>CM053590.1:7144625-7280208 GCA_028646515.1 Pseudochirops corinnae | reverse complement strand
ACAGCCGGAGCTTCAGGCCAGGCTGGTTTCGGTTTGCAGTGCTGATAGTTCCTCGTAGCGGAGCTGACTTTCGTGGGAAGTATCTGTGTGTGTTTTTGAAGTTCTAGGTTGGTCCAGAGTCCTATTCCATGGGTATTTGGGGGTGGCTATGTGAGAGCTGCGATATATTGCTGCTGTTACGCCGCCATCTTGGCTCCGCCCCCGTATCATTTCTATAGATAGAGAGACTGAGGGGCAGAGAGGTTAGGTGACTTGTCTATGTTCACACAATCAGTAAGGGCTTGGCATAGAATTTGAACCTAGGTCTCCAGATGCTGTGTCCTTCACTAAAAAATAATGACTCTATCACTCTATCAGCATAATCAGTGGGGGGCTGTGGACAGGATTTTGGGTTTGGAGTCAGAGGACCTGAGTTTGATTCTCTAATATTTGTGTGCCCATGGGCACATGCCCTTAGCTCAGTGGGCTCCAGTTTTTCACCTGTTAAATGAAGAGATTAGATAAGGCAGCTTGTAAAATTACTTTTGGCTTTAAATCTGTGATCTTATGAATGCTTACCTCTCCCAAATCAAGCGGACTGGGACCAGGATTGCACTAATGTAATATAGAATGGATCTCTTGGCTAAAAAGGCAGCAAGAGAGTGCAGTGGTTAGAGTACTGGGCCTGGAGTCAGAAACACTTGTGTTCAAATGTGACCTCAGACGCTTATATGACAACCTCTGACTTTTGCTTGCCTCAGTTTCCTCAACTGTAAATTGAAAATAATAAAAGCACCCAGAGTTGTTGTGGAGATAAAATGAGATCATATTTGCGAAGCCCTTAGCTCAGAACCTCGTGCACAGTAGGTGTTTAATAAATGCATGTTCCTTTTGGATAATACCTATTCAGTTTTATCAGTGTGCCTTCACACATTCTTTGGTATACTTCTCATTTTGCTAACTTGGGAAATATCTTCAGTAAATAAATATTTCAGGAATCATGTAGTCACATGACTTCAAATCTAAGACCATCAAACATTTAAAACCAGAACCTAGGGGGATGTTCACAGGATCATAGACAAAGAGATGGCCTCAGTGGCCCCTGTCTAGTCTGCTCTTCTCATTTAGGGACAAGGAAAGGAAAGGCCCACCCAAGGGCCTGAGTCACAGAGCTGGGAATCACACTTGGGGTCTGTGATGCCTATATCAGCCCTCGTCACCCTCATCACACCGACCCATGCCGCTTTCCTCCTGTTCTTGTCTTCATACCTTCTACCTTCCATTTGGTCCTTAAAGAAACACACTTGTAATTCCCAACATGTGAGAAACTGAAAGTAAGCAATGGAATAGGGATTTCCTGTGATTTCACAAGAAACCTGGAAGATTTTTTTGGATCCAATCCTGAAAGTTCATTGGTTGTAGACAATGCCTATGAGGGAGCTCACTCTACTAAAGCATATTGATAACTCTACTGCAACTTAGAGGTGTAGAGTATTGGCTGGGCCCCTGACAGATTGAGTGGTTTTCTTAGGGTCCCCATAGTCAGGATGTGTATCTGTGTTTTTACAGGGAGGAAGGAAGGCTTGGCCACAGGGCTTCCTGATATCAAGGTTTTCTCTCTATCCACCACTAGGCTGCCTATTTTGTTATCCTTATCATACCTAAAAGACAACAAACAAAAACTTTTCTAAAGCTCTTAGTTCACCATTTTTAAGGTTTTTCAAATAGGAATTGAGTATAAGACTGACATTTTAAATAAGCAAACTGTCACGGCCTTTATGTTTTCAAAGCATCAGGTCAACAATTGCAAGTTAAGATTTTTCAGAAAAGTTATGTCGCTGTAAGTAAGAAGAGAACAGAAGGAAGCAAAGACAAGCTGGGCAGCTCGGAAAGTTCTAGATTGAATTTATTATATTCTTAAGAATAAAAGCAAGCCAAGCATAGGAGAGACTTGTAGTTTCATATATAATCTTCTTTTTCTGTTCCACTTTGTATATGGAAATGATCTTTGTGTGTAAGTTCAGAATTTAAAAAAAATAAAGTTAGTGTTCCAATTTGGTTTCTTTGAGAGTAGAAAGCCTCTGCTATGAAATGTCTTCTAAAATTGAGGGGCGTTACAAGATAGTTGAGGGGTGGTCTGCAAAGAGAATCAGTGAACATAGTAGATTTGGATGATGGAGGATTCACTTCCAAAATAAAGAGGTTGTTTGACTGGCAGATGCTCTTAGAGTGTTAAAAGACATTGCCTAGCTTGGCTATCTCCCTATCAGCATATTGACAAAAACCCAACAGAATCATGAATGGGTACTATTTGACACAAATGACATTTGAGCATTCTGCAAAGAGATCTACAAGATAACTCTTTCAATGTAAATGTAAGTAGGGATTTATTTTCATGAGTAAAAGCACCACAAACTACTGTCTGGTCATAGAGTACAAAGAAACCCTTAGCTAAGCAGAGATCGATGTACAGAGACTTTGCTTTGGAGACTGGAGCAGGGAAAGGCAGAAGGGCAAAGGGGAGATCAAGACAAGTTATGGGTATTTTAGGGTACTGAATAACTGCATCTGCTATCAGCCCCCTTTGCAAACAGCACCCTGGAACAAAACCCAAGTCATTATGTCCTAGTTATGCCTCCATATTTCATCCCCTCTGTCTTTTAATGCAAACTTTAAAAATACAAAAATCTACTAATGGAATTTGCTTTTAATTGTCTCCTTTATGAAGTGAATCAGCAGGTAAGAAACTGGATTGATAGTTAAGATGTTTCTCAGGAAAAGACCTTTGCCATTCTTGTATTGAATAATCCACCCAATTAAAATGGCTACAAAGGAAGCATTCCTTTATTCAGTAACAAATAAGTAAGAATAATAGTGAAAGAAAGAACAGATTTTTAATCAATCAAGTGCATTATGGTTTTAAAACTTCTATGTTCCAAACCATCAACTCAGCTGAACAAAATACCCAACTTCTTTTCATTCATGGATCTCAACGTTATTTATAAAACCAACTGACAAAGATATATGTTTCCAGTGCTTGATTCAGTTAGTACACATAGATTAGTGAAAAAGAGACCAGATGAAATTCATGGTAATTAATGTCAGCTAAATTCCTGGTTTCTATATTTCATATTGTCAGACTAATCCTTCAACTCTGATTCATAGGTTAAATAATGCAGCTATGGGAAAGAAGGTTGAATCCAAACTTATTGTTCTACTGTTAATAATTTAGAGAAAGTGGCCAAAAAGCTGGGTGCCATTCTCATAGTTGCAAGAAAGAGGGAAAGAATATTAAGAGGATTTTTTAAGGCTACCACTTCTGCTCTTACCCTAAGCACATTATCTCAATAATTCTCATGAAATCATGATAACTTATTGGAAGCATAGTTACCCTACTAAACGTAACTTATCCAATGAGGACAGTCCCATTTTACACATATGATAATAAACAACAAAAACAGCTTTCTAAGGCATTGCAGGAGAAGACATGTATACAACGTTTATAGATATTGTAGAAAACATCAGATGTTTACAGTCAAAAGACTAGAGTCAAGCCCAGCTCAGTCACTGTGTGATATTTGGTCAATCACTTTACCCTCCAGATGCTATTGCTCATATGGAAGATGACGAGGCTGGGTTAATTGACCTTTGAGGTCCTGAACAGGTCTCAGTCTATAAAACTGAATGAACCCAATCCTTTCATGTGTATTTTTTTTGTAGAAAAGTACTCAAGGGTTCTGCTGAATGCTTGAGAATCCTTTCTTTCTAGACCATAGTGAAGTTTGTGTAAGGGTGGGGGTTAGGGGTTTCTAATCCCATCCCCAATTAATGCAATCATAGCAGCTCCAGACAGAATCATCGGACTAAAAATATAAATTAGGTGTGAAAAAGTGTTTGTTTTTTTTTTAAATCATTGGATGAAGACAGATGATGCCACACAGGAAATCTTTTTTGTTAGGCCAAAAGAACCAGACACACACATTAGGAAATAGCAAGCCCATTTTAGAACAGCACTATTGATCCTGAGTGAATTTCTTGGAGGGAAGATGGGCTTTCTCACTCTGTCTCCTTCTCCCTCATGCTTGATGACTGTGTGAGTTCCAGGTGATCCAGAGGTCTCACTAGCAACCAGTCATGAAAGCAATGAGTGATGAGAGAGGAAGTATCTACATGATATGGAAAGTCACTTTAAAATGGCAGCAGCTTCATGGATTGTGGCCCCAGATGGCAGAGAGAAATGTTGGTTGTGGACACAATAGATACACCAAAGCCTGGAATCCATATTCCTAAGAGGAATGCATTGCTCTCTGAGACTCTGGGAAGGAAGAAAAAGACTTCCAGGAAGTAGGGTCTGTGAGCAACAGCATCCCAGCCCCTGAGGGTCACCCCCAGGACCCTGGGAAGAGTGAGCATCAGGCTACCTTTTGGGGACCCTAACCCCCCCAGGGCAAGTAGGGGGAAGTGGCCCAGGAGGAATATTCCATTTGTCCATTTCCCCTCCCAGTGCCAGAGACCTGATTTTCAGGCACAGAGATGGCTGTGAGTTGGGTCCAAGGGCTCCGCCCAGTATAGGGAAAAATTTTATTTCATTGGATGGCCCAGATGGCCAACTAATACCTTGGCCCAAAAGACATTGCTTGTCTATGGCTCACACCCAACATGTGACACCAGGGAACACTTACCACAGTTAGGACCCTCCCCTAGTGAGACATGGTGAAGCCATCTCATAAGGGAGGAGAAAGCAATGGAGAAGGACTTTACCACCTAAGCCCTTGCTTATCAGGTGGTTCAAGAAGCTGACCTCAGAAGACTTTATAAGCATCGATCTAAATCCAGATTCATAGCCCACAATGATTCAACTAGCATTATATTCATCATGAAGAAACAAATTTCAAATTGGAATTTCTGTGAAGGTATTGTGCCTGACACCTGATTGATGCAAATTTGAGGATGGCTTTCTAGGACAGCTTTCCGCCACTCTCTCCTTGCCGTGTGGAATAACATCCTGGGAAACACATTTATCTCTCCTCTTATTCATTTCACATTCTTGCCCATGATTGAAACTATTCTGTTAATATAAAAAGGGGGGCTTACTTTGTAAAATTCCTGTGTTGTATGAAGTCTGCTGGCTGACAGGACAACCTTGCTAAAGCACAGGGTTGACCATACCACTCCTCTACCTAGAAACCATTGACTCCCCTTGCCCTTTAGATAAAATATAACACCCCACTTTGACATTTAAAGCCCTTTATAATCTCTCAAAGGCCATTCCAAACTTACAAGAGATTTCTCCTCTTCACACTCTCTATGTTCCATTCAACCTGGCCTAGAATCTATTCCCCAAAATTAAAATTCCATCTCCTCCTCTCAGCCTTTGCTGTGGTTGGTGCACATTCCTGATGTCATCTTCACTTTCACTTCTTTAGAGGAGAGAGCTTACTTCCCTTAAGAAGTCCTTCTTCTAAGGTTCTTTCCAACCTCAAATAATCTTGTATTGTTCATCTGTTTACATGTTTTATTCCACAGTAGAATATAAATGACTAGAGGGCAGAGAGTGTGGTTTGTGTTTTAAGTTACTTACACAGAAAGTCTAGACCAAAACAAAACTCATTGCTTTATAATGCCTGGAAGGTACTTAATAGATGTTTGTTGGATTACATTTTTAGATTGGAGAATAGGGTGAGTAGAGCATTGGGTTCAGGGTCAGGAACTTGGTGTGACCTTGAGTAAGCCCATACTCTTGGTTAACTGTCAGATTCCTTTTCTATAAAATGAGAAGCTTGGAACCAGGGGTCCTTAACCTGTGTGTGTGTGGGGAGGTGTCTCTTGAGCAGTAATCTGTTGAAGCCTAGAGACCCTTTCTCAGAATCATGCTTTTAATTACATATATAAAATTTGGAGTATACAAGATCAAAAACCGACCCAATGTGACACATGACATGCAATCAAATGATTTCCTCTCCTGTATTTCTCTCCCCATCTTGCTTCAAACTTCAGTTCAAGAGCTGCCTCCTCTAGGAAGTCCTTCATGATCCTTCCAGTGTTCAGTATTCTCCCCTCCTAAAATCACTTTGCATTTAATGTGTATATGTTTCGTATTTATTTTTCTGTTAACGTGTTGTTGTTCCAGGGTAGTCTATCAGTCCCTTGGGGACCAAAGATGTTTATTTTCTTCTTTGTACCTCTTGTACCCCCAGTGAGAAAGAGAGCAAGACATAATGGAGAGTTGGGGAATCAGGGAGATCTAGGTTCAGTTCCTGCCTATGGCACAGCCTGACTGTGTGACCCTGGGCAAATCATTTAATTCCTCACTGCCCCCAGGCAAATTTTGAAGACTAAAAATTGCAGAAGTTCTATTCTTCATTGATGGAGGGAGTTTTGTCACTCAGAGTTCTGGACACTGATGAAGTCATAGGTCCAACATAAAAAGAACTCCACTGCACCCCACCCCCAAAAATCCTCCCCAGTGCATAGTGTATGGTACCTAATAGGTGCTTCATAAAGTCTTACTGAATTTTGTGGCAGAAGTTTCTTTGCTGGGAGTTCTGTCCACCCATGCAATTGTAGGTAGAGAACAAACAGAGGAAAAGAGACTCAGAGGTAAAATTCTGCCTTGTGGACAGCATGTGAAGGACACTATACTTGGTCAAACCAAGGTTATTGGTGCTTAGTGTCTTCTCCTGGGGCCCCCTCTGACTTCTGCACAACAACCTTCTTGTATGCCTCACACCTCTGTCCAAAGAGACAGCTCCGGGGAGATTGCTTTATTGCAATAAGAACTTGTTGCTTTTTAGTCCGGTATTTGCCCAGGACAGCCTTGCAGTTGGCTTTTTTCCTTGTTCTCTGTTCCCCCTGTTGAGTCTCTGACAACAGAAATTTCCAAAAGGTCTTTTCTTGACTCTTTTTACTTCGTGGTTTCCTTCTTGATGGCAACCAGGATAGGAAAGAATGTCCTTAGGAGAGGAGCACATTTTCTTCAGAATAAACCTGAAAAATTAAATTTAAGAAAAATTAAAAAACAGATTTTACACCAGGCTACTTACCTCAAGAGTTCATTGTTTGACTCTGTTTATATGAGTAGTGTCCATATAGTGGATTTGTGGATTTCAAGAACTAAATTCCAAAATAGTCTAGCTGTGGAAAATGAAGAAATTTATACGGAGAGACTCAGAAAACCACAGGATGTCAACAGAAGGAATATGTTTATTCCCAACTTTAAAGGGCAGATATTTCCAGAGGTATGTGTTCACACTGGTCACTAAAGCTTTTCTTCAAATGGAAACCTTACAGAGCCGACTGCCTAAGCATAGGGTATTAACCATCAATCGATCAATGCATCAGCTAACTAATAAGTATTCATTAAGCCTAGAATGTGTCAGGTACTGTTCTTGGGGCTGGGGATACAAAGGCATAAATTAGACATTTTCTGCCCTCAGGGAATTTACATTTTATCGAAGGGGGAAATAGGCACACACATTCACATATACAAACTATTTACAAAAATTGGAAGGGGTAGACACTAGTAGCTGGGGGCAGGGGAAATCAGGTAAGCAAAGTTTCTTTTCTGGAGCTGAATCTGAAAAACACCTATCTTCCTATCTTCAGGACATCTATGTAGAATAGAAAGTGGCAATTTCCATAAATGGGGCAACCACTGCCCAGTGCAAGCAACATTATCTGGGGAAAGATGCACTAAAAATGGGCCTTCATATCAACTTCATTTTACTGTCCCATACTCAGATGGCTCTTTATTGAGAACTCTCTGTTAATGCAGATCACGAACCTATCCATGCCTGCCCATCCTGTATGACTTGTATTCATCTCTATTACCGTGAAGTTTACTACCAGGGAGGAGGACTTCCAATGAACTGGAGGCCTTCCTCACTTCCTTCTCCCGCTGGATCTGGCTCTAACTCTAAATGCTCCTGACTCAATCACGGAGTACGCTAGCTTTCTTCCTGTCATCCTTTGCCCTTGCCATATGACCAGTCCATTGTCACTTTCTATCACATATTTCTCTGATGCTATCTTTCACGTTCTTCAAAGTCAATCATTAGTTATGTGTAGAAGCCTTCTTACACCCGCCATATTTCTCTCCACTGCTCATTGTGGAATAATCATTTTTAATTCTTCAGATGTTGTATTATAAACCTCACTGCCATATAGCAACACTGACCAGCTGTTGACATTAAAACTGATGGACATCATGTCTATGGACAGGTTGATGTTTTTCAGAGAAATTTGCCATTTTTGAAGGCAATCTAGCCTGTTCTCTTATTTGACTGTGCTCAACTTATCCCTCTGCACTGTCTGACTAAGGAATATACACACTGAGACTCTCTCTATTGGTTGTCCATCCAAATTCTTATTGTAATGTGGACAGTATACATTCCTAGACCACTTGGTCACATCTGTGGAGATAGTCATATCAAATCCATATAAGTTGTTGCAGATCTCCAGAAGGCTCTATAATGTTCCAGGATTCGATGCAACAAGGTTCAATATCATTCACAAACGGGATCTTTGGGAGGATCTCACAATCCACAGAGAAACAACCCTCTTCAACTTGGACTTTGTATTAGATGTTCTTTATTCCAGTGGCAAATACTTTTTTCAAGCACATAGCTCTCTGTTGTAAAACTTATTTCTGTTGTTAGGCCTTTCAAGGAATCTTGAATGATTTTGATGTATGGCTGGGTTAGACCCTGTTGGGTGGAAAAACTTTAAGGTGATACTTTGAGATACCATATCAGTCTTTTTAAATTATCAATAAATATTAACTATGAAGACATCTCATATTCTTGACATCTTTTGATCATTTTCTAAGTTGCTAAAGGTATGTTGCCCTGTTGAATATCCCTTGTAAAAGTGTTCCTGTTTTCTACTAATACCTTCATTGAACATGCTGTTGATTCATGTATAGATGACCTGTATAACATTTGTATAGACACAGGAGTAAGCCTATAGGTAAGTAACTTGAGGTTTCCTCAGTTTCCTTTTTTGTTGAATTTTGTTTTTATAATGTCAAAGACTTTCTCATCTTTCAAAATCTTACCTTCCTGAGAAAGTGCTTCACTTTTGATACAAAGACTCTACAGTAAGAGAACTCCCTGATGTGTATGCTTCAGGATGCTGAGAGCGGTCACTTCATTCTTGGAGGACACTGGAGCATCTTTAATGTCCAAGAAGATGTTGTTTACTTCCAAGTCCTTAAAGATGCCGTGAAGGTGCCTCTGGGAGCACTTTGACCATGTGAAGTTCCTTGAGCTGATAGTAACAACTCATGTTTCTCAAGTGCCTTAAGGTTTACAAAGTCCTTTTTTCATAATGACCTATGAGGCAGGGAGAGAAAGAATTATGATCTCATTTTACAGATAGAAATTGAGGCCCAGAGAGGCCAAGTGACCTGTTGTGATCAACAAGTATCAGAGGCTGAATTTGACCTCAAGGCCTCTAACTCCATGACTGACTTGCTTTCCACCATATCATCCTGCTTCTCAGAGAGATGTAGAGACAGTTATTCTGTATAAGATCAGCTCCTGATTATTCCCCAGATATTATATGATTCTTTATCCATTTGGTGGATAGCTCCTTGTCTAGATTTGATCCAACCATCTATTTAATGATTTGTTCTAGATTCTCAGGAATCTAAGTCAAGCCCACTAGCTTATAGTTTACAGATTCTTTTATTTCTCTTATTTGGAAAATAATCAAGACATTTATACTTCACTAGAACCGTGATGGTCATTTTTCATGATCTTTCAAGTATCACTGAGAGCGGCTCAGGAATCATCCACAAAATCTTTCAGTACCAGTGAATGCAGTTGATCCAATCCATGATACTTGAATCCATTAAGGGCAGCTGGTGGCTCTCTTACTAACTCCTCATCTTAGAAGCTGGTAGATCCTCAACTACCTCCCTTGAAGCCGTTTTTGTCTTGTCATTTCCAATGCAATGGCCTCCTTGGCAGAGAAAACCAAAGAAAAAAAACAAAAACCAGTGAGCAGCTATGGCTTCTCCCTGTTGTCAGCTACCATTGTTTGATCCCCTTCAAACAGGGATCCTCTCCTTTTTTGTTCCTCCTCTTTCCCACATCAAAGGTTTTAAACATAACAACATTAACCATTTTTGTTTTCTTAGACAACATCCACCTCAGCACATTCTAAGTTTGAATATTCTTGACGTCATTTTTATAGGACTGTACCATACTCACACTCAACTCTGCCACCTTCCCTTCCTTCCATTTTTCTGCCCTTCTCTTTAAAAAAAAATCTAAGGTGGACAGTGAGTTCCCAGTATATCTACATCAGTTTATTTAGACAATTTTTTCATTGTAATTGTTTCTCCTTATTTCTTCAAAATTTCTTTATTCCCATTTATTTTGGGTTCACTCTCTCTATAGAATTTTATTCCATGGGATCTTGACTATTTTTCTTCCAAACCCTTTGAAATCTGGTTTCCCCAAATCAAGGGGGCATGTTAGACTATGCTCACAAATTCTCAACAGAAGTGGTTACTTCCTCTGAAGGTTCCTATCAACCCACCTCCTAAACCAGTTCCTCACTATTCATGAGAATCAGAATAGAATTTCCCCTTGCTAGGTTCCTTCTCCTCTAGGTTCTATGGGTCTCTTTTCAGCCTGTGATCTGTTCCCCAAATTCATTTATTTTCTCTTCCTATTAGGTAATCTATAGAATCCTACAATGACAAACACTACTTCTTTTCTTCCTTCCATTGATCTTTACCCACATACTCTCTATCATGCTTCCCCACTCTAGTTCTAGGATTTCCTCCCAGGCCTATACTTTCCTAATGTCCAATCCTGACACACTGTTCAATAGTCTTCTTTTTCTCGAGTAAGATGCGTCCCTTAAGATTGACATTCCAGTCAGGCCTTCATCTGCCAAGTCTCGGTCATGCTTATGAAGTGATTCTTGCCTCCTTTCATTAAGATCTCTCGTTGGAAAATTAGTATATAACCATGATTCATTTCCATGAGAATCACCAGAAGTGGGTAGCTGATATCTGTTTTTATTATTCTTAGGAGAATCTCTGCTATGTCCTGGATGTATGCCCTGAAAAGACATCAGATCTTCCTATTACTGTTACCAAGCTGACAAAGAGCTGCCTCAGGACTCCTGAGCAGGGAATCACCCAGCACCACTACCCTTCCCTTCTTCCTCTGAGCCTTATTGAATGATCTCCCTCCTGGCCATACCTGTGGCTTTACTGTCTCATTTCCTGTCAATGTCACTGCCTCCTCCTCTGAGCATTCAGCACCCTCTTTTCCAGGAAGAGCCTAAAATGTGGTTTTCAGTATCCACTCATCTCTTTCCTCCCTATCCTCCTCATTTGGGTGGCTTGTTGACACTCCAGTCTTCTGACCAGAGTCCAGTTTCTGCTCTGCCACTTTGGATTCTTATTTTCTTCCCTTAGAAGCCATACTTCTATTTTTTAAAAGGTACACTGCATGGTCCATTATAACCTGGCATGTGGAGAGGAATTTGATGAGGCCCTTCATCTTGTTTTCTAAAAGAGAGACCAGTCTATATTTGGACTAGAGAGAGCAGTTCCTTGGTAGTTGTTGAAATGACATCACTCCCTCCACTCAAGCTGCTGCAGAATTCACCCCATTCCCCACAATGAAAATCACTTTCAATACTACCACTGGGACCTAGGTCTACCTTGAACATAGGACTCAATACATATTTGTTGGATAGTCATTTAGAACTAAAGAAATCTACCATCTTCTCAAATATGTGCATCTGACCACTTGCCTGGACATTACTCTTTTTCTACAATTAACAAATAAGCATTTATTAAGCATTATTCTATAGAAATGAGGTAATAGCACCTACCTCTCAAGCTTATTGTGAGGATCAGATGAGATGCTAATGGTAAAGGACTTAGCACAGGGCTTGGGATATAGTAAGTGCTGGATAAATATTACTATTATTTTCCAGACATTGGATTGGGCTCTGAAAAGGAAGGAAAAAAGTATTTATTAAACAACTACTTTGCACCAGACACGATACTAATTACTTTAAAAATATGATTTCATTTGATCTTCATGACAGCCCTGGGAGGTAAGTACTGTTATGACTCCCCCTAAAAAGAGAGGATTTTATACCATGAAGCAGATTGAGATCATTTGAAAGTTCTGCGGTTTCCCAAAAGCAATCCGGCCCACTTGTACTCTCTTATTTAGTTCTGGGGCCAACCTCTGACATGTTTTCCATATGGTGAAATAAAAGTATGGCATGATAGAAAGAGTAATAGATTGGGGTCAGGAAGACCTAGTTTGGAATCTGGCCACAGGCACTCTTTAGGAGTGTGATCCTAGGTAATACAGTAGACAGAGCACTGGGCCTTGAGTTCAGAAGATCTGAGGGAATGCAAGGCAACATCTAGTTTGTATGTAAAGAGAACTGCAAATCCTAAAGCACTAGCTAAGTATTAATATTATTGTTAATATTAATAGTTGTTAATATTGTTTATTGAGGTGGGCAAATAATAAATACTTGCAGATCAGGATAATGAATAATCAATGAATCAATAAACCATTGATTACTTACTAAATGCTTACTCCATGCCAGACACTTTGCTAGGTCCTGGGGGACAAAGACAGAATGATACAGTTCCTGACCTCAAGGAGCTTACATTCTATCAAGGAAGACAACAGGCACACACATAGAGAAAATGGTTACAAGGCAATTTCAAGGCCTAGAGATAACTCAGTGACAACATGGATCTGCATTCTCAGAATCATTTCTATTTTTATTTATTTTAGGGTGTCTGCAGAATTCTTTTAACCATTGGCTGCTAGGTGGTAGAGTAGCTAGAGTCCTGGTCCTAGAGTCAGGAAGACTTATACTCAAATTTCACCTCAGAAACTTACTAGCTGGGTGACCTTGGGTAAATCACTTAACCTCGGTTTGCCCTAGTTTCCTCAGCACTGGCACATCACCTGGCACATAGTAGGGGCAATATAATGCCAGTTGTTGTTGTTGTGACAGGAGACTGCTCTACAGGTTGAATCTTGTTATGCTGACCTATCATCTCAAGGACAAGGTCAGTTTTTCATCTGATTCTTTGAGGCCATTTGGCTCCTATATGTAGTACAGGATGGAGGGGTGGTGTAGTCACCTCATGGGGAAGCTAGGACTCACAGGGCCTTGTTCCATCTCTCATAGGATTGGGGGAGGGTGGAGAATATTCCAATGACCAAATATTTACAGTCCCCTCACTCGCCTATACACACACACACACACACACACACACACACACACACACACGGTACCTCGCAGTGTGCCTCGTCCTAAAATACGCATCTATGATTTAACCAAGACACCTCCACTGGTAACAGGTGGACAAACACATCACTAATGTCCATGTATTATCTTGGGAGAGGGAGTCTATAGGGACAGGGCAGGTAGGGTTTATAGAGTACCATGCTGCAGGCTCTGTGCTAAGTGCTCAAGGTGATTATTTCTTCTTCTCCCCCTGGGAGGTGGGTGTTTTTATTTTCATTCTAGAGATGAACAAACTGAGATGGATGGAAGTTCAGTAACTTGCATCTGAGACTGGACTTGAACTCAGCTCTCCCTGACTACAGGTCAGTGCTCTACTCACTGCATCATCAGCTGTTCTACCGTGACAGAAAGAATACCACAGGGGTGGGGAACCTGCAGCCTTGAGGCCACTTGTGGCCCTCTAGGTCCTCAAGTGTAGTTCTTTGACTGAATCCAAGCTTCACAGAACAAATCCTTTTATTGAGAGGTCAGAGATTATAAGGGACTTTGTTCTGTGATATTTGGATTCAGTCAGAGGACCATACTTGAGGACCTAGGGGGCCACAAGTGGCCTTGAGGCTGCAGGTTCCCCACCCCTGGGATAGTGGATGAGTCTGATTAACCAATCTTGTAATCCACCAGCATTTATTAAGCTCTTATTATATGCCAGACAGTGCTGAGATATCAGGCATACAAGGATAAGACAAAACTCCCTGCCCTCAGGGAGCTTACATTCTATCATGGAAATTAACATGCACATTTATAAATATATACAAAATATTTATAATGGAAACTCAAGTCGATATTTGGGGGTGGGGCACTTGCAGCTGGGGAGATCTGGGAAGGCCTTCTGTAGGAGTTAGCACTTGAGTTGAACATTGAAAGATCCCAAGAGAAAGAGAAGAAGAGTAGGCTTCATAGGGAATGGCCCAGGATTAGAGGAACTGTAAGATCCTTGAGGGCCTTGGGGGCTGTTGTACTTTACCCTTTGCCCCAAGAATCATAGAATCTCCAATGTGGAAGAGACCTGAGAAGCCAATTAGGCCAACCCGTAAGAGTCACAGCCTCCTCAAATGTGAGCCCTGGGAGGTACCTTAGAGATGACATCATCTGCTCTACTTCCCCATGGGACTCTTCACTACAACATTCACATAAAATCTTCACCCCTTTCCTTGCAGCCCTACTGGACAGGGAGCTTGTCAACCTCCCGAGGGATCTCACCTTACTTTATCCCATGCGCCTCCAAGTTTCGAGTTACAGCCTTGTTCTCCATGACTGAGGCTTCTCCCTATGTTGGTTTTTCCCATTTCTAATGGAAGTTTCTATGGTCTGGGTCAGGTAGGAAGCAAGTTTCACAGTCTATGCTATACTTTAACATGTCAGTGGGGGCCTCCTTGGGCCTTGGTGAATGGCATTGGGGAGGGAAAGCATCTGTAAAAATATCATGCTGCTGTATCTCCATCTTCCATTCCTAGCTCACCGAACAACACATCCAACCCTCTCATGTTACATGCAAGGAAATGGGCCCCACAGCCTAAGTCAACTTTATTTTATGACCTTGTGCAGGCCCTTTGACCTCATTTAGTCTCAGTCTCCTCATCTATAAAATAGGAGTTGGACTAGATGGTCTTTAATATTCCTTTCAGCTCTGAATCTTTGAGCCTATAATCTAATGTCCCCTGTGTGGATGTGGGGTTTCCATAGGGACTGTCTAGGTGAGGATCTCACACATGTATGAGTATGTTTGTATGTGTAACACACACAGGTTTACACACATTATATGTTCTAGAAATGGGCTCAGTTACAGTGGTGGCAGGGGCAGGCCTTCTCATCTAGCTAGACTGACCAGTCAGGTCCCAGGCCAATGAATTCAGAGACATCTTTGGCAAGGTCTGTAATGTCCTACACAGGACTAGAGGGAGAGAGACAGGATCAATTTTAGTGGAGAAAATGTTCCCTTCTTGATTTCTTAATGAAGACTATACCTTCACCCCTTGACTCTAGACTTAAGCCAACTGGAAAGTGTAACGTGATTAAAAGTTTGACATCATCAAAGAAGTCTGTCTCATCCATGAAGTGGGTGGATAGGATGCTGGACCCTGAGCCAGGAATATCTGGCTTTAAATGCTGCCCCTGACAATTCTAGGCTTCCTGAGGATAGGCAAATTGTTTAAACTCACTGAGTCTCAGTTTTCTCTGCTGTGAAATGGGGACAATGTATCTATAATGCCTATGTCACACAGTTATTAGGAGGATTAATTTCTGTAATAGATAAATTTGTGTCAGGGAATAATAACAGTTAGCATTTATACACCACTGTAAGCTTGTACAAACGTTTCCTCCTTTTATCCTTCCAACAGCCCTGGGAGGAAGGCGTTATTATTATCCCGATTTTTCAGTGAAGAAATCAATGCTGAAAAAGGTTAAGTGACTTGCTCGAGGTCACGCAGCTAGGAAATGTCTGAGTCAGGACTTAGGTCTCTCAGAATCCCAGGTCCGATTTTCTATCTGTTATGCTGCTTGGCTGTACCCAGTATTACACACAGGGAAGCAGATGGGGGTGATTTAATGTACAGATTCACATAGTGGCCAAAAAAGGTACCTGAACAAACAATTGGAAAGGGAAGGGACAGATTCCTCTGTTGTCTCGTTGGTGCAGGAATGAGACATCCTCTTGCAACTGCCTGGAGAATCTTAACCAGAAGTCCCCTAATAGGGTATAAGAGGACGACCCCACACCACCTAATACCAATTATTCCAACTGTTAGGATTCGCAAGCCTTGGTGTTTATATCAAGTGAGAACACAGAATTAACCATTCACTTAAAGGTGCAATTCACACTTATGTGTGAATAAGTCCTTAATTTGGAAGGAGTGAAGTCCTTCAACCTATTGTATGAAATTATTCATGCACACAGGTAATGTATTAGGGATAGTTAAAAGAATTAGGTGCCTGTCTGTGGCCTGTGTATATCAGAGAAGGGATTCCACCACGGAGAGAGTTTAGTTTTAAGCATTCTTTGAGGAGCAAGATCCTAGTATCTATACCAGAGACCAGTCATGGGAGACAGGGAGTGAATCCAGAGAAAGATGCAATCCTCCCCTCACTAGTAGACTTGACCAATAACAAACAGTGCATCTCACTGAGATCTGAGAGAAGACAGACTGGACACACTGAGGACAGTCTGTCTTAGGACTATGAAAGCCACAGGTCTCAGAGCTCAACAGGTAGCTAGAGTTGAGGAAAATTAATGAGGACTCCAGGAAGGGAGAAAAGCACTTCCAATATCTAGGAAATATAAAGTACCTTTTGGCTGCAGGTGCTCTCTAAGTTGGAACCCATTTTCTCCAGGAACCTTGAGTGTAAGGGGAGAGGGATGGGGAGGGGATATTTTCATAACATTGATTTGTACTATATTAGTAAATTGTTGTTGTTGAGTCATTTCAGTCATATCCAATTCTTCCTCACTCCATTTGAGGTTTTCTTGGCGTATTACTGGAGTAGTTTGCCATTTCCTTCTCCAACTCATTTTTCACAGAAGAGGTATTGAGGCAAACGGGGTGAAATTACTTGCCCAGGGGCACACACAGATAGTAAGTGTCTGAGGTCAGATTTGAACTCAGGAAGATGAGTCTTCCTGACTTCAGGCCCAGCAGTCTACCAACTGCAATCTACCAGCTGCCCTTAGTAACTACCCTTTTTTTCTCCCTAAAAGAAAATGAAGTCTAATTGATTATTAATCAATGAGGAACAAAGCAGATGGGAATTCATGATAAGCATACTAGAAATTCCTTAACCTCTTAGAGTTATTCATAGAATTTTCAGAAGAATAGCCAGCTACCCTGGCAGATTCGTGCCCATTTATGTGAGTGGAAGTTGGGAAAGGGAGATTGGGAAGAAGTGCTTCCAGGGTTGTTGTGAGGATCCAATAAAATAGCATTTTTAAAATGCTTTTCAAACCTTAAGGAGTTATATGTATGTTAACTGTAAGATAGGTGGAGTAGCTTGTCCTACATCATACAACTTGAAATTGTCCTAGGTGAAATTTAGATTGAGATTATTGTGACATTAAATCCAGAACTCTACCCCCTATGACAGAAAAGATTCAAGTTCAAGTCAGAGTTTTTCACATGTACCAGCTGTGTGACCTTGGGAAAGTAATTTCATTTTTCAGTGTTCCAGGGAACTCTCTAAGACAATTAGCTCCAGAGCAATGGCACATCTGAATTAGGAAAAGAGTTTGTTTTTTTTTTTAAAGGGAATTCCTGTAGGGATTAAATAAACAAACAAACAAAAAATCTGTGAAGCGTTTCATAAAGTCTCTATTTTTATGGACAAGATGGAGAGATGTAGGAGTAAATTATATTAGAGCTAGGTGGATTTGAGACTGATGTCTGTTATCAGACAATAGTGATTAATTGATTCTTGACAACTTGAAGATCTCCCCTGTGGGGAGACTGGGGAGCTGTCCCTGGTCCTGGAATGTTTAGCACTTTGATCAGTGATTCAGATGAACGTATAGACATTACACTTGTCAAATTTTTTAATTACACAGAATTGGTGATTTGGCATTTTAAAACACCTGGACAGGCTATAGTGGCAGACTGAACCTAATATAATCAGTTGAAAGGATTGGGAATGTTTAGCCTGGAGAAGACTGAGGAGGTGGAGGATGTATCTATCTTCAAATATTTGCAGAGGAGGAATGACTCCTTTTGCTTGGCCACAGAGGGCAAAATAAGGAGCTAAATCAGGTGGTACATTTCAAATTTAGGCTCAACTTCAGGAAAACATTTCCTGACAATGAGAGCCCTCCAAAAGTAAAATCAGCTACCTTCAGAGGTGACAAGTTTCCTTTCATTTAAACAAAGGTTCTATGGTCACTTTTAAGGTATGCTGTGGTGAGTGGTACTTCGTGACTACTTATGTCCCTTCCATCTCTAAAATTCTTTGATTCTAAAATAAGATGACATTGAATAGACATCAATATAAATAAAGTTTTACAACTGGGTTCAAAACAAATCAATTTCAAAACACAGGATAGAGAAACCATGACTACATCACCAACTATTCCTGTGAAAGATCTGGAAGTTCCAAGAGACTATTGGCTCAAGATAAGTTAAATTTGTGTGTGGCAACGTTACATCAGGAAACTATCAGAACTAAATATAAGAATTATTATTAGAACGTCCTGACTATTAGATGTGGGGCAGGCTTCTCATGATGGAGCTAGTTTCTCTTCAGTTTGTAAGGACATTGAAATCAAGTAGACGTGCTTGACCACGTGAGGCTGTGGTAAAGAGAATTCCTACACTGATACATATAGGTGACCTGGATGGTGCAAATTTTGTGATTAACACACAGATTAGCAACTACAAGCATACACAAGCACCTTCTTTTTCATCTAATGAGTAGAGGTGGATCTTTTGTCTATGGTGTATTCAGGAAGGGGTTTGTAAGGGAAACCTCAATTCCCATCTTTTTTTGATGCCCCTTTCCTCTCAGGCTCGCAAAACACCCTTGATTATCTCCAGCTGAGCAGACTCACATTGAGCTATATAGTCCATGGCCTGTCTCTCCATCAGCACTGAGCATCCACCTGCATCCATCCTCCTTCAAAATCCAAATGTGCCTGTTTTGTTTCTTATTCCCAACCAATCTGATAAGGCGATTCATGATTAAACATTAATGTGTCGTTTTCCAGTAACACATTCATATTTCAAAAGGAGTTTTAAGGAAATAGTTACTTTTACTCAATGAAGTGGGTGTTTTCAGGCAGGATGGTGTATGTCATGTTTTCAGAGCATTGGATTTTCTTAATCACACTCAGCCAAAGATACCTCCTCTGCTATATGGAAGGCTGATTCTGGATACAATCTTTAGTATACAGACACTTTAAAAAATGACTCCTTCAGGAGGTAGCAACAATAAACTCACTTTTGAAGAACAATATCAAGGATATCAGAATAGGGACCCTTGAGATATTCATCTTCTTCAATATCACAGGGGACAGAGACCTCTTTTCACTCTGCATCGGACAACCCAGCATAATGCCTAGAACAATTGAGATGGGGAGGGATGCTGGAAATCATCTCTTGGGAAATGGCTAAATGAAAAAAATGATGATGGTGGGAGAGGATGAGCTTAAAGACTGATTCTGTGATGGAAATCACAGACCTAAGTGAAATGTTTGCTTCAGAGTTTTCACCTTCAAATGCCTAGACTAGCAATGAAGTAGGAAATATGTAATTCTCCTTGTCTTTCTCTTGGATGCATTTTCTGTACACTTACTTGTCTACAGATTATTTGTCTTGATAGAATGTAAGCACCTGGAGGACCAGATCTATTTCTTTTATTTTTGTATCCCCAGTGCTTGTCTCAGTGCTGGCACATAGTAGGTGCTTAAGAAATACATTGAGTTCTTGCTTTAATAATGGTAATACTTATGTTGTGCTTTAAGGTTTACAAAGTGCTTTATAAGCACGTAAATAGATTGCCAGGTTCCACCCTCCCCTTCAAGGCAAATTTACAACCAGAGGTGTGAATGTAGTCAAATGAAGAAAATAAACAACAAGCCCAGAAACTTCCCTTTTCTCCTGGGAGTGGGAATGACCTCACAGGGCAAAATCAGATAAGGCTTTAAGGCTGAGTGCAGGTGCTTTACAATTGCTTCACTTAAGAGGGACATCCAATGGAAGACTTTGAGGTTCCAGAGGCACCTATGCTCCTTGGGGGTCAACAGTGGATTATGGCAGCCCCCAAAGCTAATGGGGTCTTACACTACACTAACAAAGGACATGGTAGTCCTCTGTCCCAGTCCAACCACTTCTAGAGTCATGTGTTCACTTTGGGTGCCACAATTCAGGTATAGACAAGCTGCCAGTGAGGCAATATGGGGTGGTGGGCAGAGTGGATGTGCACAGGCCAGGTATGCCCTTTCCCAAGGCATGGAAGTGGGGGGTGGAATATTGCCTGTGAAGACCAGTGAGAAGGCTGGCCCAAAGAGAATGTGAAGGGCAAGAATGAATATTCTGCCTAGAAATGTAGGTTGGAACTAAGTTGTGAAGAGTTTGAAATGCCAAACAGATGAGTTTGATCCTGAGCCTCACAGAAATGTAGTTATGGTTATTATAGGAATGCCTACCCCCATCTCACAGAGACAGAAACTAAGCCCTGAAAAGGCTAAGGACTTGGCTGGATGTCACATCACATAGTCACTAGTAGCTAAGGCAGGATTCAAACCCCAACCTTCCTGGCTCCAAGTCCAACATTCTCTAACACCCGGCATTTAGCTAGGGTGTTAAATATCTGTAAAGCACTTCACAGATGTTTCTCATTTCAGTGTCACACAGTTGCTGTGAGCTATTATTATTAATAATAATTATTATTATAACAACTATATGTATTCATGACATTCCATCTCATTCATAATCACGCAGGGCTGCCTGTGAAGGAAGTGAGATGGGTCCTTAGTCTTAAAAGACTAAGCTGTGAGGCGGTTGATGTCCTAGAATTGGGCACATCCCTCCTCAGTCACTTCTGACCTTTGGAACCTTCCCAGCAAGGCACTCTGTGAGTCTGTTTCCTCATCTGTATGTGGCGCCTATCTCCCTTGTATGTGTTATTGTGCATTTGGCAGTGATGAGTGTATTTAGGGTTAGGGTTAACCTTTTGCGCATGAGGTTGTGGCAGATCATCAGACCCTGCAGAGAACAGCTCTGATTTCATTGGGGTATCTTGGTTTTCACTTTAATTATTATTGTTTTTCAAATGCATCTCTGGGACTCATTTTAGAAAATTTAATTAAGCCTGATTTCTTTGAAAGTGAAGGGCCCAGAGACTTCTCAGAGGTTAATCCTCTCTTTGCCATTATCACAGTTCATAAATGAAAGTGGGTTCCTTCTTTCTTTGCTGGACAACCCCTGAGAGTACTTCTCAGAGGGAACCATTAAGTCAGATTTTTTTCATCTTGGGAGAGTCATTCCCAGGTGCTCAAGGAACCCCGATGAAGTGGGTGGGGCATCAGTTTGCTAAGACCAGAAAAAGGAGAAAGCCAGGACATTCATTCACCCCTATTTTTCTGATGTTGGTGGGAGATCTGGTTGGCAGGTGAAAGGAATATTCCAACATATTTCTCTTCCACTTTTCTATCAAGTAAAGATTCTTTGAGGGAAATAATCCCTACCCACTGAAAAAAATTTGGTCTCCCTGTTTTGTCTAGGAGAGAAGTGCAGAGACTATTCCCAGGTCAGATCCCACTACTCATTGTCACGAGTCCATTTTGGACCAGACATTTGCAACCCTGCTGCTCAATGTTTCAATACTAAACTCGGTGTGGACGACCAATCAGCCTAGCCCACTGCAGCTCAGAACTCCAAGAATGGAGACACAGACCAGCCTCAAGCTTCCCCAGTAGGTGAGATTACTGGTGTGTGCCAGGCCAGGTCAGTCTACTTTTGAAATGTTAACCATCAATTAGACAGCAAGGTTCATCAATTCCCCAAAGCAAGAATGTCCTCTACAACATATCAAGAAGACATCATTCAGCCTTCGCTTTAAAGACCACCAGCACTGGGAACTTGCTTCCTGCGAAGGACGTCCATTCCACTCTTATACAGATCTAATTGTTAGGAGGGCAGCTGGTGGTACAGTGGATAGAGTGCTGGTCCTAAAGTCTGGAGGAATTGAGTTCAAATCCAGCCTCAGAAAGTTATAAGCTGTGTGAAGGAGATGGAAATGGCAAACCCCTCCAGTATCTTTGCCAAGAGAGCTGGCAAAGAGATGGGCATTAGGGAAATGACTCAGCAATAACAATTGTCAAGAAGATGAGGCAGCCAGTGGGTACAGGAGGCAGAGCATCTGACTGGAATCAAGAGGACCTGGTTTCAAAACCCCACCCCCACCCACCATTTGCCAGCTGTGTGACTACACATGACCTCTGCCTCAGTTTCTTCACCTGTAAAATGGGGTTGGTAGTAGCACTGCCCTCACTAGGCTGTCGTGTGGCAAAAATGAGATATTATTCATTAAGCATTCTGAAATCCTTACAATGCTATATGAAGGCAAGCTGTTGCTATTATTAATATTATTATTACATTGAGGATAAATGTGTATGGCTGCAACTTTCATCCCTTGGCTCTGGGGCCAAGTGGAACAAGTGTAATCCCTCTTCCAGGTGACAGTGCTTCAGATTTTGGAAGACAGACATCTTGTGTCCCCTGAGTTTTCTCCTCATCAGGTAAGATGTTTCCAGCTCCCTCAATTGACCCTGCTAAAGCATGATCTTGGGCCCCTGAGGCTCCTAATGCTGAACCCATTCCTCAGATGTGGTCTGACCAAGGCAGAGGGTAGAGGGATCCATCCCTTCTCCTTCTGGGCCGCTCTGCTTACAGTCCTTCAGCTGACATCATGTTAGCTTCCCCACATGGAACATAGCCTTACTGAAGAGGCTCTGAATTGAGGACAGGGAGCAGGGAAGGGAACATGGGAAGGAACTTAGGGCACTTGGAGGGTGGGCAGAGCTGTCCAAATGGCTTCCCATGATTCCAGCTACATGGTTAGGGCCGAATTTACTTGCAAGATCATCTAATCAAATAATCTTATTTTAAAGACATGATGAGGGAGACCCAGAGTGGCCATGGCCAGCCCCAAATCATGCAGCCCATTAGCCGAGAGCAAAGCACACAACGAGGGACTTCTGGACCTGGGGTGAGGTGCAGGAAATGTGACCTCAGTGGGAGGTGGGAGAAAATGGCAGGTGACTGCTCTATTGGTTGGGGCACAATGGAGACTAGACTGATTTACGGCCCCTGCTGGGAAGTTAAGAAGGAGAATGTGGGGGGGGGGCTCACCCCAACTTGCCAGTTGGTGGCTCCCTGTTTCATCTTTTTATTCATAATAACTAGGTGTAGCTCTCTTGCTTCTGTCTTGCTAAATGATTTACAAGTATGATCATCACCCCTTAAATTTAGTACCCTGGAACAAAGCCCCTTTCACTCTACCTTTGTTAAGGCTTTAGTGAGCAAGCCTGATGTCATTATTCAGAGCTCAACCCCCTTCCCTAGGCTCTAGCAGTGAGGCTCTAGACTGCCTGCCTGTATGAGGCTCTAAAATTGGGGATCAAAAAAGGAAACCCCAGGACAGAGAAGAGGCACGAAGAGAGGAAGAGAGATCATGCCAAGGACACGCTTTTCCTGCCTGATTGTCTGGCCCAGGGGCATGGCTGCAGAAACCCAGAAGCAGGCAGCGCTAGTGCCCCTGACGGTCTGCTCCCTGGCAGCGGGTGAGAGATGGCCTGCTCTGGGCCCCCAGAGCTTAAATGAGGGCCACCCTGGAGGCCACTTAGATGATATTTAAGTATCTAGATTCTGCACTCCTCAAGTTAGAGAGGTTTTTAGGGAACATCATTAATAAAGATAATGCAGTTAATTCAGTCGGCTTCCTCAAAGGGGTAAGTTGCTGCCAGAAAGGCTTGTGGTTAACTGAGCAGATGTTGCTATCCACATGGAATTAATATTGATCCTAGTGACCTGGTGTGTGTATCTGTGAGAGAGAGAGAGTGTGTGTGTGTGTGTGTGTGTGTGTGTGAGTGTGTGTCTGTGTGTGTGTCTGTGTGTGTGTTTGTGTGTGTGTGAGTGTGTGTGTGTATGTGTGTGAGAGTGTGTCTGTGTGTGTGTCTGTGAGAGTGTGTCTGTGTGTCTGTGTGTGTGTGTCTCTGTGTGTGGTTATGTGTTTGTGTGTGTGTGAGTGTGTGTGTGTGTCTGTGAGAGAGAGAGGGTGTGTGTGTCTGTGTGTGTGCGTGTGTCTGTGTGTCTGTGAGAGTGTGTCTGTGTGTGTGTGTGTCTGTGAGAGAGAGAGGGTGTGTGTGTCTGTGTCTGTGTGTGTGTGTCTCTGTGTGTGGTTATGTGTTTGTGTGTGTGTGAGTGTGTGTGTGTGTGTCTGTGAGAGAGGGTGTGTGTGTCTGTGTGTGTGCGTGTGTCTGTGTGTCTGTGAGAGTATGTCTGTGAGAGTGTGTCTGTGTGTGTGCATGTGTCTGTGTGTCTGTGAGAGTATGTCTGTGAGAGTGTGTCTGTGTGTGTGTGTGTCTGTGAGAGAGAGAGAGGGGGTGTGTGTGTGCGTCTGTGTGTGTGAGTGTGTGTCTGTGTGTGTGCGTGTGTCTGTGTGTCTGTGAGAGTGTGTCTGTGTGTGTGTCTGTGAGAGAGAGAGTGTGTGTGTGTGTCTGTGTCTGTGTGTGTGCGTGTGTCTGTGTGTCTGTGAGAGTGTGTCTGTGAGAGTGTATCTGTGTGTGTGTGTCTGTGAGAGAGAGAGGGTGTGTGTGTCTGTGTGTGTGCATGTGTCTGTGTGTCTGTGAGAGTGTGTCTGTGTGTGTGTGTCTGTGAGAGAGAGGGTGTGTGTGTGTGTGTGTGAGTGTGTGTGTCTGTGACAGTGTGTCTGTGTGTATCTGTGTGTCTGTGTGTGTGTCTGTGAGAGAGAGAGAGTGTGTGTGTGTGTGTGTGTGTGTATGAGTGTGTGTCTGTGTCTGTGTGTGTGTGTCTGTGAGAGTGTGTCTGTGTGTGTGTGTCTGTGAGAGAGAGAGGGTGTGTGTGTGTGTGAGTGTGTGTCTGTGTCTGTGTGTGTGTCTGTGTGTCTGTAAGAGTGTGTCTGTGTCTGTGTGTGTGTGTCTCTGTGTATGGTTATGTGTTTGTGTGTGTGTGAGTGTGTGTGTCTGTGTGTGTGTGAGTGTGTGCGTGTGTGTGTGTCTGTGAGAGTGTGTCCGTGTGTGCGTAGGGGCAACTAAAGGATTTCTATCTTGAAGCAACCTTATAGTTCTCATCTACCCTCCTCATTCTTTCAGATGAGAAAACTTGAGTCACAGAGGGGTAAATTAGTGACTTATTTAAGCTCCCTTGGCCAGTCTTTACGAATCTCTCCAACTTCTAGGGCCTTCTCCCCGACACTTACAATTTAACGGTAATGTATGTATCTAGCACCTACTTACATATGGGTATGTTTTCTGCCTCTATAGAATGCAAGCCTCTCGAGGGCGAGGAGGCAGCATGGGGCAGTGGATTTGAAGGAAGGAAAGGGGAGCATTTATCCAGTACCTACTGTATGTTACTCCTGTTGTGCTTTAAGTTGTTTTTTCAGTCACGTCCAACTCTTCATCACCCCATTTGGGGTTTTCTGGGCAAAGATACTAGAGTGATTTGCCATTTCCTTCTCCAGCTCATTTTACAGGTGAGGAAACTGAGGCAAACATGGTTAAGTGACTCACCCAGGGTCACATAGCTACTAAGTGTCTGAGGCCAGATTTGAACCCATGAAGAAGGGTCTTTCTGACTCCAGGCCTGGCGCTGTGTGCACTATGGCACTCTCTAGTTACCCCATCAGCAGGTGTAGCTGAGTTAACATTGCTCAAGAAATAGGAGGGCTCAGGCAGATGAGTAGGCAAAGTCATCTGCAGTGAGGCTTTTTGCGGGTAGGGCTCCCTGCCCATCAGAGACGCCATTAAGTTTTAAGGCAAAGCATTATCTGAACTAATGGCCTACTAGGCTCTCAGCTATCGAGTGGGGCCAGGGAGCCGGAGTAGTAGAAAAGGATCTGAGGCCGAGATTGCCCTGAGCGTGTGTCAGGCACACAGAATTAGTGAGAATGTTGACAGCATGTCTTTCAAGGGTGGGAAGCACAACATAGCACCTTAGGGCCTGGATGTGTTCTTAGGAAGATTTGAGTTCAAATTCCACCACTGACACCTGCTGGCCGGGTGATGAGGGGTGAATTATTTGACTCTCCGAGTATGTTTCTTTATTTGGCACAAATGCATGTTAGTACTCCCTATAGTACTTCTCTCATTGTGTTGTTGTAAGTCTCAATGATGATAATACAGGGTGCACCAAAAGTCTTAGTGCAGTTTTATGGAATTCAATTTGAGCAACAATCATTGTGCACCTACCATCCATCAACCAAGCTTTGTTTTTCTCGTTGGATGGCAGATACTCTTTTTGGTGGGGGGGATATAAATACAGACATGAAATCACCTCTGCCCTCAAGGAGCTTACATTCTATAGAGAGAGACAGCAGACATGCAGATGAGCAAAACCCAAAATAAATGCAAGAAAATTTATGAAGGACTGAGGAGGCATTGTCAGCTGGGGCACTGGGAAAAATCTAATGGAGGACTAATTCATTTTTAGTTCTTTTTTTTTTTTTCATCTCACCCAGGCTACAAATATAGTGGCTACTCACTGACCTTCCCACTGTTGATCAGCAAGGAAGGTTTAGTTTCTTTCCATCTGGGGCTGTTTCCCCTCTTCTGAAGCAGCCTAGTACATGGATTCCAGAGACAGAGTGCTATGTTTGAGGGACAGTGAGAAGCCCACTGTGATTAGATCATAGAATAAATGGAGGGGAATAAATTATAAACACACTGAACAGGTAGGAAGGGGCTGGTTTAAGCAGGATTTTAAATGGCAGCTGATTTTATATTTGATTTTGAAGGCAATACGGAACCAGTTGAGTTTATTGAATTAGGGGGTAGGGAGTGACATGGTCAGACCTGCCCTTTATGTAGATGGACTGGAGTGACTTAGGAATGGATTAGTGTGTTGTGAGATTTGAGTGCAATGAGACCAACTGAAAGGTTATTGATATAGTCCAGATGTGGGGTAATAAAGGCTTCTGCTAGGGTAGTGGCTGTTTGGGTATAGAGGTGACATAAATGAGATGTTGATAAGATAGAAATATCAAGAGTTGGCAACAAACGATCCATGTGGGTGAGGAGTTAAGAATGACCCCTAGGATTCAAACCTGGGTTACTGGGAGGATGGCGGCACCAAGACAGGAAAAGGGGAAAAGACAGTGAATTCGGTTTTGGACATATCGATTCCCGACATCTGCAGGACAGATACACGGTTCAAGATGTCCATTTGGTAGTTGGTGATGGGAGACTGGAGGTCAAGAGAGAAGTTAAAGTAATTAGAACTGAGAGCATTTGCATAAAGATGATCATTGAACCTGCTGGAGCTGATGAGATTGTCAAGTGAGACGTTGTCGAAGGAGAAGAGAAAGGGGCCCAAGACAGTGCTCCTTTCCCATGGGCATGACCTGGAGGGAAATCCAGGAGGAGACAAAAGGAGAGGTCAGAAACTTAGGAGGAGAGGTGTCATGAACTTAGAGAGGAGCTTCCGAAGAGGAGGGTGATGGTCATATCAAACACTGTGCAAAGGTCAAGAAGGGTGAAGAGTCCAACAAGGACATCAGAGGGTGCAATTCAAAAATCACTGGCAACTTTGGAGACAGGAGTTTTGGTTAAGTCAGCATATCTCAGCTGTACCACTTAATAGCTGTGTGACCTTTGGCAAGTCTCATCACTTCCACAGGCCTCATTTTCTTAATGTTTAAAAAGCAGAAGTTATATCAGATCACAGGTGTCCAACAGGAGACCCTCAACACCAGAGTGCCTGGAGCCAAATTAAAATCTAATTGGGAACTAGTTACCAAAATCAATAAAAATACAGTAAGACACGGATAACATTCTGTTTGAAGATGAAGTCAATAGGCAGCCCCTTGGGATCTTTGTGGGTGAGCAGCCCCCATTTCTAAATGAGTTTGGCTCCCCTGGATTAAATGACCTCAAAGGTCCCTTCCAGTTGTAGCTCCTTTGATCCTAATAGTCCGGAGGAACCTTCTCTCGGTCGGTGATACTGTACATAAGTAAATGAATATAAAATACATACAAAATCCCACAAAAGAATTTCAAGAGGCAGCATGTGCTCTGAACTGGGGGATCGGGAAGGGACCCCAGTAGGAGGAGGCCCCTGATCTGGGCCACAGAAGTGCCCATCATTATAATCACGACCCTCGGGTGAGCAGGTCCAAACTGATACTGCACAGGACAACCTGATGCACCTGCCTGCCTGATACGGCATCTTAGCATGCTCAGCTCAAGCTCTCAGCTCTACTTTCTGTCAGCTGGGGCACTGGCTTTGAGGCAACGCCTTGAAGGTTTCCTGCTTTTGTGTGAGACAGGGAGAGTCAAGGTGAGTGAAGGAGCACATCCCGCCAGGTTCTTGGGCCCTTCACCTCATCTTCCTAATCCCTCCCGACTTCCTCCTGGTATTGATCGCCCGGGTCACAGGCCCTGGCAGACCAAGGCAGGGGGCTGAAAACCTTTCCAAGCAGCTGGGGCTGATGCGCCTGCTCCAAGCGCCAAGAAGAAAAACCTGCTGTGAAAACAATCAGTGCATTTGCTTTAGATCTAAGTGATTTCAACTAGGTCGATGCTTCATGCTGATGTGTTGAAAACATTTAAAAAATTTCTCCGAGTTGGGTTTCAACTGGAACATTGTGGCGTATGTCCGCTAAGCCCCTGATGCCATCTGTCCCTAATGTATCTGACCCTTATTTCCTGACTCCACACACAAAAGCAAGAGGAAAATCAGACCTTTTGTCTGGGGGGGGGGGGGTCACGTTGTTAATATGGGGAAGGGGACAGAGAGAGAGGTGTGTGCAGGCTTGGCTGGAGAGCTGCCCAGTAGATTGGGCCGTTGGAGACTTCCTCCTCCCACTTTCGGAGGCAAAGGAAAAGAAGAAGGTCATGGGAGGGTAGCTGGGTGGAAGGAGAGAATGGTGATCTCCCTGCTTTGCTTCTGAGTTTTTGTTTCTGGCATGGAAGCTTCTGAGGCAGACTTTGGATCTTTAGAGCCGAGCCAGAAGGGCTGAATTTTCTGAAGCGCCGGTCCCATCTCTGTGAATACTTGTTTACACTCTGAAGTAATCAGTCCAGTTCACTGCCGGACTCAAGAGGCAAATGAAGCATTGAGGGGAAAAATAGCTATTCTTCACCCAAATTAATATTTACTCAGACTCTGGCAGGGACCCAGGTCTTCATTTAATTACAGGAGGCTGAATGACAATCAATTTCCAAACTGGAAGGTAAGTTCCTGTTGTAATTAAATGAACATCTAGCTGGAGTTTGAAGTTGGATTGGGAGGGGGGCTGTCAGGAGATCACTGTGGTTCTGACTTTCACGAATACATCCCAGGATCATAAATGTAGAGCTTGGTATTCCAACCCACTTCTTTTACAGATGAGAAAACTGAAGCTCCGAGAGCTTTCCTAGGGCCCCAAAGGTAGTAAGCATCAATGGAACTCTGCCTAAAGAGTCTATACCTCAACTAATGAAACTCATCCACATCTCAGTGCTTTATCATTCCCATAAAGACATAGTTCTATCATAGCATACTTCTCTCCGAGATGCTGCCATTTAAATACAGTGTTGAGGCTTCCTTCTAGGAATGAACTAACTCTCTCTGGGAGTTTCCATTTTTGCTTCCTACTGTCCTAATGAATGGTTCAGGAGGAAAGGGCAAGATATGGATCTACTCTGGATGGTTTGCTAATTTTTGGTTCTTGTTTTAGGATGTCTACTGATAGGAAATTTGAACAAAACCATTGTTTTTTGTGTGAATGGAAGGGGGTGGGAATTGTTCTAATATCCGCAGTGGGAAGAGAGGGCTTTCCTTCTGCCCAGAGCTGCTGCTCCCGAAATGTCAGGCAGCGCCCAGCGTTGGGAACATTCCCAGCTTGCTGCCACCTCGGGGGCACTTTGCCTCCACACGTGACTTCTTGTGCTTTTCCTCTTCCAGAGAGTAAACAGACAATGAGACCATTGTGTCATGACCCTGAATATACATATCGCTGCTGGCAGCAAACAAGCTGGACCAGTAGATGCTATTCTAAACCAGTACACGGCACCGTATGGGTACCAAGGCTAGAGCGTGCATATGTACTATACACATGCATGCATATATACACATGTGTGTATACATGTGTGTATCTACATGTATATACATATAATGGCCTATATGTGGATATATGCATAGAAAAACTATAAATTACCTTCTGTGGATTTTTAACCAGCCAATTTTCCCTTATTTTCATCATTTCATATTTTTCATTAGAAGTCTTGGCCATGGTCATCTTGTTAAGAGACATTGGGGTATTGGGTGGGGGGGTTTTTAAATTTGTGTTTGAGAATGGAATTAAATGCTGTCCCTTGTTTTCACACAGAATTTTAGTTGTGCTTGGTGATCACCAGTGTCCATGTGGAAAGGCAGTAAAGTTTACTAGATAGAGATAGTTGGGCTTTGAGGCAAGAATTCTTGGGTTCAAGTCCTATATATGACAATGACTGACTGTGTGGCCTTGGGCAAGTCACTTAACCTCTCAGTGTTCTAGCCAATTCACTAAGGCTAGATAATTGCCCATTGGTATCAGGGATTTTGAAGCAGAGAGTACCTTACACCGATGGAATTGTGTTTTCTAGCCACACAATGTCCACATGGGGCATATGGGAGTGGCCTATCGGTTTAAAATACTCTGTTTTCAGAGGACCATGGTTCATGTGCCATTCTACTCCAGATTATTACATGGACTATTGAATTCAATGTGTGCTCTGACAAGTGGACTTTATCAGGCTTAGGCCCCTACCCCAGCTCATTGTAATTTTAACTCAGCTTGCACTAAGCCAGCATTTCAGATGAGGAATATGTATTTTGAAAATATCATTTGATCACATTTGATCAGAGCTAAAACAATGAAGGAAAGGGGGAACAGCTTACACCCATAAACACTTGATCACTGTTGGGGTTCAGATTCCAACCCTAAGCAAATAGTGGGGCAAACCATCTACTGGGAGGCTCAGACTCTGGAGGGAGGGGAAGCGCATGGCAGACAGCTCCTGTGAGCCCCAACTCGAGGATGGGGCAAGATTTATTTGAGCTTTGTCTAAATCTCCCCACTTGAAGCATCTCAGTCATAGCAATAGGGATGTTTAAGCTCTCAGAAGCTGGCAAGCAGGCTCTGCTGTTGCTGTTCTCCTTCCTGAACCAGGTACCGCCATGATCATCATGGCCCCACGAAGTTTCTCCCCCTTCTTCCCTTCAGAAGTCTTTCTGCCCTAAGTACAGTCTGTACTTGGTGACATTTTTGTCCTCAGCCCCAGGCCTCCTGTCCCTTAAGGAAATGGAATCCTGAGAACTTGTATTAGTCTCTATAATACCTGGGTGATCTTGGATAAGTTGCTTCACCCCCTGGGTCTTGATTTCCTCATCTATCAGTAAGGAGGTTGGACTAGATGGCCCCAGAGGTCCCTGTCAGCTCTAAATCTGGGATCCTACTGACAGCTCCTTAAGGCCTAAAGCCTCATGGGAAATGTAGTTCTTATTTAACCCATGTCCCTACAAGAGTATTAGAGACTGCCATTGCTTGGTGTTGCAAAGGCTAGGTGGTGGATGTGAGAACAGAGCTTGTCTTCTGATTTCTTTTCCTGTTTACCATCCTTTGAACAATAGATACCATTAGAGTTATCAAGGTCCAATTTGACTTAGTTACAGTTCTAATCTCATGAGACTGATGGCCCCCGAGCTGTTTGTATTGCCATTGGGCATTCTGTAGTTTAAAACAGTGAACATTTGAGCAAGATCTCACCACCTCCTCACTCCCCACAACAGTGTTCATCTGAAAACATTCAAAGAGCACAGTAACTGTGAGTCAACAAATAGGGAAAAATAATTCTCAAATGTCATCTTTCCAGCATCATTTCATTCGTTTTAAAAATGAACTCCTAGGGTATGCTGTAGAAGTGCTAGCCAGACTTTAAATGTACTACCAAGAGCCCCATTTGTAAGGAATTTACGTACTTCATTTATGTCCTCGGGTTGTCAAGTCACTGCTTTTCTGGGGTCTCCTCTCCCCACCACCCAGAGCAATAGGCAAAATCTGTATGAGCCACACAAGGAAGAATGATGGGCTTATAATAAGCTTATTCTGGCTCCTGTGAAAAGCTCACACTACTCTATAGCTTTTCCGGAAAATCAAATATGGATGCAGCAGAAATCTCCTTTCTAGTCAAAAGAAAACACTCATTACTAGATCATCAACTGTGTGTCTCTAGGGAAGCTCTTTACACAGAGACACTGAAGCCCATGTTTAGCAATGAAATTTCCAGAAAAGCATAGCCCAATGATGGCAGCTTTTTGAATCTTTTTTAAATGAATGTTTGTCCCTAGTAAGTGAAGTCCAGTGGGAAAGTGGAAGTACCCATTTATCAGAGTTTCTTAGTGGGTGGTAAAGTGAGTAGTCCAGAAGAAAGATGCCATAAAATCTACAAGAATGGGTGAGGATGGTTAAGGTCCAAAATGAGATTATAGGTGGCTGTGTAGCTGAATGAACTTTTAAAACTCCACTTGTATAATGAGGCAATGCCCTAATTTGATTCCATGAACATTGAATTGCTTACTACATACAAGGCATTGTCATGGAGTCCCAAGGATAAAAACGAAATGGTTCCTGACTTCAAGGAGCTTATGCTCTAGCTGGAGAGATATCATGGATATATGAAAGTACAGAAATACTAAAGGTGAGAGAGAGGTGCCTGGATTTATAATCTCATTGTACAGGAAGCTTCCCAGAGAGGAAACTCCATCCACAAATGCAGGTCAACATTTTCTCTGCCACTTAGAAGTTTAGAGAATTGCCTAAAGTGACACAGCCAGAGACAGTACTTGGACCCAGGTCTTCCTGGATCACTATCCACTCTGCCACACTGTTCTTCATACAGAATAATTACAAAATAAATATGAGGCAGTTTAAGGAGGGAAGATACTAGCAGTTGGAGAAATCAGAAAAAGCTTGAGCTGAGTCTTGAAATAAGTAAGGGTTCAACAGGGAAGGGTTGAAAAGGGAGTGCATTCCAGGCATGGAGAATGGCTATTGCAAAACCTAGAGACATTTAACAACTAATATTTGTATAGAACTTGAATAATTTAGGGATCTGTAATTTTGTAGGTGCCTCTACCAACCCAGACAGAAAGCTCTCTATAATTGAGGTCTTTAGAGGATATTGTGTCTAAGGCATTCATCATCCTTCAACCAACTTGGTAAGGATCCTCTTTGAACTTAGCTAGGCTAGACCTTGGAAAACAGACATACAGTCCATCTTTGGGCCCATAGTTAAAGCCTTCCAATGTGAGAGGTAGGACCTGACACATTGTATGCTATACAGGAGTGGCCTTCAAAAATCAGGGTCATCTCCGTACCATGAAAAAGCCTTTGGAAAAGAGAAGACTGTCTTTTAAATTATTTTTAAAAATGATTTACTGATACCATTGCTCTTTAGAAATTGTTTCATGTTCTTTTGATTTTCTATCATCTTCATTTCTCAGTGTATACCTCCTCCCTCCTTCCACAATCAGATGGAAATTCCATGTAACAAATAATTTCAAAAAGAAAGGCAGTTCAACAAAACTAACCAACACATCTACCAGTTCTGACAGTCAATGAATATGAACAGTTCATTCCTTTTCATTCCAAAGTTTTCTAGGATTGTTGAATGAATTCAAAGGTCCACCAACAGCACATTAGTGTACCTGTTTTTCCACAGCCCCTCCAGCACTGAGTATTTCCATCTTTTGTAATGTTTGACCTTTTCTAGGGTGTAGAGTTGCTATGTGAACTAAATGTTCTTTCATCCCCTCCCCTTAAGGTATAGCAGGTGAGACTGTCTTACTGCTTAGAGGGTTAGGGATAGAAGTTACCATAGTCAAAGTGCAAAATGAAGCCCATATGAAATTAAGCCTGGGGAAGCGTGGGCTGGATTATAAGGAATTATTTTGGAAGATTTCATCTTTCATCAAGATATTTCCCATGTTTTGTTCTTCTTAACATAATGCTTCTAATGGAACTAGACTCCTCCTTGCCACAAACATGATAAATACCCAACAAGCCTTTGCTTGAAGATGTCCAGTGAACAGCAGCCCACTATTTCCTGAAAGAGCCCATTCTTTTTGAACAGTTCTAATTATTGACATGATTCTTTTGAAAATCTCCCAAAAATGCTTCCTAGGCCTTTTGCAACAGAACAAATGTTAGTGCATGTGTGTGTGTGTGTGTGTGTGTGACTGTGCATGAGTCTTTGTATGTATGTACGTATGTATATATTTATATGTGTGCATATGTGTGTATATATTTATATCTGTGAGTGTGTGTATGTGTATGCATTGTATGCGTGTTGGTGTGTGAATATTTGTATGTGTGTATGCATGTGCATGTGTGTGTCTGTGTGTATAGAAACAATATCCATGATTTTCCCAATCAACTCCCAAGCAACAGTGGAATTAGAATCGTAGAACTGGAAAATTTTAGAGTTGGGGGTGAAACTGGAGGTTTTTCTAATCCAACCACTCATTATACAGGGAATGGAAACTGAGGTCCAGTGAAGCAAAGGGACTGGCCCAGGGTCACACAGGTAGTAAGCGGCAAATACAGGGCCACAAACCTACCAGATTTTCTTCCTCTAGACACTTGCCTCATCTTTTAATGCCATGCTTTAAAATGGGCAGACCACTCTGGAGATGCTTTGCTAATTATGAAGTCCAAATGTGCCAGCCAGCTATCTTATCCTCACCTGCATTACTTATCTGCCCCAGATGATGCCACAGAGACAACTGATCCTTTAGCCCTTCCCTGGCCCTTCTCTAGCCAGCTTTCTTGGCTTCATAGACACATAAACAACCCAGGACCTCTTACTTATCTTGCTTTCCTCTACCTACCTTAGAAGAAAGTAAAACAGGAGGCCACCAGGAGAGAAACTGAAGAGACGAAATACTTGTGACAGAGCACTGAATGCCATGATGAGATTATGCAGACCAACAGCAGCCTCCATCTCCAGCTTCTCCATCCCCTGATGGTAGTCATAATGGTCCTTGGATCAAAGGATGCAGATCTTGAATCAGGGAAAGAATGAAGTTCTTAGTCTGATGGGTATTCTGCCATCCATAATTTGGAGGACTTTTAAGAAACCCAGGGGACCCTAAGAGGAGCAGACTGGGAAGATGGCCTAGCTCTATGTGGACAGAGAAACCCCAAATTTCCAATTTCACTCTACTGGCAGTGCAGTATTATGACTTTTTTTTTCAAGATCATAATTCAAATTATGGTTTAAAAAATTTGGCACTTGTTGAGCTGTTTGCCAGCAGAAAGCTCAGTCATATCTCATCCCCATGGCCATTGTTGTCCATGTGCTAGGTTCTAAATCCCACTGCATCTGGCACCTAGAAAGCTCTTGCTTCTACCCCTAGCCATTCAAATCCTACACATCCTTCAAGACCCATTTTGGTCCTACTTCTTCCTTGACCAGTTTGATTTTTGTTGAGGTAAAATGGTGGAGTCCAAAGACCTTGGTTCAAGGTCCATCTCTATTTCTGCCTTATTGTGTGACCTTGATCAAGTAACTTGGACTTCTTTGGGCCTCAGTTTCTTCATCTGTAAAATCAGACACTTGGACCAAATAATCTCTAAGGTCCCTTCCATTTCTATCTCCTGGTGGTATCCCTTAGAGGGATTTATCTGTACTGAGCAAACACCCATTTGGAATGATTGCACCTCAATTAGACACCCGTTGCTCCTTACTACTTACTTGCATTTTTACCAATGCTGTAATAGTGTTTGCTCACATGCTAGTTGGAAACTCTAGTAGGTGACCCTTCTCTCCTTAGATCTTCCAGCATATAGCTAGGGAAATGAGCATTTAATTAATGTGACTCATCTGCCTCCTTCCTTTTCTCCCTCACTATAATATACTTCTGAATAGTAACTTACCACATTTCTGGAGTTGGGAAAGTCCAGGATTCAAATCCTACCTCTGATACTGAATGCTAAGCCACACAACAAATTACTTCATTTCTGTAAACCTCCATTTTCTTAACTGTAAAATGGAGATAATGGTACCTCCACCAACAGTACCTATGTAATGGGGTTATTCTAAGGATCACTTACCCTGTACTTGAAGATTTCCAAGCTGCTTTTCTCATATTGTCTCATTTGAACATGACAACCCTGTGAAACAGACGCTATTATTATTCCACTTACACAAATGAGGAAACAGAGGCTGAGTGACTTTATTAGAGTTGCACAGGTGATAACTGTCTGAGGTAGAATTTGAACTCAGGTCTTCCCAACTTCAAGCCTGATGCTTTATCCATTATCCACTGTGCCACATAGCTACCTTTACAAAAGTGCATTACAACCCTTAATAAACCACATAAATGTCGGTTGTTATTATATATCCGTATCTCCCACACAGTAAGCAGGTGATTGGTAGGTTTGGTTCATGATTCTTATAGCTCAGTGTCATAGCAGGTCAGCAAAGGTTAGGCTGTCACCGGATGGTTCTTGGAAGTTCCCTAAAGCCCTCCGTGATGAGGCTTGGGCTTTAACCAAGATCCATCATCAGGGTGAAACCCTTTGGCTTCAAAGACTGTCATCATCAGATACCACCAGGAGACAGAAATGAAAAGGATCATAGAGATTATTCAGTCCAAGTCTCTGACTTTACAAATGAGGAAACTGAGTCCCAAAGAAGTCCAAGTTACTTGCTCAAGGCCACACAATAAGGCAGAAATAGAGATGGACCTTGAACCAAGGTCTTTGGATTCCATCATTTTACCTCAGCAAAAACCAAATTGGTCAAGGAGGAAGTAGGACCAAAATGGGTCTTGAAGGATGTGTAGGATTTGGATGGCTAGGGACAGAAGAGAGGGCTTTCTAGGTGCCACATGCAGTGGGATTTAGAACCTAGCACATGGACAAAAATGGACATGGGGATGAGATGTGACTGAGCTTTCTTCTGGCAAAGGATCAGACTCTAAGTCTAGTTCCATCAAACTTAGTGCTAATTCTTTAGTGAGAGTTAAGAAAGTGATTGCAGCAGTAGAGATAATAATGGGAGGGGAAAAGAAATGAATAAAAGAAAAAATCTTTCTCTTGCTATCCCCTCTTATGATCAACGACTATTTAAAAGGTACAAGTTTTTTTTTAAGACTTCAAGACACTCATGTTTATCTACAACTTGTATTCTCTTTTTTAAATGCTAGATGTCGAGATACTGAAACATGACACAAACATCACATTTCTGGTTCAGTTTTCCACACTGGTAACTTGCTGATGATTTCATTGCAACTATCAAGCACCTTGGATTGCCTTGATGATATTTGTTATACTGTTCTCCTGTTGAGAATTATGTCCTACTAATTTATACTCACACTGTCCTCCATGGCACACTCATTCTGATGTGTTCTCTCCTATACAAATAACCAGTGATTAGTGATTAGTGCCCAGGACCTTTAAGCAATTAGCACCAGCCGGGTTTTATAAAGAGGGATGTGTATTGAGAAGATTATAGCAAGAACAGAAATACAACCCCCCCCCCATCCATAACTGAGGGCACTCGCTTCCTTATATCACTTTTGTCCCTTGGGAGAATGGGCTCAGACTCTATAAAGCAGCTGATGTGAACAATCCACCAAGTTTACATCTAAATGTAGCATAGACAACAGATGAATTTCTCCCTCTTGGTTGCTGGGTCAAATGGGCACTCAGAGCTCTGCACCTTCCCAGGTTTGGCTTCCCCCACACTGCCAAGACGATTAAATCTCTAATATTCTCTCATTTTAGGCATAAAAGAATAGATACAGTTGGTACAGAAATAAAAGCAAGGCCTCAGGCTCATGGCTTCATGAAAACCTGGGGTAGAGAGTATAGGCCACTGGTGTTCTCTCTATCCAGGAGCAAAAGGGACAAAAGAACAGGGTTGAGTGATTGGGGACTTCTGTATACATTCTCAGTTCTGGCTCAGTAGCCAGTCAGAAGGTCGTTTCTTCCTCATGTGGTAACTAGACTGCAAACAGCCATAGAATATCTGTACATCCTCTGAAGTAGAGAGCAGAGCCCCTCCATTCTGTCATCAGGCATATTCAGAAGCATATTTACCATACGTGCATGCTCCCAGGACTGAGCCCTCCTTGGTCAGTTCCCCAAGTACTTATATTCTATTCCTAACACTTAAAAAACCCAGAAGACTAAACAAGAGGAAAAGTTATACAATGTGAGAGAGGTTGACAGAAGAGAGTTGAACCATAGTTAATCCACGTATGCTTAATGAGCAAAAAGAGAGGGGATCTACCAACTGGGTAGTGAGAATGAGTGAGCAATAATCTAGACAGCAATAAGAGAGCTCTCTCTGCCACCATCAACAGGTCTGTCTCTGTGGTCCTAAAGGTTGGCAAGTGGGAAAGGCAGTCTCTGTGTCTGCCTAGTAATGTCTGAGACAGTCTTAACCCTTGAAGAGTTGACTGTAAAGATAATCCGCCCATGTGGGTTAAACCTCTCCACAGATGATTTCCTTTAGGTGGTGGATAGAGTATTGGTCTTGGAGTCAGAAACATCTGAGCATTGTTTGGAAAGTAACCAGTTATATGACCCTGGACAAGTCACTTGATCTCTCTGTAACTCAGTTTCCTTATTTGGAAAGTGAAAGGTCTATTACACTTTATGGTCTCCAAGGCTCTTCCAGATCTAAATCTATATCTCTGTGATCTAAGGCCTCTTTATGTCATGGAGATGTATGTGACCTCCCAAAGATTGGACCAATGGAAAATAAGCTCTGTCAGGCCCTATTGAGCTCAAAATATTGGACTACAGGTCCAGTCATGGACCTGGCTTTGAAAAACTTCCAAATCTGTTTTCTCCCAACTTTCTAGTCTTCTTTCATATCTCTGTTCTTCATTCACTCTCCATTCTGAGCAAGCCGGACTGATAGCTGTCTCTCATATATATCATTCCTTCTCTTGTCTCCATGCACTCTCATCTCCTTTAGCCCTTATGACCTTCAAAAAAGAGCTCAAATGCCATCATCCAGTAAGGGCATTTTATAATCCCCTCCAAGTTATTAATACCCCTCCCTCTTGGGTTTGCTTTGTATTACTTTGCTCATTGTGTCTAATGACTTGTGTACATGTTTCATACCTTGAGTAGGATATAAGCTCATCGAAGGCAAGGACTGCTTTGTTTTGATATCTGTATCTCTGGCACCTACCATGGTTTCTGGGATGTGGTAGGTACTCAATAAGTCCCTGTCATTAAACTGAAGTTTTGTCCAAAGACCAACCGAGCTAAATACAAAAGGACTCATTACCAGGTTGGTGATGAGTCAATGAATTTTTCAACCATAGCCATTCTTTTTTAAAAATTGAAATATATGTATATATATATTTATATTTTTTTTATTTATGGAATAAAACAAGCTTTTCCATAACATAGTACAATAAATATATGATTGTCCATGAAACTACAAATCTATTATGCACAACTTGCTATTCCTTTCAAATATACAACAAAATTAACATATAAATTTCTTTTTTTCTTCTTCCCTACCCCCTCACTCTAGAGATAACCAACACTAGACACAAATAGGTGTGTATAATATACATCTGTGTGTGCATGTGTGAAATTATTCTACACCTACTTCAATTTATCAATTCTTTCTCTGCAATAGCATCATTCTTCATCTGTCCTTTGTAGTTAATTTGGGTATTTATAACAGACAAAATCACTTATTTGCTCAAAATCCTTCTGAAAACAATATTGCCATCACTACATACAATCTTTTCTTGGTTCCACTCACTTTGTTCTTCCTTATTTTGTGCAAGTCTTTCCATATTTTTTCTAAAGTCATTGAACTCATCATTTCTTGTAGCACAGTAGGAACAAGGAGAAGCCTGGTGGGTGTGGTACCACAGTGAGCAAGAACATTTTCAGGACAGCATGGCTGAGATTTAGGGGAGGAAGAAAGGAGTCCCTGAGGTTGGGCCCCCAGACCAAGTGTAGAAAACATCAGTGAGGAGGACCTGCAGCGTAGGACAACATTACACACAGTTTGGGATTAAAATTTGATAGTAATAACATTAAGCTGTTAAACATCAAATAAGACAAATTAAAAACAAAAATGAGTAAGCACAGGAAAAGGAATCCTAGCACTGATGGCTACCTTAGTTTAGAAAAAGATCTGGGTTCATATTCAGAGGAAGATAGTGAGGTAAAAATAGCTGCTCCTACCCTAAAGAGTAGTGTTTCAAAGGATCACAAGCCCAAAAAATCTTGGAAGAAATTCAAAAGAAATTCAAAAATCAAATAAGAGAGAATGAGTAAAAATTAAGGGAAAAGGAAAAGGAATCCAAGAAAATTATGAAAATAAAGGAGAAACAAAATCTTAAGGAGAAATATAACTCCTTGAAAACTAGAATTGAGCACATAGAATTGAATGACGTTATAACACTTCAAGATATAGTAAAATTAGGAAAAATAGAAAAGATTCTTAAACAGCTCATTAGAAAAGCAACTTATCTGAAAAATAAATAGGTCAAGGAGAGACAGTAGAAGAATTCTTGAACTACCCAAAAATTATGATTAAAAAGAATCTGGATACAATATTCCAAGAAATTATTAAGGAAAATTGCCCCAAAGTTCTAGAACAAGAAGGTAAAGTAGAAATAGAAAGAATCCACTGATCACTTGAAAGAGATCCTAGGAAGAAAACTTGGAGGAATGTCATAACCAAGGACATTCCTGAAGTCCACTTCCACAGGCATAGAGAGTTTGTGATTTGTATTGAGGTAAGTAGGCCCATGTTGACAAAATAGCAGACTTTTGGCATATTGGAATACTGAAATATTAAAGTCCAGGCCAACTTGAATAATGTCGAATCAGAATTTTGCCAACAACTAATGAGCTAAACATGTTTAGCCCCTTGGGATTTGTGTGAAATTAGTCTTTGAAAGTGTGGTGTCAGAACATCTGGTGTGCCACAGGTTGATCCCAAATCTTACCAATATTTGAATATCAGCCAACATTGTGTTAGTACAAGATTTTGCCCAAGCAATTATGTCTTTAGCCAAAGTTTGTCATTGTGAGGAAGGCTGAGATTTGATTCAAACAACCCTTCTATTAGAGGTCTGACAAAGGGCAAGGGTAAGGGTCAAGAAAACATTGTGGCTACTCATAGGACATTTCAGACTGCAGAATGCAAATACGATGTGATCCAGATGTTTTCTTAGATAAGAACACCTTATAGTTATATGAGGTCATTAGAGAAATGTTTGACTAGAAAGGAAAATAGGCCAAGTACATAATGAGAGTGAGAAAAATCAAAGACTGTATGCTCCACTGGGATCCTCATGATGTCAGGAATTCTAGAGGAACGCTTCCAACAAATTGGACAGCTCCTTCTGGGAGTGTATGGGGAAAACTATGCTAATAAGAATTGCCCAGGATGAGACAGCATGGATGTTTAGTAATCCATCCATGGAAGCAATAGTGGTGATCGCAATAGTAGTTGCCATGGTAATCATGGTGGTGGTGATGCTAGTACTACTGACAATTGGCTTTCATAAAGCACTTTAATACTTCCAAAACATTTTATTCTACCTGTTATGTCACTGAAGCTCCCAATAATCTAGTAAAGTAGCTATGGTGAGTATTTCTAATCATGACCTCAAGAGGCAAAAGTGTAGAGTAATGGAAAGCACTGTGGCTCTGGAGTTAGAAGAGATCTGGGTTGGAGTCACAGCTCTAACACTAGCCATGTGATTTTGAATGAGTCATATAACCTCCCTGGACTTCAGTTTCCTCACATTAAAATGATGATAATACTTGCACTCATTACCCTTCAGGATCATTGAGAAAATAATATTTTACAAGCATGATAGTGCCAAATACTCCCATACTTTAACACAGAACAGCATCCAGCTATGCCATCCCATTGAAATAATCAGATTGATTCTCTGTCATTTAATTGATCCTTTTTACAGTTAATTGATTTTATCCTGTAACTGCCTAAGGCATGATTCTTTTCAGATATTCAGCTGTCCTGTAATGAGTTAAGTCTAGAAATCCAATTCTCCTATTAATCACTGTTCCATTTTTGCATCAAGGGAATCTGTTATTCTTGAAGGATGCAGGTGGACACCAAGGGGTCTGGTCTTGTTTCTTTATACCACCAAGCTATCCTTCAAGGATGCCTGGTTTGACAACAACTTTTCTTACTCACAGGAGATAAGGAGGGAGTTGTTAATATCCTTTATTTTCAGTTTCCATCCAATCATGTTTTCTCCCATCTATGATGCTAGTCTTCCTGTTTTCTGTACTCTCCCAAACTCCAAAAACTTGTATTAACCCCATAACTGGTTCTTAGCTGGAGAAGCAAAGATCTATATCTCTATCTATGCACTATATTAATAAATTGATTATGCTTGGAACTTTGTACCTCAGTCTACCTTAATTTTTTGGACTGTTATACCATTCTAGATAATTATCATTTTCATGGTCTTACACACTCTCAGGAGGAACTGTCCAATGTATTGGAAGCCTTCTAGAATTCCATGAAGATACCAGTGGAGCAAGGGGTCTTTCTTTTGATTCTCTCTCAATCGTGATATAGCTGACCCATTTCGTTTTGGAGGCAAACATCTCTTTGATATAAAAGTGAGTTATTCTTATTTAAAAAGAAATCTGAATCACATTGTATTTGCATTCTACTGTCTGAAATTACTACCCTCACCACCACCGCCATCAGCAAACCCACTTTGACTATTATGACTACCACAACCACCACTTCTGCACCACCATGCTTTCTTCCGCCAATGGCTTCTGACAACTATGCCACCACCATACCATCACCACTTCTGTTACTTCCACTATCACTACTACCTCATTGGGTTATTGTGAGGACAATGCCTTTTAAGTGCTCCTGAAACAGGAATGATTATTATTTTCTTGGATCCTATCTTTCTTCATCACCTGCCTATCTGCAGTGCAATGTACTTTTGGGACATAGCATCTCTCAGAGACCATCTGCTGGATTATTGAAGACTTCTGCTGTGCCTTTGTCCAGGGAGTATCTACACAGAAGAAAACACAAATGCCTCAGGTATTGACCTAGTCCTTCTTCTCTAGAGTAGAAAAAAATTTTCTCCGAACAAAAGGAAAATATAATTAATGATTTAACTTGGAAAATGTGCTTCTTTACATGTATATACCATTGCATCTATTTTCAAATTGAAAACAATTATTCAAGTACCAAACTGTCTGGTAGAAGCAAAAAAGAGGAATCTCTGAAAATTCTGCTCAGAGCAGCATTTACTTCAGTCCAAATTAGGGGCAGCTACTATGTATATTCCCAGGGCTTCGCACAGTCTGGCACATGTCATTCTTCAGTCATTTTCAGGCATTTCCAACTCTTCATGACCCCTTTTGAGGTTTTCTTGCCAAAGATATTGGAATTCTTTGCCATTTCCTTCCCCAGCTTACTTTACAGGTGAGGAAACTGAGGCAAACACTTAAGTGACTTGCCTGGAGTCACACAGCTAGTAAGCATCTGAAGTCTAATTTGAACTCAGGTCTTCCCAACTCTAGACCCGATGTTCTTTGCACTATGGTGCCACCTAGCTGCCCTCAGGCACATAGTAGGCACTTAAATGTTGACTGACTGTGTGACTAGTTTATTCTGTAATTATTCTATGTAGTGCCAGACCTATCACACTATAATGTGACCCATATTATCTAGGCCCTCAACTGCAGCCCTTTGACTAAATCCAAACTTCACAGAACAATCCTTAAAAAAAGGATTTGTTCTGTAAAACTTGGACCCTGTCAACAGGCTGCACCCAAGGACCTAGAAGGCCACATGTGGCTTCAAGGCTGCAAGTTCCCCACCCCAGAACTAGGCCTTATTAGCTTCCAATGAAAGCATCATTTGCCCATGTGCTCCCCATTCTATATCAAATTCTTACTTTTTGCTTCCTTAAAAGCTCAGCTCAAGTATGGTCTCCTCCAGGAAGCCTTTCCTGATTTCTTTGCAGATGCTGGGGACCCTCCTCCATCAAATTATTATATCCATCTTATATCTATCTTGCGTATGCCTGTAGATGTGTATATGGTCTCCCCCGGTACAATACAAGCTCTTTGAGGGCAAGGATTGTTTTTTATTTGTATTTTCATCCCCAGCACGTAGCACAGGGCCTGATACATAGTGGGTGCTTCATGAATGCTTCTGATTTCCTTGCTGGATTTTCCTCTATATGTCATGCCCACCAAGCATGGCTGTCCCTCCAGGTTCTATCCTGGGCCACCTTTTCTTTTTTCTCTCTACTCTTTCCTTCAGTCATCTCCTCAGCTCTTATCTCCAGACAAATGACCCTTAGATCTATACATTTCAAATTGGATGGCCTATAGACATCTCAAACTCAACATGTCCAAAACTGAACCCATTATCTTTTCCCCAAAACCTTCCATTCCTTCAAACATCCCCATTGCTCTTGAGGGACATCCCCATCCTCTGTCACCTAATCTCAAAAACTAGGTGGCATCCTCAACTCCTCACTTTTCCTCAGCCAACCTGTCCAATCGGTTGCCAATTTTTGTAATTTCTTCCTCTATAGCATCTCTTATATGTTTCCTTCTCTCCAGTCATACCACCACTGCTTAGCCTAAGCTCTCATCCACTCTTGCTTGGTCTATTGCAGTAGATTTAGAATTGGTCTGCCTGCCTCAAATCTCTCCCCACTCCAATAAATCCTGGGCTCAGCTGTCAGCTTCAGAGTCAGTTCAACTGTTGCCTTTTTCAATAAGTCTTTCCTACCCTTCCCAGCTGCTACTGCCTTCTCCCATTAATGTGACTCTAGATAGGCAGTTAGGTGGTAGCCCAGTACAGAGAGTACTAAGCCTAGAGTCAGAAAGACCCAAGCTCAAATTCACCCTCAGCTTCTCATATACAGACACTTATTTGTGCTGCAATCCCAAGCAATTCACTTCACTTTTGTCTGCCTGTTTCCATATATGTGTATATATACCTATACATATATATGTCATATAATAATAGCAGCCACCTCCCAGGGTTTTCATGAGAATCAAGTGATACAGTAATTGTGAAGTGCCTAGCACAAGGGAGGTATTTAATAGATGCTTCCTTTCTTCTGTATGCATTTTGCATGTACCCCTTTAGGTATATGATGGCTCATTCGTTGGGAGATAATGGGATGCTTTTTACTTCTTCTTGTATCTCTAGCACTTGGTGCTGGCCCTGCCACATACTAGATGTTCAAGAAATGCTTATGAATTCATTGATTGAAATATAAAGATATTTCCACGCAAAGCTGCCCCTCTCTGACTCAACTTATTTTTTTTGTTCAGATAATAGTGGGCACATGATATTCAGCATTTCCTTGGATACTTGCTAGATTATTCACATTGTCAAATCATGGCAGTGCTGATGCCTATCCTTAGCATTTCTATAGCAATTTAAAGTTTGCAGAGTGCCTCACATGTGTTATCTCATTTGGTCCTCACAACAACCTTGTGTGTGTGATAGGTACTATTAATATTTATGGCCATTTTACAGATGAGGATTACTAAAGCTGATCCAGTTGACTTGCCCGACTCAGGGTGACAGCTAAGAAGTATCTGAGGCCAGATTTGAACTTGAGTCTTCCTGATTCCACAGTCAGCATTCTATCCACCCCATCTACATAAAATAACTTTTTTAACTCCATGTGAGGGAATGCCACGTGATTCTTGGAAGGCTATTCTCTGGGGCATTTCCTTCCCACCTCTAGTCTTGTCATGATGCACAGTTCATGCTTTCTTCCTAACACATATCGTTTAAGATTTCAAATAGTGCTAAAAGAATTTTGGAGCAAAGCTTCCCAGACCAGAGAATGGTCAAAAGCCACTGCTTTCCAGGAGTGTGGAAAAGGGAGAATTTGCTAGTGGAAAGGGGCTGGGGGTCATAGAATCCCAATGCCAGGGAAAGAAGGTTCTGAGCTGCCTTGGTTCTCTGCCAAGAGGGGAGAAGCCAGTGACCAGAAATGACCATTAAAGTGCTATGATCTGAAAATGTGTCTTCCCTCCTCCTCTTCCCAGACATAGTTATGCATGTAGATGGTAGCCATATAGGATCATCAGCTCCCCTGTAAAGCAGGCCACTGTTTGCACTTGGTTGGTGCCTGCAGAAGGCATATCATATGGGCACACACAGGGAGTGATCTAGTAAGCCGGGAATATGTGTTTGCGGGGTAATGACATTTCCTTGTATCACATCTATCAGGTTACAAACAGCTAATAATTTTCTTTTTCTAGTCACTGCCAAGCCTCATAATGGCATCTCCCCATAAATCACCATCAACACGGAGCCTTGCTTAGCAAATATAAATGTATGTGCATTGCAGAATGAGCCCAGATTACAAAAATATATCAGAAGTCCAAAGAAGCGGGTGGAGACGCGCTGTGATGCCTTTAGCTTATCGAGATTGTTTGGAGGGTCCTAATGCACTGTCACCGAAAGAATAATTTTTTCCTTTACAATCTACTTAGCAAAGATTTATCGATCCTTTCCCCCTTCATAGAGAATTACTGATCCATTTTAGAAAATCAGATTTTCACACCTTTCAGGAGAATGTGCCCGGCACGGTTCCCTGGGGGACCGCTGGGGAAGCTGACTTTGACACGCAGTCCCTGGAAAGCTGCACACACGATGGTCTCATCCCTGATTTGTGGTGTGGGGTGGTAAAATACTTTTACACATTTAGAGAGAAAGGATTGCCCTGCAAGGACTGATTTTTCCATGCTAGCGGATGTATTCAGGGGCCTGTTATTTGTGTAAACAGCATTTTTCAGGTGCCGTTTCCTCCCACCCCTCCTCGCCTATGATGCTCTTAGCTATAAGGTAAGATAAAAGTTGTTGGAATTCATGTTGTCAAGACTGGGAGAGGGGAACGGAGATACTGGTGTGTCTTCCCAGTGCTGCATGTAAATAACTTTCTAGGGGGAGGGGGCGTGTGTTGCTCTGCCCCTATTATGAAAGTATCCCAGGCAGCTAGGCACGAGGCCGGCTCTAACTCAGCACGCATACATCATAACAAAGGTGATTTATTATAATTAAAATGGCATGGGGAGCAGCTTTTTATCAGACATACTGTTGCACAGGAGAGCTTAATAAAGAGCATTATTATTAGTTATGGATCGAGGTGACGGATGTTGTTTATTGAGAGTTATGGGGGTATTAGTCAAAATGTGAAGTTACTCATTGGAGCTGTCCTCTACTTGGGGAGAAGGCATCAGCCAAGAGAAGAGTTTTCAGATTGGTGGGGAGAAGAGGCCAGGTGCGTGTGTGTTTGTGTGTGTGTGTGTGTGTGTGTGTGTGTGTGTGTGTGTGTGATGGGGAGAGGGAGTGAGAAGATGCCAACTGCAGTCCTGGAATACTTTATTACACCAAGGTAGAGACAGTAGCTTGGACTGCTCTCTCCTGTCCATATAATAATGCCCATAAAGTGGGGGTCAGATCAGGGGTGCTCTGGGCTTTGATGCTGTGGAAGGTTGCTGGGGGATCGATGGGCTACAAAGAAACCTGAGCTTCAGGCCATCAGGGAGATTTTTCTACTTAAAGCAGACTCTGCTGGGTATGAGGCTTGGGTGGGCTTGGCTGGGCCAGGTAGGATGAAGAATATGATGGAAGTGAGTTCTTTTTTTCTTTAATGACCCAATGACATAAGAGGTATGGGACAGAGCAGGAAAGATTTTTGCAAACCTTCCTATGAATGCTGCCCTGGGGGCAGATGGGAGGATGCACTCCCATATCCTGGGGCTTCTTGTGTCTCTGCTAGCTGGGCAGAGCTCCTAAATCAAAGACAAGGTGATAGGTTAATTGTAAAGATGTCACTCTTCTTAGAGGTGGAGATAATGATTATAATAACAGAAAAAAATACTTAACAGTCATTACAGTAATGAGGCAGTTTGGTCAGAAAGACCTGAGTTCAAGTCTTTCCTCTGATTCATCCTATGTTGGGATTCTTATTGTGCATAGGTTGGCTTAGATGGCCTCTGAGGTCCTACCCAACTCCCCAATACTGTGATACTTAGATTCTGGCAAGTTCCCTAACCTTTCAGGACTCTGTTCCACCCTGCCTCCCCTAACTCCACCCTCCCCCCACTCCCCACTGCCCTGCAATATTCTAAGCTTACAGGGCTTGGAGCAGGTACTGTCTGCATTGGTAGAGGGAATTTCTTCACTGGAAGCTTCCTATATGGGTGAAATAACAAGACTGACAAAAATAAATGAAAGCCTAGAACAGAACACAGTAGTAGGATAGGATTGCTTCATGAGAAGAAACCTCTTTCTTCACTATGATAATGTAACTGACTGATGCAGAAGTCCCCAGGTTTGCCAGATTGGTTCCTCTCCCCCTCTCTCTTCCTTCCCCTCCCATTTTGCCACATTGCCTTTTCTCATTGGTTGGTCAACAGTCATGGCCAGGCACCCACATTAGATTCCTCCCTGTAATTTCCTGTATCATACCTAACAGAAGACTTTAAAGGAGAGTAGAGTTTTGACACCACAGAGGAAGCTGAGATTTCTGCATCCAAGCTGAGAGACATTGTGGTGGGCTGTGGTGAGCAACTGTTTTCAGGGCTAAGTCATAGAAATGGCACCAGCTCTAGAATGCAGGTTCTGGGGCTACTGGGAGAGGTTATCTCTTCACTGGGTCACTCCTGCCACTGGCAAGCACAGATTGTCATCTAGAGACAGCTCCCAGCAGGCTTGGCAGAGAAGGAGGGCCCTGCCTTCCCAGGTGGCTTGGGGCAGTAGTGCTCTGGTCTGTTATGTAATCACATGAAGGAGTGTTGGGCCATATCCCCCCAGGAAGGCAGACAGCAGGGGTGGGGCAGGAAGCAGAGCACAGACCAGATATTGCAATTTCCCCTTTCTAGGGAAAGGTTTGTGTATCTTATCTTACTATGAAGGAAGAAATTGGAGAGTATTAACTAGCATTTATAAAACATTTGGAGGTTTGCAAAGTGTTGGATAAATGTTCTCTCATTTTATCCTCACAACTCTAGGAGGTAGTTGCTGTCCAGGGTCACACAGCTAATAAATGTTGGAGACTAGATTGGGACTCATCTTCCTGACTCTGTGGCCAGTGCCCTAAATACTGCACCATGTAACATAATTATTATAATAATACTATGGCCCTGGGGACAGTGAGATGGCCTTGGAGTCAACAAGTCCTGTGTTCAAGTGCTGCCTCTGATATACACTGGTTCTGTGACCCTGGGCAAATGATGTAATATCTCGGTGCCCCCTACCATCTCCCCATGGCTGTGAGTTCCAGTTGGCTGGCTAGAATTTCACACTGAAGAAATTACAAGTAGAGATTAATTTTTGTTATTTTTCTTTCTGTTTGTTTTGTTTTGGGGGGAAGCAATCAGGGTTAAGTGACTTGTGCAGGGTCACACAGCTAGTAAGTGTCAAGTGTCTGAGGCCGCATTTGAACTCAGGTCCTCTTGACTCCAGGGCTGCTGCTCTATGCCCTGCACCACCCAGCTGCCATATTGTTGTTCTTGAGATGGCATAGTGGGCAAAGAACTGGCCTCAAAGGCAGGAAGACCTGGGTTCGTGTCTTATCTCAGATCTACATTGGCTGTATGACCCCCATACCCTTTATGTTCATGACTGAAAGTCAGTACCACACATATTGTTTTACAAACTCCATTTTACAGATGAAAATACTGAGGCTCAGATAGTTTAGGAGAAATGCCTGTAGTTACACAGTCATTCCCTACTAGTGAAAAAAGAACTGAAGGATATGTATAACCACTATGAAATCCCTGTCACCATTCAGCACCTCACCTTCACACTGTGAAAGATCCTACCAATGGCCAGTGGCAACTAATTTAAATTTAAATCCACGCAGCCAAGGTATTAATTTAGTGAAAGACCGAAAGAAAGGAGAGTACAAGTGCTGTGGGAGGTTCCATGGCAGAGAGCTAAGCACACGTTTCACCCAGAACTAAAGCTGGGCCTTTGCCCCTTTTCATCCAAATTCACATTTTACAAAGGCATAAATGCCAACCTCGTTTACTGGTGCTAGAAGCATGCCCCTAGGAAGAAGTAGGTGCCTTGGAATAGTGGAAAGAGAGACACAATTGGAGTCTGAGAGCCTGGATTCAAATACTGGCTCTGGCTCAGGCTCACTGGGTGACCTTAGACAAGTCACCTCCCCTTGCTGGGTTTCAGCTTCAAAGTCTGTAAAAGGAGGAGTTTGGCCTAGAACACCTTTAAGATCCCTGCCTGCTGTAATTGGATGAGCCTTGTACCCTGTAGTACCTGGGAATCGCTTAGGGACCCTTTGCTTCCAAATGTTTCTTGGTAACCAGGCTGTTACCAGTTGGAGCAGAAAGTTTCTTCAACTGAATTAATTCAGATGGATGCGATTTCTGTATTAAAGATCCTGACCAGATTAACACCATGCCATAATGACCATGAACTGTCAGATGGCTTTGGTGGAGTAACCATGAATTAGCAATCTCAACAACATCCTGAAACAAGTCCAGAGAGTCCTGAATCCAATAAATCTTTTTTTAAATCTTAGATTTGTTTTTTATCACTGATGCTTCTCTTCTGTTTTTTTTTTCTTTCTTTCTTTTCTTTTTTAAATTCTTATTTTAAGTTTCGAATTTTCTCCATCCCTCCACTCCCTTTCCCATTCATTGAGAAGGTAAGAAATATGATACCCATTACATATATGAAATCGTGCAAAACATATTTCCTCATTAGCAGTGTTGTGAGTAGTGAAGTCAGGGGAGAGGTGGGAAGCAAAAAATAAGGAAAAAAAAAATGCCAGCTTCAGCTGGCACTCAGAGTGCATAAGTTCTCTCTCTGGAGGTGGATGACATTTTTTCTTCTTGAGTCCTTTGAAATTGCCCTGGATCATTATATTGATCACAGTAGCTAAGTCTTTCACAATTTATCATCCTTACAATATTGTTGTTGTTATGCACAGTGTTCTACTCTCCTCACTTTGCATGAATTCATGTAAATCTTCTCAGGTTTTTCTGAAATCATTCTGTTCATTTCTTACAGCACAATCATATAACACAACTTGCTCAGTCTTTCTCAATTGATGAACATCCTCTCAGTTTCCAATTCTTTGCCACCACAAAAAGAGCTGCTATAAATATTTTTATACATATAGTTCTTTCCCCTTTTCTTTTGTCTCTTTGGGATATAGACTTAGTAGCTGTTTTCCTGTGTCAAAATGGTACATACAATTTTATAGCCCTTTGGGCATAGTTCCAAATTATTCTCTGGAATGGTTAGACTAGTTCATAGTTCTACCAATAGTGCATTAATGTACCTATTTGCCCACAACCTCTTCCAACATTCTTTGTTTTCCTTTTTTTGTCATCTTAGTTAACCTGATGGATATGGAGCGGTATCAAAGAGTTGTTTTAATTTGCATTTTTCTTATTGTTAGTGATTTAGAACATTTTCCTAATTTGATAGCTTTAATTTCTTCTTCTGGAAACTGCCTGTTTAATATCATTTGACTACTTATCAATTGGGGAATGGATCTTATTTTATAAATTTGACTTAGTTCCCTATATTTTTGAAAAATTAGACCTTTATCAGAGAAACTTGCTATAAAATTTCCCCCTGCTTTTCTTCTAATTTTGGCTGCTTTGGTTTTGTCTGTGCAAACTCTTTTGAATTTGTCGTAATCAAAATAATCTATTTTACCTCCTGCAAACCTCTCTGTCTCTTATTTAGTCATGAACTCTTCTCCTATCCTTAATTTGACAGGTAGCTTTTCTCACAGTCCCCTAATTCACTCTTCATATCACCTTCATGTCTAAGCCATGTGCCCATTCTGAGCTTATCTTGGTATGTGAGGTGAGATGCTGGTTTATGTCTCGTTCTGCCAGACCACTTTCCAGTTGTCCTGGTAGTTTTTGTTAATTGGAAGTTCTTGTCCCAGTAGCTGAGATCTTTGGGATTGTCAAACACTAGGTTATTGTGTTTGTTTGCTCCTGTATGTTGGTATCTGTGATCAGCCACTGTATTTCTCATCTAGCGTGAGATTGTTTGGTGCTCACCACTTCATGGTATAGTTGAGATTTGACACAGATAGACCACTTTCCTTGACATTTTTTTATTGACTCCCTTGATATTCTTGAGCTTCTGTTCTTCCAGATGAATTTTGTTATTGCTTTTTCTAGCTCTACATGGTAATTCTTTGGTAGTTGGATTGTTATGGCACTAAATGAGGAAATTATTTTAGGTAGTGCTGTTTTTATAATATTGGTTCAGCCTAACCATGGGAAATTACTATTTTTCCAATTATGTAGGTCTGTCTTTATGTGCAAAGTATTTTGTAATTGTGTTCATATATTGCTTGTGTATGTCTTGGCAGGTAGACTTACTATTGCTGTGTGTTTTCTTTAGTTGTTTTAAATGAAATTTCTCTAGCTCTCCCTGCTAGGTTTTGTTGGTAATATATAGAAATGCTTATGATTTATGTGGATTTATTGTATATCCTGCAACTTGGCTAAAGTTGCTAATTGTTTTGACTAGTTGTATGTTTTGTTTTTTATTTGACTCTCTAGGGTTTTCTAAGTATTCCATCATGTCATCTGTAAAAAGTGATAGTTTTATTTCCTCATTGTCTATACTTATGACTTCAATTTTTTCCTTGTCTTATTATTATAATTAGAATTTCTAATACAATATCAAATAAGGATGATAATCCAATCAATCTTAAGCAAGTATTTTTACCTACTATGTGCCAGACATTGTGCTTACTTGACATTTAGGTGTGTGTTGGGGGGGAAGTATCTTTTGCTCTTATGTGGGTCAGGAGTGTGAAGGACATACAACTTGTAAAGTTTTAATTGTAGTGGGGATGTGGAGAGGGGACTTAAGTGTAGTCATTTCACACATAATGAATGTTGTTGAGCAGACTATCTTTCCCTGGACATTTCTGCTGATGCTTGTGGTACTACACTGAAGAACCTGTGCTTTGAGATGGCAAAACAACACCTTCATTGATTCTTTGGACTACATATGATACCACTACCCTATGACAAAGTGCTGTATTGATGTGTATTGGCCCCTGATTCAGGAAAAATGGCCCACTCAGTAAACTCTTATGAAAGAGACAACTTTTATTCACACCAGTAGAAATAAAAGCTGACTGGAAATTTTCAGTGTTAACCTGATGCTTTCTTAAAGGGAGAGAGGGAAGAAAAGGAGGGAGAGAGAGGAGAAAGGAGAGGAGAGGAGAGAGAGAGAGACAGAGACAGAGACAAAGACAGAGGCAGAGAGAAAGAGAGATATCTCTTGAAAAAATGAACTTACTTGTGTTGTTTTAAGCTTTCCAGTGTGCTGTACAAGGATCCCAGACAATTAGACATGCGTCTCACTTAACTTTGAAAGTCCACTAGTCCTTGAACCCTGAAGGTCTATGGCAAAAGGTCATAAAAACTGAGAATCAGTGAGATTTCAAAATCCTCCAAATCATTACTGTTTTAATGTAAACTCTCAGAGAGTCAGCTGTTGTTTTAGAGACTGTGGGGGATTTTTTTCTATTTTTGCTGGTTTAGTGGGAAGAAATGGAATAGAGAATGATGTTAAAGGTTTGATGTCTCTTCTAGGGTGAGGTGGGGTGGTGGGCTGAGTTGGAGAGGAAGGTTTCTATGCAATGAACAGCATGCCATGCTGAAAATTAATCTGATTCTTTCTTTTTGGAGATCTGGAGAAAATTGTTCCCATAAATTAAAGCTTCCCCCCAGGCAGCCTTAGCTTGGGAGACCAATACTTACTCAAAGGATCACCCCAGGTCTAACTGACCTTGGCAACATTAGAGGGGTCGTATTTTTTTACCCAGATGAACTGTTTGTGACCAGTTTTTCCAGCCCGTTCTCCCCAACCAGGCTTTTCTTTGATTTCAGAGATGAAGGTGGCCTTCTCTTTTGTCTTAATTTTTTTTCAGAGAGACATATTTATAATGGCCATTTCAGGGAAAAATCCTACTTTGCACTAATGCCTGCTTTCTCCTGTGTGTCTTGCCATATATCAGCCTAATAAAGAGGCTCAGGATCACGTGTGACACTCTATGTTTCTCTTTTGGTTTGAAAAGGGCTTTGCCATGATGCCATAGCCACAGAACAACAAGTGGCACCTACCATTGATTCTTTCCAAAAACCTCAATAGTTTGGGGGGAAAGTCCTGTGGGAGTGGGTTTTTCATTGTGATTGATGGTGCTTTCCAGAGTCAGCTTTTTTCCTCCATTCCCTGAAAGTGTTCAGTGGCACAATCCAAGGTGAGGGAGGTAAAAATGAAAACAAAATAAATATTTCTGGTCTTCTGAAGAAGAGGGTTGGTCAGCTCTAGACCTAAGATCCTATAAGACCAATAATAAATGCCCAACAAAAATCAAATCCCTGGTTACTAGGGCATGGAGGGAGAAGAGGATGAGAAGAGAACACAGGTTATTTATGAATCCACCTCAGTAGTTCACAGCAGCAGCCCAAGGTTTCTGTCCTTGGAGGGGCCCTTACTCCAGTGCTTAGCACAATGCAAGGCACAGAATGAGGGCTTGTTGACTAACTGATTTTTGTGAACTCCTTAATCTTCAGGATAGCCTAGGGAACAAAGAGCTGTATTCTCTTCCAAGCTCCAGATAGCAGAAGCTCAAGGTGTGATGAGTAGAAAAGAATACCCTTTTCTTTATCTGATCAGACCCTTTCTTTAGGAGACCATGCATTACAATGGAAAGGGTGGATTTGAGTCAGACTCAAGCTGCCACACATGAACCGATTGATCTTGGACAAGTCCTTTTACCTCTTCCCTATCTGTAAAATTAGGAGGGTCCCTTCTAGTATGAGATCTGTGATCCTTTTATCTAATTTCCAATTTCTGGATCCAGTTTCTTTGAGGAATCTGTGGGATAATGTTCCTATTATGCCATACTCCAGATATGTAGGATGGGCCTAAGAATGAGGTCATTATACATAATGTCCTGTCTCTGACATATGCTGTAAGAGTTTGAGAAACTCACTCGACTTATTTGAGTCTCAATTTACTTATCTGTAAAGTGGGGATAATAACATCTGAAGTCCCAAACTCACAATGTTGTTGTAAGACTCAAATGCAACCGTGTTTACAAAGCCTTTTAAAACATGAAAAGACCTTGGAAATGTCAGTGATCCCTTTGTCATGGGATTGTCATAAAGGAGTACTTTCCAAACCCTAAGGCACCATAGAAATGGAAGTTATCATTATTACAGCATCTAGAAATGGTTCTTTGCACCCAGTCACCATTTTTCTCTAGTTTTTGTTTTTTCCTTGCTTGGACCATAAGCACTTATCCATCTTTCCTCTTGGAAGCTGGTCCCTGCAACTAGGAAGCTGAATATGTTCAAAGGAAATGTGGATTGGAGATTAAAGAATTTGGTCTTTCCTTAAACATTTGGAGGCCTTTATTACTATTGTTTATAGAAAACGGAAGATTTATTTGGCTTAGATAAAAATAGCCAGGATTTAGGTGTGCAAAGTAGGCAAAGCCCTTTTACATATGTTATCTTGAGTCTTATAATATTCCTGTAGGTAAGTGATGTGATTATCCTCATTTCACTGATGAGGAGACTAAGGCAAACAGACTTACCCAGGATCACATCAGCTAGCTAGAAAGTGATTGTGGCTAGATTTGAAATGAGTTCTTCCTGATTCCAGGTCGAGTTCTCTACCCACTGTGCCACCCAGACCTTAAATTTAGGGGGTTCAAGTCAAGTAAAAGAAAAAAGTTCAACAGCAATAACAGTCTCCCCCAAAAGGAACAAGCTAGCAAACATTTGTGGGATCCACAACCTGCAAGCAGCTAGAAATTTGGCACAAATCTCTTCCTAACTTCAATGTTTCTTCAATTTCCTATCTCCTTCAAACTTAATAAAGATTTATTTTTCCTTCTAGAAAGGAAAGTGAATACTTTTCATATACCCTTAGTCACTGTTAATGGTTTGCTTTGGCCTGGAATCATGGCAGAGGAGGACTCTTGACATGAGTGACTCCATCTTGATTTTGTAATAAGCGCATAATAACACCAAGCACATAAATATGTCAACAACATATTCAAATAGTTTGCGCTAACGAGATGCTTGTAATGGGGATGCTTGACTGCCTCGACCAAAGTAGATCTTGTCCTATTCAAGATCCGTTTATCATAAGCTTTTTACTAACCATGGTGTAAGCACCTTGAAGTATGACATCAATGTACACTCTTAAAATAGCATAAACAATCTCGATGATCATTTCTAAGAGCTAAAAACTGATTGCTTAAGTTTCTCTTAAAACAGGAACAAACTCCAGATTACAGACACTCACCTTGAAAGCAGGTTACTGAGTGCAAGTTGCTACTTCTAATTAGGGAAGAATGATCTGGTGCTGCCGTGGGGATCAAATTTCTCGTCAAACAAAGCAGAACCAGGAAAACCTACATAAGTAAAGACCTGAGACTTGAAACCAAGAGGGTCTGGCTTCCTTCAATCCAGAAAGAACCTCCTGAATTCTTACCAGAGGCTAGATGAGGTCATATCCAGCCCCCAGGCATCACTGTGGACAGCTGCAGGGTCGATCTGCCCAGCTCTAGTTTCCTGTGTCCTAAAACATCAGAATTCCTTCCCATCCTTGTTTTTCCACTGTCCTGAAAGTGGTAAGATTGTTGGAGGTAGTACGAATGAGATGATGGCCTGGGTATTCTCTATTGTATATCTTGTGGAATTTAGGTGATTTCCATTGTGTGGTATGGGAATTAGAGTAGGGGCTTTTCCCCTCTCTCTTAAGTAAATTGAGTAAAGTAACTGAGTGCACATATCGATTGGAGTAAATAAAAGCAATTTGATTGACCAAATCATTGAGTGCCTTGTCTTTCCTTGGAAGATATGTGCTCACTTTTGGCCACTCTTTTTCACTTAATGCCTTGGGTACTTGTACTCAAGAAGTCAATAAAAAAAAATTCCTACATAATCTCAACTACAAAAGACAAGAATGTTGATCAGTGATGGTCATAATTGTGATCTGGGGACATGCAATGCACAGAGTGCCCTTTGAATCACCAAAGGCAGGCTGAGTTATGATCCAGCAGAGTTTTGCTGAATGTGAGCTACTTAGGAGTGATAACCCTTGCAATGTTTACCAAACTGATTTACTAAGAAATAAGGGAAGCATGCTGTTTAGAAGAAGTAAACAGTTCTGGATGGGCAGGCGTTGAATCTGGGATCGACACATGAGGATATAGTTTATTTCATGACTTTATCAATATCACTGCATTCCCCACCCCGCCACCAGCCAAAGCAGATTGCATGTGTTTGTTCTGTATGGACTTAAATGTGTACAGGTATTAATACGTACATTTATTTTGTATGTGTTCAAATGTGCACAGATATAGACATGTACATTTTTTTTCGTGCTTAGATGTCTCAACGTGGTCCTCTCCAATAGAATGGAAGCTCTTTGACAGTTGGAATGCTTCCCTTTTGTCTCTGCATCCCCTTCTACTAGTCCAGACCCAGGCACATAGTAGGAGCTTACTAAGAGCTTGTTTGACTAACTCCCTCTTTCCAAAACCTTTCAAAGAATCACAGAACTTCAGAGATGCAAAGGATTTTAGTGGACTACCAGTCTATCCTTTACCCTAACACACCCCACCACTACAGCGTACCAACAGGGGGTAATACCCTGTCCCAATTTTAAAAACTTGTTTTAACCCTAGAACCAACATGATAAACTCAATGATTCGTTTCTCTGTAGCCTCAGCAAAATCCCTAACATTTAAGCAGACGCTTGCCATTTGCCTTAGTTTACATTTGTATTTATCACTTTCTACTTCCTGGCCTCTTTGTGATCCGTGTAACATTGGGGTTACCAGAAGAGCTTGGGTGAAGAAACAGCAGAGGACACGGCAGTGTGTTAATAGAGGGAAAGCTGGGGAAAAGCAGACCTTTTCCTGGAACTTCCTTCAGTCTTTGTGTAGATGGCTTCAGTTGATAGTGTTTCCCTGAGTCTCCCTCCCTGAAGACTACAGGGGTGGTGGCTCTCTCCAATCTCTTGCTCCTGTGAGCCCTAGCTTAGTCCTGCTGTCTCTCACCCCTTTCTCCAGTTGGCCCTACACTGCAGATTCTTTCTAAATGAGCTCTCCATATCTCACTTCCTTCCTCTCCATTCTCAAAGGCTCGAAATCTCCCTGCTTTTTTGCTAGCCCTACAGGGCATTACCAAATCTTCCACCAAATCGGAACAGACTTCCTGTCAATATCACTACAATTCATTCAGTGGCTATCAAGGATTCGTTGTTGTTGTTCTTAGGATAAAACAAAGGTTATCAAACTTTTTGTGTCATAGACCCCTTGGAGAGTCTGGTAAAATCTATGGGACCGTGTCTCAAAAAAAAAGTTTTTAAATGTATAAAAATAAAATGCATGGGATTACAAAGGAAATGAACTCTATGAAATGTAGTTATCAAAATAGTTTTTAAAGGTAGTTTACAGATCCCAGGACATTTTCTCACCTAACAAACACATGAGGGCTATGTGGAGATACATTTTTAACCGACCAACATTCCAGGGTTAAATGGGGGTGGGTGGCTAATGTCCTTATACTCTGCCACTAGTTTTAATATTTGCTGACTTCAGCAAACCTACTGGTATATGTTTGGAAAATTTCAGTCTCAAATCTGAAAAGCTCTTTGATGACCAGTGTACTAAAGAGACTTGGGGAAAGTCTATGTGGCAGTTTATAATCAAATCTAGTAATTAACATCCTTCCAAATACATGATGACTCTATTTAACAAAGAAATACCATTTTACAATATTCAAATCAGTTGCTTGCCTCTCTTAGTAGTTGCAAAAGCCTTCACCTATCTCTAACCACCTCCCCCCCCCCAAAAAAAAGAAGAAAAAGAATATTAAGTTTTGCTTCTTGGAGAAAATGCCTTGGTCCCTCCCAGAGTTCCCTGAGCAGGTCAGTTCTTCCCATAATGATTAGGGATCTGGGATTGACTAGAAGTCATCTCCCCTTACCCTTCAAAGCATTGACTAGATTATAACTGTGCACGAACATCAGCAGAACTGGTAAATGGCTAATGCAAATCTCACACTTTTTTCTGCCTCAGTTTCTCAGGTTGATAGTTGGAATTGTTCTGCCTTCTTGGAAAAGGCATAATAAAGAATTGTGGATGATACAGAAGTATCAAAGACAAAAAGAACTATAAACAACTTGGAACTCTTAAGACAAAAATGATACATAAATAAAAAGGAATTTTATCATGCGGATTCAGAGGCTGGATTTAAGCCAGTTGGAATTCACTTAAGATTTGTTGGACATTCGTATCAGAATATTGACTCAAGTGCAGATATAGTGGCTTTGGTGCATCCCTTTCTTTACTGGTTTGCAGTTTATTGTTTCTTCAATCCCATCATTCTCTATCTGATTTCCCCACTATTTCTCGCTATTTTACTGTGGTCAAAAGTTCTCTTTAGTCACAGTAAACACAGATGGCTATACTTTCACTTCTTGAAGACTAGGACCACAGTTCCTAGTTTGAGGATGACTAGTTGAATTTCCATGATTTCAAATCTAGATTATAGCATCAGAAATCTGGAGCTCAAAGGGACCCCAGAAGTTGGAGACCTTAGGGTCATAATCATCAATCTAAACGGAAACTTTGAGAGCATCTGGTCTAAGTCGCCCATTTTAATTTGAGGAAACTGAGGCCCAGAGAGGTTAGGTGAGTTGCCCAATTCTTCTAGTCCAAAATCCTCATTTTACAAATGAAGAAACTAAGTCCTAAAGAGGTCCAGTCACTTATTGGGGTTCACAAAGATAATAAGCAGCAGAGAATGGATTCATCTCTTAATCATTGAGTTACAAATCAAAGGCATTTTTTTTTTCAACTTTGCCACTCTGCCTCTCTGGTAAAGAGCTCAGCACCATTCTTAGTCAGTTTCTTTAAAAATCTGCCATTTCAACCATTCATTTCTATTTGTGGATCAGGTTTTTTTGAAGTGCAGTGGACATATTCCATCCCCTCCCCCAGTAGAATGAAAGCTCTTTGAAAGCAGAAACCATTTCATGATTGTCTTTTGTCTGCAATACTGAGCACAGTTGTGTGCTCAAGTATGCAGATGGCACATAGTAGGTGCTTAATGTTGATTAAACTGAATTGGATTGCAGTGACAAATCCTACTTAATGGATATATCAGCCAACATGTGATATAGTGGATAGAATATTAATCTTAGAATTAGGGAAAACTGTCCCCTCCCCACTCTCCCTGAAAGAGCACTGATTGTGAATTCAAAAGAGTTGGGTTCAAAATCCTGCCTTTGAGAATTATAATCTGTGTCACCTTGGTCAAGTCACTTATTCTTCCTGAGATTTAGTTTCTTTGTCAGTAACAACAGCAGGTTATACTAGATGGCTTCTGAGTGACCAACGCTACTGTTTACAAGACAATTCCATGTTTTCTCTTTATGTCCCTGGCATCTAGGATAGTTCTTGGCACCTAGAAAGTGTTTAACAAATATCTGTTGAATAAATCCATACATATGCTTTTCTTAATCATTTCACATTTGTTCCTTGATAAGCTACCAGGACATTTTTAAAAATTAAAACGTTTTATTAATAGATTTTCTTTTTATATTCCTTTTATTTCTGAATATATCCCTCTCCTCTTCCCTACCAAGTTGCTTGTAACAATAATACAGGAAATTATCTAAATTGCTAACATTTCTATACTACTTTGGGGTTCATATAAGTTATCTCATTTGATCCTCACAACAACCCTGGGAAGGAGTTACCATCATTATCTTCATTTACAGATGAAGAAACTGAGGCTGAGAAAAGTTAAGAGATTTGTCTAGAGTCACATAGCTAGTGTCTAAAGTGGTTCATCCTGACTCTAAATAAAGTGCTTTATCCACCATATAAAGCTGCCTCTCAAATACACACACACACACACACACACACACACAATTTCAGCAAAACTAACCAACAGAAGAGTCAAGTTTAATAGCACATGCAATGCACCATACCTGTGGTACTCCACTCTGCAAAGACAGGAAGGAGGGATGTTTTCTCATCTCTTCTTCAGACACAAGCTTGATAGTTATAACTACACAATGCTGTTTCTAGCAAATCAACTTCTATCAATTCTACCATCTGTAAGATACACACAAACACTCATTCTATGTGTTTTCTCTATCTACATATATGCCCTGAATACATGTGCAGTAGGAAGAGAGGAGATGGAGCAAGGGAGGGAGGAAGAGAGAAAGAGAGAGAGAGAGAGAGAGAGAGAGAGAGAATGAGAAGAGAGACCCCCACTACTCACTTAGGCAAAGAGAAAGCAAGGCTGCTCCTCTCCTCAGTGCTGGTATATTGCAGTAATAGGGCATCAAACAGGTAAAATTGCATGTGTTGTCAATGGCCATAAATATGATTTTATTGATTTACAATGTTTAAAGTGAAGACATGATTTCAGGCTTATATAAGGTGTCACATTGGAGTAATTGCACACCAACTTGATTCTATGGCCAGAAAAGCATGTGGTAAAGTCTGCACAGATTCCACAGGCCACCCTACATATATTTCTATTCTAGAATGAGTGTGGGGAGGTACGTCTGATGAGAGGCTTCACAGTTTGAGTAGGTGGGCACACAGAGTTGGGAGAGAGGATCTGAGATCAAGTGAGTGTTAATTTTTCCACCTGAATCATTGGATAAAAGATTTTCAGCTTGTTGGCTTGGATTTCTGTAGCACAGCCCTACATTCTGTTAAGCATCCTCAACTCCCCTTTGATACCTTCTCTTCTCTGGGTTTTTGTGACACTGATCCCTCGTTGCTCTCCTCCAACTGTCTGGCTGCTCTTTCTCAGTCTCTTTTGCTGTATTTTCATCCATGTCATAGATACTAAGTATGGGTATCCTCCATGGCTCTGTCTTGGGCTCTATACTCTTTCTGTCCATATAATCTTTCAATGATTCATCAGCTTCTCCAGGTTTAATTATCCTCTCTATGTAGATGACTCCTAGATCAATGTATTCATCCCTGGTCTCTCTCTTCTGAGCTCTAGCCCCACATCATCCTCTAGCCTCCAAGCTCTGGCAGGTCGACACAGTGGGACCCACAGGCTTATACCCTGGTATCCACTCAGTCTTCTCTTTATTCTGTTATGTTCTCTTCCAGAGATTCCCTGCCCCTCCATTCTTTGAAAACAGCCAACAAATCTAAATTCTTCACACACACCCTTCTGTACAGCTGGAAATATAGCAACACAAAAGTCAACACTTCCTGAAGAGGCAACATATTGTGCTGTTGCAGGGATCAGGCACATGCCTGAGGAATAGAGAAAACTGGGAAATAACACTAGGTCTGAATTAAAGGGGACTGGCATCCAACTGGGGCCAGTTCTATCCCCCAGAAGTCATATGTGGTAGAGACTGAGGTCATCAAAGAGTAAATTGTCCACTCTAGAAGGAGGGTCAGACAGCTTTGAAGTCCAGCTACCAAGGGATATGCTATCAAAGAGGAAGGAGACAGAAAGTGAGTCATAATGCAATGTGGGGGTGGGGAGAGAAGACTAAAATTACCAAAGATCTCAGGAGGAAGAAGATTCAGTTAAGAACTCTGAGCACAAGCAGATAGACCAACTGAGAAGATATGCATCACAGAAAGAAATATGGACTCCTGCACATCTAAATAAATTCAAATTCCTCCAAGTAAAAATTGGAAGACAAAGGAAAAGGGAACCACATCAGACTTGAGAGAAATAAGAATCATGAAAGCAGAATTTATGGCTTATACAGAGGAAATATTGACAGAAGGGGAAAAAATCTTGAGTTCAGAGTGGTTACATTAAGCTGTTCCCATGACAAACAATAAATTTCAAAAGTAACCAGGAGCAAGTCCTTCAAAAGCAAAGGAAAGAAAATTTGAATAAGACAAGATGACTCTGCACCCACCAGAAACCACAGGAGGGAATTCAATAATGTGTTCTAAAGAGCAAAGAAGTTCAAGATGTGATCCAACGTGATGTACGCTGCAAATCTGAGCATAATCGTCAATGAAAAAAAGATGGAGATTCAATAAGAGGGAGACATTTGAAGTATTCCCACAAGAAAAGAGACACAGACTATTTGCTTTGCAAATACCTATGACAACAGAAACACAAGAAAGGTAAACAAATACAGCAACCAAGGAAGACAAATGACGAAATAAATTAGCCCCCACCCCCATAAAAATGGGAAAAACTAGTAAAGGAAAGATGCGTACCCAGTTAACAACACCAACAACATAACAACAGAAGTTACCATGAAGGAACCATGTTCTTTCTAAAAGGACACACACAGGCAAAAGTTATGGTGGAATTTTAACTGAAGGATTGATGAGCAGGCTTGGGATTGTTATGGACTATACCACACAATGCCCCATTTACAAGTGAATCCATGTTGTTTAGTTTCAATTGGATTAAACTACAGAATTGGAAGGAACATAAAAGAGAAGGATGAAAGAAGATAGAGGAGAATGTGAGGTATGCCCTAATCAAGTCAATAGTTAATAATGAAGGAAAAAATAACTCCTCTAGTCTTTCAGGAACAAGAGAGCTACAGGGGAATGGATGAAGTGGCAAAGGAAGGGACTGAAAGATGGAAAGAGGAAAATTAGTGATGTAAGAGGTCCCATTGAAGAAAACTCCCATGGGGTAAAGGGGTGACTAATGAGAGGGAGCTTGGAGATGAGAGGAATAGCACCTAGAGGAATAAGGTTGACTTCAAGTAGATTTTAAAAAAAACCAATGAGACAAAGTAATGTCTTTACAGAGGAAGAGGACTTTGATTGGATACCAGATGTGGAGGGCACATTCAGGGAACACAAGCAGCATTGTGTCTCAGCTCCATCTCAATAGGCCAAGACTCTTCTAAGAAATTCACCATAGAAAATGAAACATCAAATATCATCATGGATTGAGTTCTCTCACAATCCGTGCTATTCTCACCCAGTTTATGGGACCTGCACTGGCATCTCATACAAATGGATCTGGGCATAGAAAAACTGCACTAGACAAAAAAAAATTAGTTACCTTAAAATACAGACACCTACACCTGTACCCAGATGTCTGGGCTTCAAGCCAGTGCATCATTTGCACATGAAAGAGGCCTAGTTTTTTACAAGGGTCTCCACCCCTGTGTGGAGTGTGTGTGTATGTGTGTGTGTGTGTGTGTGTGCATGTGTATGTGTGTGTGTGCTCACTGTTATTGCTCTTTAGAGCTCTTGGGAGTAACATGCCACACACTCTGTATGCTACCAGGTCACCTGTCAGATCTTGGTATGCCTGTGAACTAGTTGGAATGTTGAAAGAAGGATACATCAGCCACTGCAAAATTGTTGAGATGGAAATTAGATCTGTTCAGGGCCACTTTTCCTTTTCTTCTCTTCTTCTATGAGGAAGAACCAGAGACCAGAACTGAAGGAATCCTGCAGCCTTGGACACGCTTCTAGTCAATGAAACAATAAATAGCGTGGGCTCCCCCCAAACTCCTCCCTCCTTACCTTCAAGCGGCTGTTTACTCACACAGAGAAGACTTGTCATACTCTTAGGAGCCCTAGATATCCATTTCCAAAAGAGGGGGCAGGACATCCTTCCCATTGCCGCCCAGTGGCTGGTTCTTTTGTGTGTTGGATGGGTTGAAATCATTCTCTCTGACAGGCACTGGTTATGAGAAGTGTAATACGAAGTGTGGCATAATGGTCAAGATTTGGCCTTAGAGTAAAAATTAAAAACCTGGGTTCAAGACCTCCCTTTGGTATAGATAGGTGGTATAATCTGGGGCAAGTCCCATAACCTCTCCCAGCCTCAGGCATCTTTCTGAGGCTGAATTGAGAAGGATCTGCCAATCTGCACTGATGGCAGGAATTTCTACACCGAGAGATTGCCTCCCTGTTTATGGGTCTTTGGGAGAGGAGGGGTTATTGAAGAACATTATCAGAATATTTATTGAAGAAATTAGAACCATTATTCCTAATCCAGGGTAATTTGGCTGGCCTTCATAGGATAGGATCCTACTATTTCAGTTTCTTGGTACCTGTAACTATTCATTCTTTCCCTCTTTTGGATAGACCAGATCAAGTCTGGCTTGGACATTCCACTTCTGAAGAAGCTTCACCTTTTTTTTTGCTCAGCCATCTTAGAAAAGACTCATAAGCCGAAAGATGAGAGGGCCTTTATTAATATGCCATTTTAAAAGTCAATACAGGCAGAGTTTATAAGTTTATAAGTGTAAAGCACACTTACTGGTTTATAGAACAGAAAAGCTTCTGGCACTCATGGTAGTCTTGGCTTTCCATCCTTGGTCATCCTAATGCATGACATGGCCACCTGTTTGATAAGACCCTGAAAAGTGATGACAGTGAGAACCAGTCTCTGATGAAGGCAGCACACAGCTTCTGTTTATTCACCATTCCCCAGACATGGGGCAGCTTGAGGCTTTTTCTCTCTTTACCATAAAGGATAGCAGTAAGCTAAGGAGGTAAGCCTTGAGAGGAATGGAGAATGATGCTTTTACTCTGACTCTATTTCTTGAAACAGATCCTTCTTTCATTTTGTTGTGGTTTAGTCAACTAGTCATGTCCAAGGCTTCATCACCCCATTTGGGCTTTTGTTGGCAAACTGGAGTGGTTTGCTATTTCTTTTCCCAGCTCATGGTATAGATGAGGAAAGTGAGGCAAATGGGGTTAAATGACATGCCAGGGTCACACAGCAAATAAGTGCCTGAGGCCAAAAGTGAACTGAGGTCCTCCTGACTCCAGGGTTGGCCCACTATCCACTGTGCTCCTTAGCTGTCCCCTCTTTTGTCTTAGTCTATATAAATTAGAAAGAGGTAATAAGAGAAAGAAAAGAGTGAAAGTACTAACTGTGACTGGCATTGATGCCAGTTTCATCCTGGAAGGAAATTTTCAGTGCAAGCCCAAGCTACTCCTGAATCAACTCACCGTGCTTAGTCAGACTCCTCTCTTTTGCTTCTCCTTCTTTGGGGGTGGAGGGGATGTGGCAGCACCCTGGCTTCTGCTGTTATGTTAGTCTGTGAATCCTCGAATCTCAGAGCCACGTCATCAGTCCCGTCTCACGTCTGGCAGCCCAACTTGCTGTTATGACTACTAATCACATTTAAACCTCTAGCAAATCATAGAGACCAATTGTCCAATTATCTTTTTATATTTCAATGCCTTTCCTTTTACGTATGAGTGATTGGGTTTTTTTTTTTCCTTCAAGAAAGTGGGTCATAAAGGTTACTTTCTCGGAAGGAAGTACTCTGAATCTTTTCAGTGATATCTTGAGATGAGAAGAGAAAGGGAAGAGACATCAAGGATTTTGAGCTGGAAGGTACCTTAGAAGGAATCTAGTTTAACTGCCTCATTTTACAGGTGGGAAAAGTGAAAGCCAAAAAAGTAAAATGGTTTCCAAAGGTAACCTGGATGGTAGAATTTGAACCCAGTGCCTTTTCCTCCAAAAAAGGGAACTTTTCTTTACACTATGCCAAGTTTTTCCTGTCCCTTTATCTTGTAACTTTTTTTTTGCTTTTTTTTTGGAGGGGGGAAGGTAGCGCAGTTGGGGTTAAGTGACTTGCCCAAGGTCACATGGCTAGTAAGTGTTAAGTGTCTGAGGCCAGATTTGAACTCAGGTCCTCTTGACTGTAGGGCTGGTGCTCTATTCGCTGTGCCACCTAGCTGCCCCTATCTTGTAACTTTTTAAAATTCATCTTTTAGACTATCCCTCCCTATTCCCCTTCATCCTTTTGCTGGACAGCTCCTAACTCACTAAAAAGATACAGGATGAAATAAAACAGGTTTTCCACAAAAGTTGGAAAATAGTCAGCTACCCAAGAGTAAGGGGCTGATAATATATTTCTCTCTGTATCTTCCTGACTGCTTACCATAGTGGCTTATATGTAAGAGGTACTTGAGAAGTTTTTGTTGAGTGAATAAATGGATGAATAGCAGAATAGAATTTATCATCTGAAGGAGAGATATCCAGTAGAATGTCATCTTGAGAACAGAACTGACTTATTTTTTTCATCCAGCCTACAGCATGTGCTTAATAAATGTTTTCACATTATCTTCCTATACTCCAAACCCTTTTTTCTTTTGAACTTCCTTATTTTTTAAGAAGGATCCCATCCTCCAAGATATATAGACTCCAAACTTGGTTTATCTTTGACTCTTCGTGTTTACTCACCTCATATATTCAGTAAATTGCAAAAACTTAGAATTTCTTTCTCCACATAATCTCTTGTATAACATCTCTACTTTCTGCTCACAGAGTCACCATGCTAATTCAGGCTTTCATCCACTCTCATCTAGAATATTCCAATCACCTTCGAACTGGTCTCCCTTCCTTCAGTCTTTCCCTATTCAAAAGGCTAAGTATGACTAAGTCACTCTCCTACTCTGTAAAGTCCAGTGGCTCCCTATTATACCCAGAATCTAATTACTAAATCCTTTGTTTGGCATTTAAAGCTTTTAAAAACCTGGTCCTTTTCTACCTTTCCAGCCTCCCTACACTTTGCTACCCTCTGCTCACACTAGAAATCAGGTGATACTGGCATTCTTGTGGTTCCCTGAACCACACACCTTACTCTGAGACTTTACACTGGCTGTCCATAACTAGAATGCTTCCCTCCTGACTCAGCTCTTATCTCCTGAAGAAAACATTTCCAGGTGTGCCAACTGCCAGACTCTAAGGCAGAAGTTCCCAAAATGTGTAATACCACTACCTGTGGGACACTGGAATGATCCAAGTAGGTGATATTAGCCTCAAGTACAATTGGGCGGCATTGAATAAAAATAAGGGGGTGATATAAGCATAAGGAAAGAAGAGGAGAAAATTTAATTTTGAAAATAACTGTTTGTACATGTTTAATCTGTTGTGTAATAGAGTTGAAGTCATAATGATTACATTATTTTCCAAATAAACATGCAAAATACAAGTTATAACACGTCAGTGGTCAAGACTGATGACAGGTCTTAACAAGCAAGTGTTGGAAGCCTAGCATGTCACAAATTGTCGGGAAGTCCAGCACGCGTTGGCAGAAATATGTGTGTAATGACTTATTTACAGTATGATACTATATGGTTACATGGTGCAATATTGCATCATTAAAATTTCAATGCAGAAAAAAACCCCACAAATTTACAATACAGTACTAAATTTAAGATGTGTCATTTGTTAAAAAAAAAATTATAGTTTTTGAAATGACGTAAATTTTTTTTTAAAACCATTAAAAGGCTAAAAAAGTAGCTTTCCAAGGGGGCACAGGGTGAATTTTTTTTTTTGAGAAGACGGTAATTGGCCAAATAAGTTTGGGAACCTCTGGTCTAAGGTTATCTTCTTTCTACTCACCCTGCAAATTATGAGTCCCTATTTATTTTCATCTGGTTTCCCTCAGAGTGTGAGCTTCCTGAGATTAGGGATTGTTTCTTGCCTTTCTTTGTTTCCCGAGTGCCTGCCATGTAATAAGCATGTCATAAATATGGATTCAATGATTGTTTTATTGACTGAATTGAATTGCATTGAAAATCATTTCTCCTAATTTCATCACATTTCAGGTCCAGTTGGAATTTCAACACACACACACACACACACATACATACACACACACATACATACATACACACACACACACACACACATGCCAAGGAAACCCCTAGCTTACTTGGTACTCTATCCACTACTTCCTTTCTTTATCTCTCTGTCTCTCTGTCTCTGTCTCTCAGTTTTATGTCAGATACATGTTGCTAATTGAAAGCTAAATCATAAATCATTGAATAGAGCTGAAAGAGATCTTAAAAGTCATTGAGTCCATTATTTTACAGATTAGGAAACTGAGGTCCAGAGACACCGAGTGACTTGCCCAAGGTCACACAGCTAATAAGTGTTTGAGGTAGGATTTAAACTTAGGTCTTTCCGACTTTGATTATAGTGCTCTCTCCACTACAGCACACCACCTCCCAAAAGAAGCCGCCTTCTCTTCCTCAGTCATACCTCTTTAATGATATTTCCTCAGAGTATATTTGTAATATTTTTGAAAATGTGGTGGGTTGTTTTTTAAAAATAAAAACTAGTACCAGAGGAAGTCCAAGAGAATGAAGTTTTTATTATTTGAGCATCTTTGACAGTGGAAGCTATGGCACACATTCTTTTTGAGTTGCAATTTGGTATTTACATCTCATTTATTTTAAGGGAGATGTCCACTCTATGTGGTCAGCTTCCTCTGCTGCCAATCCTTGTCTACTCATTCTGTGCTGACTCTTGCCAATATCTTCCTAGAAATGTCTCAGGTCTGCCTTCTACAGGAATCCTTCCCTAACCGTTACTAAGTCCAGTGCCTTCCTTTTGTTAGTTATATCTTAATTAACCTGTGTCTAACTTGCTATGCATTTATTTGCATGTCACCCTCATTAGAATCTAAGCTCTGGGGTCAGTACTGGTTTTTGGCTCTCTGTATCCCCAGCACTTAGCACAATGCCTGACACATAATAGATGCTCATTGATTGGTGATAGGTATTTTACTAGCCATATGACCCTGGGTGAGTGGCAGCCTTTCAGTTTCAGTCACCTCATTAGAAAAGAAGGAGGTTGAACTTGACAGCCTTGCCTAAGCTACTTCTCTGCTCTCTCTACATGATGGTGAATCCACAGCAGTGAAGCTCCAGCCAGTTTTCATATCCAGGCTATTATCAAGTCTTATCTTTTCTATCTTTACAACATCTTTCATATGTGTCCTCTTTTCTTCACTCCATTGAACTGGCCCTTATCATCTCACACATAGGTTACTACAACAGCTTTCTGGGTAGTCTTTTTTAAAATTTATTTATTTATTTTTTTAGTTTTCAACATTCATTTCCACAAAATTTTCTCCCTGTATCTCCCCAACCCCCACCTCAAGATAGCAAGCCTACTGAATACCCTTTCCCCCAATCTGTTCTCTCTTATGTCCTCCCCCATCTCCCCTTATAAGAAATGAAATACAGCATCTGCCTTCTTCTCTTGCACCTGTTCATCTTCACTTCAATGACCATTCCCTCAACCTGACCCTCATTCTCCAAGTCCATCACCCCTTCTCCAGCTTCCCTTCCCTCACTCCCTGGACGTGCCCCCTTCCTGCCCCCAACAAGGATGGCCATTTCAGCATTATTCTCCCTGTCATGCCAAAATCCTTTACCTGTTGTCATCATTTTCCTTCTAATTTCCAACCCTGAGTAAATCTCAACATGCTGTTTTCCCCCTCCTACCTCAAAACTGCCAAATACAACTAGAGAAAGCAACAGAACTTCCAATTCTATTCAGTCAAGATTCTTGCCACACAATCTTAGTTAGACTCACATTACCACATTTCAGAACATTGCTTTATCACTTACTAACTTCCTTTTTACAATCCACACAACACTTATTGCAAATCTCCTTTCAATTTAAGTATTTGTTGAGCATGTCCTCAGAATAGGAGAATGGGCATGGAAATACAAAGACAAATTCAATGAATTCCCTGCCCTCATTGAGTTTTCATTTTACTGGAGGGGGAGAGAAAACACACACACACACACACACACACACACACAGATAAGTAAATAAAAAGTAATTTAATTTAACAAAGAGAGAGCAGTGACAGCAGGGAGGTCGAGGAAGCCTTCAGGAAGAGAGCTGAACTGTCAAAGAAGATAAGACAGAAATAAGAAGGGAATACATTTCTGACATAGTGGTGATTTATGTGAATGTACAAAGACTGGGGATAGGAAGTAAAGTTCAAGAAACATCTATCAGCCACTTTGATTAAATATGAAAGAAATAAGGCCAGAACGGCAAATGGGAACCCAATTGTAAAGCATCTTAATTGTGAGACTGAGAAGTTTGCATTTTTTGCGAGAGAGACTAGAGAGTTACTGAAGCTCTTAGGGCCCAGCAGGTATAGGATCCCAAACTTGCTTTTGGAAGGTTACTGTGGGGGCTGGTAGAGGATGGATTGGAGAGTATTGAAAGAACTGGCAGGGGTGATTGATTACTGAGCGATCAGCAGTAGCCTTTAAAGATTGTGGAGAGGGGAGAGAAGCCCCAGGACAACACAAGGGCAAGTGCTTGGCCAGTTTTCAAACAGTGGAAAGAGTATCAGTGACACAATGGTTAGAGGACACAAAGAAAAGGAAGCAACGATCCAAAAGAGACAGCTAGCCCAGCTTCTCCCAGAACAAGTCTGGCCAGACTGACTTCATCTGCATTTTAAACAAGCTTGCTAAATTGGTACATCAAAGGAATTCTGTAGGTGTAGTTGACCTAGTTCTCAGCAAAGTCTTTACCAAAGTGCCTGACACCATTCTTGAGGACAAGATAGAAAGATGTGAACTACATAATAGTATAATTAACCACCTAACTCTATAGCCACCTATGGATCTCTAACTGATTGTGCAACTGGATCCAAAGAGAACCTTTTAAATGAGCAAAAAAGTAAACTATTTCAAGGATCTGTGTTTGGCCCAGATCTGCATAACATTTTTTTTTAGTAATGAATTTCATAAAAACATATATGGTCTACATATGACAGTTTCACTTGACATAAAGCTGGGAGGGACCTCTAACATGTCATATGGCTGATTCAGGACCCCAAAAGATTTCAACAGCCTCAAATGCTAAGTTTAATCAAATAAGAATAAATTTACTAGGAATAAAGGTAAAGGATTATACTTGGATCCAAAAAAATCAATTCATAAGCATGGTATGGGAAGACGTTACTAGAGGGAAGCTTGTATGGAAAAGCCCTGGTGGTTTCAGTTGATTGTAATTTCAGTAGGAGTCACCAGGGTGACTAGGTCACCAAAAGAGTTAACAAGATATTAGAATACATCAAGACAGGAACATTGTCCCAAAGAACTGACCTTGAGAGCCATATTGTCCTTGGCTTATTGTGGCTCTAAGGCAGCACAGGTTATTTGGATCAGAGTGACCAGAATGGCGAAAAGTCCCAAGATCAAGTCATTGGATGATCATTCAGCTGGTATGAGCTGACTGGAAGATCCTCTTGGATGTGGGAGACAAAGGAAGTGAAGAGTTAAGAATAATTCTGAATTTACAGTCCTAGGTGACTTGGAAAATGGTGATGCCTTCTATAGGAACAGGAAAGTTCCGAGGAAAGACAGGTTTGGGAAAGGAGAATATGATGAGTTCTCCTTGAGGCATGTTGAGGGTGAGATGCTTAGGAGACATTCCTATGGAGAGGTTGGGAGGGACACATGAGTGGAGTTGGGGGTAGGGGAGGAGGGAAGTGATTATTTTCTAATAGATAGTGGTCAGAAATTTTCCACATAGGATTTAGTATTTAGTTATAGGTTCAGAATCTCCAAAAAGAAAAACACAGCATTGGAGGGAAAATATATCATTTCAAAGTGAACCTGTCTCTGACTCAGTCTTTATTCAATAGAGACAAATTTTAGGGCAAAAGTCATGAATGGAAAAAATGAGTATGAAATGAATGGTGACCACCAAGTTTTGTAGCAGCCATGAGTACAGAATTAAAGTCTGAATCACTAGGAGTTTTAGTGAACTAAAAGTAGGGAAAAAGTAAGACCAATAAAAACGTCTTATTCAGAAGGAAAGTGCTGTATTCATTTGTTGAGAATGGTATCTTACGGTAGTAAAGCCTATTGGCTTTACCTCAATAATGCCTCTCAACATCCCTCCACTGGCTCCCTTAATGCCTTTTGCATAACCACCACCAACCCCCTCACAAGTTCATGTCCTTATCTCTTCTCACCTGGAGTATTTTAACCTCTTCCTTGCTGGTTTCCTGGCTCTCTAATTCACCCTTGAAAATGTTGTCTGTGTTCTCTTTATTACATGTGGCTCTAATCACTTCATTCCTTTGCTCAAAACCTTCCCCTTACCTACAGACTCATTGGTCTCCTTGTGTCTTGTCTGCTCCCTTTCCAATCCATGTTTCCCATATGGAAATTCCTAAGGCACAAGTCTCCTTGTGTCTTGTCTGCTCCCTTTCCAATCCATGTTTCCCATATGGAAATTCCTAAGGCACAAGTCACTCCTCTGCTGAAAAAGAATCGATGACTTCCTAGTGCCTATAGAATAAAATAAAAACTGCCAGATTTCAGAGTTTCAAGCTCATCACAATCTGGCTTTAATATTTCTTCCCAGGATCCTTTCCTCTCATTACCCTTCAATTGCCCCAACCAAAGTGGACTCTTTGCTGCCCCAGTCTTCCTCTCTGTGGCTTTGTACAGACTGTCCTTGATGTCTGGGATGTTCTTGGTACTAACCTCTGACTCTTAAAACACCTCTCTCCTGTCGAAGATCTGCTCTAGAGCTCCTCCCCATGTGGAGCATTTCCTGGTTGCCCTTTGATTAACATTGTCCCTCCCCCAATTGGCCTTTCCGTTGGCTTGGTCTCCATTTTGTCCTTGCTGACCTGGGTCCCTTTTGTCGTCTCCTGCTCTTCTCTCCTCAGAGGACCCAAGGGGAGCTATTTGACGGGGGAGTCTTTTGCCTTTATCTGTATCCTTAGATTCCCAATGCCTGGGATATAACAGGTACTTAGGAGATATTTGTTGAATTGAATTTTTTAATGAGCTGTTTTAAAATTCAGTTTTAAAGTGTTTTTGAAGACATTCATTAGGGTCCAGTCCTCCTGTGATTCCCTTGGTATAGGGGCCTTCCAGTAAAGAGACTCCCTTTATCAGTACAAGTCAATAATTCCTCTATAATCCAATCTTTGAAAAGACCAAAGGCCCTGAGAATTCGAGTGACTTCCCCAGGGCCACAAAGCCGGTATGTATCAGAATAGAACTTGAACTCAGATATTCTTGCCTGTTGGATGTCTATCCAGTGCGGCATGTTGCCTCCTATTTGGTATGAGGGTATTCCTAGACGCTATGACTTTCAAGCTCTCTCAATAGTTCATGAAAGCCCAGGGCGACTTCTAGGAAATACATGGCCAGAACAAAAGGCAGTGTGGGACTATCGTCTTCTTCATCTGGAACATTCTACACTTTCCACAGCTGTCTAATATTACCTTAGAATTATGAGTTGGCCCTTACGTATGGAGCTTGTGATCAACTCTACTCCTCTGCTCCTAAGATTGTGGATTGAAGCTGGAAATGCCCTGAAAGGTCATCAAGACCAGTTCTCTTATTTTACAGATTTGAAAATCAAGAGGCAGAAAGCCGAAGCAACCTGCCCAAAGTAGTCATACAGGTGTAAGTAGCAAAGTTGGAATTCAAACTCAGGTTGTCTGGCTGCAAAATCCACTGCACTACACCATTTCCTTTTTTTTTTTTTTTTGCATAAAAACCAACACAAACAATGGATTGTGCCATTCATATTTTGAAACTAAGTACAGAACTTTACATTTACTCTATTCTTGTCTTACTAGTCAATCATTCCAACCTGTCAAGATCCCATTACATCCTAATTCTGCCATCTGATATGTTACTTTTCCCTCTTAACTTTGTGTCCACTGCATCTGTGTACTCCTGGGGACAATTTCATAGAGTCAGAGCCAATAAACATTTATTAAGCACCTATCTGCCCAGCACTATGGTAAGCACCTGGGATCCGAAGAAAGGTATAACAGCTCCTGTCCTCACAGAGCTCACCATTGAGTAGGAGAAGATAACACACAAAGAAAAGATGAAACTCTGGAAAGTGGGAAGAAAGAGAGGAAGATTACCTAGCATGTGGGCATAATGAAGCCCTGTGGCAGGGGAGAGAAATGATCTGAGCAGATGTAAGTTTCTGAATTGATTTCATCTTGAAGAATGATGAGTTTCTAGAAGACATTGAAGTCCAGGGAATTGGCCAGGTGGGAAATGATGAGGTGAATTCCCCATGAGTCTCCTAAAATGGTGGAGGATCAGGGAGGAGCTCTCCAATGGCCACCCTCCAACCTCTCCAAGAACTTGACTCTAAATGAGTTAGGACAGAAAAGGGAACACTGTATTTCCCAAATAATTCCATCCTTGTTCCCTATGGTTTTGGACTCCAGCAGAAGGATGACTATATGATGATGGACCCCTGGGTGTGGAAAGTCCAGAGACCATTGCCTCAGGCCCTAGCAGAGGATGATGAGAGGGAGTAAGAGTCACTAGGGTAGAATGAAATCCACTGCTCTGAGCATGGGGAAACAATGTCAGTCAAAGAGTACCAGACATGGAGTTGGGAGACCTGAGTTTCAATCCAGGCTTTGGTCATTACTATTCTTGTGAAGTTAGGATAATCCTTTTCCTTCCCTGAATGAAGGGGATGAATCACATGATCTGTAAGGTCTCTCCTAACTAGAAATCCAATGATACCTACTTTTGGAGGTCTTCAGGCAAAGACTAAATAACCACCTGTGACTTATGTCATGCTGTGGATTCTTTTTGGTTTTGTTTTTTAGTATGGCTTGGATCAGATGGCCACTGAGGTCCCCTCCCAGTTCTAAGACTCAGTAATACTTTGGTAGAAGACTACTCAAAGAGAGAAGGTACTTTTGTTGTTATTGCTGAGTTGTTTTCAATTGTGTCTTACTCTTCATGCCCCTGTTTAGGATTTTCTTGGCAAAGATGCTGGACTGATTGGCTATGTCCTTTTCCAGTTCATTTCTCAGATGAAGAAACTTAGGCAAACAGGGCTAAGTGACTTGTCAAGGGTCACACAGATTTGAACTAAGGTCAACAAGTCTCCTAACTCCATGCCCAGCACTCTATCCACTGCAAAGCCACCTAGCTGCCCTAGAGAAGGTACATGATTATCCAAAGACAGATGACCCAACTCAAAGACTGACTCAGCAAACTCCAATTCTGAACCATAAGCAAGTCATGTTCTCTAGAGCATAAGTAAATTAATGTAGGGTAACAGATATTGCGATTCTTTGGAAGTGATATTGTATAGCAGGCAACATGCTGAATACAAAGTCATGAAAGCTGAGTTTAAATACTGCCTCTGATATTTGCCTCCTGTGTGACCTTGAGTAAGTCACTTCACATTTCCATATATGACTTAAAATGTCTCCTCTACCTCTGTATCTAGAATATTACAATCTCTTCCCATTAAATCATGGAAGGGGGAGGGAGACAGGGAAAGAGAGAGGAGAAAGGGATTCTGCTATAGCCTAGAAATACTTGGTCTTTCCGGGAATAAGATGTCTCTCCTTTAAAGACATTCCCCCCCAATCTTTCCTGGTTCCACCTCCGTCTTGCCCTTGCCCTTTCCTGGAATACTCCATGTCTGGAATCTTCTATGTCTAGAAACTTACAGACTAGAAATTTCCAACTTCTTGGATAATTGTAGCTTCCTGCATGTGACTTGAGACAGGAGTAGATCCATACCCCTTCCAATCAAACACCTGGCCCTTCTTCCACGAGCCCAGAGGAATAGCTGATCCAGGAGTCCAACTCACTGAACTGGCTGAAATCTTGGTGTAAGAGAACACCACCTCCTAGGGGTAGCCTCTATCAAAACCATCCATTGTGAATATCTCCCACTTGTTTTGGTCTGAAGAAAATAGTTCCTGCATGTGTCTGGGCACATCCTGGATTGTATCCCTTGAGAAGCAAACATGGTATTGTGAAGAGAAAGTAGGACTTGGAGTAAGAAAAATCTGGATTCAAATCCTCCCTATATATTTACTAGCTGTATGATCTTGACTACATTTCTTTGTCTCCCTGTACCTCAGTTTCCTCATCTATAAAATAAGGGTGCTAAACTTGGTGACCCCTAAGCTCCCTTTTGGCTCTAAACCTATGGTCCATAGTCTGCCTTCCTCTCTCCTCCTTTTAGTCATCCCAACCTAATGTGAAGGTTTGGAGTGCTCCCTGAAGTTTGAAGGCATCATATTTTGCTAACTTATCTTGGTACTAACTCATTTGAGTGGTTCCTGCTCTTATATCCTTCCGGTGCTATTCTTGCCTACATCTCCATGGTCCTACTTAAGCTATGTCACCTTGCCTTAAACACACCAAAGAAGAAGATCTAACCTTTTCTTCATGAATGTGCTGGTTACATCTTATTAGTAGTTAAAGTGAGCAAATAAATGAAGTAACAAAAAAAATACTTTGATGCTACTGGACACATGAGATCTCAGACCCTCCCAAATGAGAAGATGCAGCTCGTCTTTCAGTCCCTTCTTCTGTTCCATCCTCCTCTTTGGAATTATGTTATTATTGCTCTTTCATAAAAGCTGAAGCCTTTCGAATTGGAGCAGCATTCAAAGGGTTATCCTTGGGATGTTAAGAAAAGTAGATTACAGATTATGAGGTAGGAGAGCAGGATCGCCTTAGAGCAGTGGTTCTCAACCTGTGGGTCGCAACCCCTTTGGGGGTCGAACGACCCTTTCACAGGGGTCGCCTAAGACCATCAGAAAACACATATTTCTGATGGTCTTAGGAACTGAGACACTGCTCCCCTATCCATCTCCAGGCAGATCTGCCCACATGCAGATATGCCCACATACGAGTATTAACTGCCTTAGGGTTGAAAACCACTGCCTTAGAGGAATGAGAGGGCCAGATTCTAATAGGATTCAGATGAGAGAAGTTTGAGGGAGCAGCAGATAGGTAGGAGAAAGCTCATCAGGGAGCTAATGAAGATAAGCAATAATGACAGAGGATTATTAGATTTAGACATCATTTAACCCAACACCCCTGTTTTACAGATGTGAAAACTGAGACTGAATCAGGTGAAAGAGTTATAGGGAAAGTTCTTTAGTGTATGAATTGGCTAAGGGGACTTTCAGCTCTCAAATAGTGTGAGTCTGTAACCTGCCCACAGTTAAATAGTTGATATAAGATTTGAACCCAAGTCCTGATTATAAATAGAGAACTCTTGACAAGGCCCTCAAATTTCTAAGATCTGGAACACTGGGATATAGTAGGCACGTAATATGGACATCATTTGATAGGATACTAACTACACCAAGGCACACTTTGCAATTTAAAGCCAATCTCTCTCTCTTTCTCTCTCTCTCTCTCTCTCTCTCTCTCTCTCTCTCTCTCTCTCTCTCTCTCTCTCACTGTCTCTGTGTCTTTGTCTTTCTGTCTTGATTTGTCTCTTAGCCTGCCTCTCTCACTGTCTCTTTGCTACCTTCCTTCTCTCTCAAAAGTATTCAAAAAACAACAACATTCTAACTTGAATTTCAGTCTGGTTTTGCCACATTGAATATTGTGAGCCTATTTTTAGGTCCTATCAGATTATAAGAAGGCAGGGACCAGTAAAGGTGTGATGTGTCTAATATGGGGTCCAATGACTCTCCGGTCGGTGTTCCTATTGATGTATTTTCACTGAAGAAGCAGAAATGGAATTGATGAGACAATTAGAATGTCAATAGTTGTCCCTAACTATCCTTGCAGGTGTGCCCACTATTGAACAGAGAGCTTGTGTCTATGCAGTACTTCTCCCTTCCCTGAGGACAAAATGATTGAGAAATGTAAGCCACAGGTAGGTTGAGGGGCCATAGCGCATAGAAATTGCTGGAGTGGTTTGCCTGATAAAATGTTGGAATCTAAAGTTGAGATGTGGGATTCCAATTCCATTGGTTGTTTAATTTATTCCATAAAAATTTACCTTCATGGAACCATTGGAAAAACTATAAAACCAAATTAAATATTTTCTGTTCACTTTTAAGCAGATCTCTCTCCAGGACACCTCAAATAAAATTAGACCCCCGTGGTCCCATACATTACTGTGTCCAGATACTTTGGCAGGGCTTTAAGTGGGCAGTGGGTAGCTTCATATTGGCACCATCAAAAGACCTAGATTCACACAGGCTATATCAGGCACTAACTGCCAACACATCCTGCTCCTTTCCTTAGGGAAAAGTGAATGGCATTGTCTTCATCCCAAAACAGAAAGGCACACAAATGCACATGCTTGAGCACACACACACACACACACACATACACACCACACACACACACACACACCACACACACACACCACATACACACATCACATTACACACACACACCACACACACACACACACCACACGCACACCACACACACACACATCCCCCAAACACACACACACCACACACACACACACCACATACACACACACACACACACACACACACACACACGTCCCTCCCTGACCACACAGGTCCTTTTCTTTTCTTCTTCCAGGCTCCTTTGGATGTTTTCACCTCTGGTCAGAGGGAGGGAGTAGAGCCATATTTAATCCCATTATGATTTGCTCTGTTTCATGAGTCACCATAAGAGGTTGGTATCCCCAGTTAAGAGCTTATACAACTAGCATTTTTGGTGCCTCAGGTAAGCAGGATGGAGAGAACATAAAGAGACTCCCTTGGCGTGCAACTACCAGTGGTACAAAACTCCTGGAACTTTGTATTCTGATTAAGTATTCTTGCTAACTAGGCGCTGATCTCAATTATTTTTATGCTGGTCAAGTACTGAAAGTATTGTCAGCACTCTCTAAATTTCAGAATTCTGGAACAAAACTCTAGTTGTCCCTCTCTGGTTTTGGCTCTGCCTTCAAGTCTTCAAAGAACAAAAGGAAGGAGTCCAGGGATCATACCCTCAGGATGATCTTTCATGGAGTATTTGTGGGAAATATGAACAATATTTACATAGGAAAGGATGTGGAGGGAATTGGTGGAGGAAAAATTTAAGATTTCACAACAGATCACAGAAATTTAGAAATATCAGAGTGAGGTAGAAGGCATCCACAGGAAAGCAACTAAGGTGGTAAAACATCTCAGATCATGCTATGTGAGGATCTGTTGAAAGAACTAGTGATATTCAGCTTGGAGACTTTGGGGAATCATGCTTATAATTTCTAGATATTTGAAGAGCTGTCACATGGAAGAAGGAGGATTAGCCTTGTTTTCCTCAGTCTTGGAGAGAATTAGGAACCATGGTATGTGTGGGGGGTAGGGGGGGAAACATTGTAAAGAAGTAAATGTCAACCTGACAAAAAGGCTTCCTAGAAATTAGAGCTGTCCCAGAGTAGAATGGGCTACTCTGGAAAGTAGTGAGATCCTCCACGCTAGTATTGTTCAGCCGAAGTCTGGAAGACCCCATGTTAGGTATGTTCTGGTATGGGTAGATTAGATGATCACCAAAGGCCCTTCCAGCTTCTAAGGCATTTCCTCCAAACTTACCTAGAAATCATTGGCTTCAGTCTGGTGGGAGGAGGAAAGATCTCTTGCATCCTAGAAATGGCAGAGAATTTTGAGACATTTTGAATTTAGAGAATTTTAGTGGACTGTAATCTCAACATGAGTCATTAGTGTGATGTAACAGCACCCCTGCCCCAAAAATATCTGATGCTACTGTGGGCTGCAGAAGGAAGGGCAGAACTTGCAAGGTGGTGATTTGTCCCACTGCACTCTGCTCTCATCAGAATACTTATAATATTGAGTTCCATTATGAGCACCATGTTTGAAGAAGGATATTGATAATCTGGTTATAATCTGCATTGGGGAAAGAAATGCCCATAACAGTGAAATCGTAGGTCATTCAAAAGAACAAAGTAAATTAGAAAACAATCAGAGAAGAGCAAGGAGAGTGACGAAGGGTCGTGACTCCATCCCTATAAAAATCAGTTAAAGTAACTGGGAATGTGTAGCCTAGAGAAGCTTAGACTCAGGGGTGACATGATAGATGTCTTCAAGTATACAAAAGATTGTCATTCAAAGGAGGGATGCAATTGGCTCTGTCTGGGACCAGGGAGCAACAAGAACAATGGTTAACAGATGCAAAGAGGCATTTCAAGCTTGGATGTCATGGGGAAAAAATTAGAGCTGTCCATGCAAAAGTGGAATGGACTGCCTGGAGAAGTGGTGGCTCGGAAAGCCTAATGGCCGCTTGGTGGGTGCGATAGTGAGGGCTCCTTTCATCAGGCTGGGTGGCCCCTTCCAGGTTAAGTTCTATGACTCCGTAGTTAGTTTGGGGCTTAGCCAGGTGATGTGGAATTTCATGATTGAGCTGTTATTGGATGCTTTGATCCTAAACAGCCTGCTTTCAGAAAAGTGAAGTCAAGGAAGTGACTTTCCCAAGGTCACACAAGTAGTAAGCATCAGGAGGATCTGAACCCAGGTCATCTGACTCCAGAAACAATATTCTTTTCATTGTATCATACTAGCACTTAAGTCATTGTGGGGCTGACATAAGGGATTGTATGTGAAGAGATTTGCAAACCATGGTAATGGTGACAGTGGTAGCAGCCATGGTGGGGGCAGGGGGAAGTGTTGGCGGTGGCCACAGTAGTGGTGGTGGTGGGAGAAGGGTGGCCAGTGATGCTGTTTCCCTTATGTTCTGTATTCATTTTGTAGGAGTTAGGGGGCAAAGAATGGGAAAGATTAGAGACAGTGACTAATAGCTGGTTTTGTTAGCTGGAGGATAGATATTAACCTGGAATGAACGTTTTGCTTTCAATAGTCTGCATGGAGATAATCAAAAGTTGATTTTTTTTAAAGTGTCTATAATTTGAGCTCATTTTAATGTAATTTTAGGGTTTTGATGAAAACACAGAAGCTTCTTCTCTTCTCAGGTGGCTGTGATTTTTTTTTTTATAAGAAATGATACTCAGAGTGAAGTCTGTTTTCATTTCTATAGGTCAAATGGAATGGCTTTTTTTTCCAGACTTATTGGTGGAAGAAGAGAAGGAGATAATCAGAGAACATGGCATTTTAGTTATTAACTCACCCCCTTACAGAGATCTTAGGATTTAGTACTGGAAATAACCCTAGAGATCAACTACTCTAGTCCCCTCACTTTACAGGTAGAAAAAGTGAGATCCAAGGAGGCTGAGACATGCCCAGAGCCACAGAGATGGTATTGGAATCCATATCCCTTGATTCACACTTTATAGCATGGAAATTACTTATTCCAACCTCTTCCTTTCATAGAGGAAGATAATTGATCATTTTCTCCAATATTTTATAGTCCTTTACTATAAATAGACTTTTAAAAATTATGGGGTGACCTTTACATATGTCAACTAAATTGACCTTCACATTTGACCCTAACCCTGTGAAGTAGGTTATATTATTATCCTAATTTTACAGATGAAGAAATTGAGGCAGACAGAAGTTAAGTGACTTGCCCAGGGTCACACAGCTAGTCAGTATCTAAGACCAGAATTGAACTTAAGTCTTCTGACTCTAGGACCAATGTTCTACCCATTGTACTACCTTGCTGCCTCCAATTCAAATTCATTTTGTTTAAAAAAAAAAAAAGATAGTAAGGAAATCTTCTGATTATATTTCATCGTCACTAAGCAGTGATACAACGTTTGATATTTTGTTAAGGGAAGACCACTGAAGGCTTGTCTCCTTGTCCATTTTCCACAGTTGAGGCGATCTTTTATTTTCACTCAACAAACTCCAGTCGCTGCCCTTTCTACTCCCTGATCTTTTGGATTTGGGCACTTACTGGCTTCATTTTCTTGAAGCAAGCATATGAGATAAATGAAATGACAAAATTCTGTGTAATTCTTTCAATAGCTCCTCAAATAAACATGGATGATGACAATTATTTAAAAATTAAAGCTTTGCCTGACATAGGCAGAAAATCCTACTTAAATCCCTCTGGTAGTAATGGATGCCATTTGGCTATTGGGTGACTGGATGCAGATAAACAATGACTGTCTATGCTGTTTACCCACTGGATATGTTCACCTTCTTCCACTCTGCATGCCTACTTCCCTTAGTCCACAGATTTCTTAGGATTGGATCACTTCTCACTTGCCTATTTGAAAACTGGCCTTTGGGCGTAGAAAAAAAACAAAGCAAAGCAGAAAATATTATCGTGTAATCAGGCTCTAAAACCAAGGTGCCTAAAAACATCATGGAGGTGAGTGAGTCCATGCCATGTACAATGACAAAGAAGCAGTGTGGTCCAGTGGAAAGGGTAAGGGACCTGGGGCTACAAGAAAGGGGGCCCAGCACCCCTCTGGTTTGTCCTAGGAGAACAATCATGAAGTAACTACTTAAATTCTTGGAGCTTTACTATCCTTAATGCTGCAACTAGTACCCACCTCATAGGGCTGTTGTGAAGGTCAAGAGAGACAATATCTGTAAGGTGTTATATGGAGATATGGGTCAGATTTCTTTTTTATCATGTGGATGACCATATGAATAAATATTAGAGGTGTAGGTTTGAAGTCCATCAGAATTTAGACTCCACAATTGGCCTTCTATATGAATTTTGGGTTTAGGCTTGTTCAGCAGGCACATGGCATCCAGATAAGGGTTTATGATTCCTTTGCCGGAGGTTTCCCTCCACCCCCATCCCTGGCCATTGTTAGACATTCCTGGTTACATTTGGCTTCTCATAAGGGAAACTGAAGACTTTCTCAAAGAGTAGCATCTCATATTAGCCTTCCCTGAAGATGCTACAAATGCCTAATAGAGCTCTCTAAAGCCAGCAGAGGCCAGGATCCAGATCTCCCCTGGAGGCTGCAGAGGTTAGGCATGGGGACCACTTTGGGGCCACAATCAGAAATTAGTGATTGTGGCACTAGGGTCAATTCACTTTAGAACCTAGGACTTCATAAAGTATTGGGGAAGAGACAGGGACCTTGGGACACTGGAGGGTGGAAAGGCTTTTACTGTGGAAAGGTACCCGAGACCGGCCACAGAAGTGTTCTTTGACTGTACGGCCAGGCAAGAAAGGAATTTGCATCTTCGTAACTTTCTGTTTTAATGAAATGTGCTTCCTACCTACATGTGCAACACAGTTATTTTTACCTTTCAGAAGGTCTGCAAGTGCTGACATAACTCTGTAAATTCTGATCCCCTTGGGCATCAGTCACTCCACCCTAGTTACACCTCTGTATACAAGGTCTGATATCCAAGTATTGTCACAGAATGCCCAATGAGCCTTTTTGCTTCCAAAGAAGTGACTCATCTAATTAATTGATTGATCAATGCTTCCTTAAGATATTGAGTAAAACCAATAGTTCCCAAATTAAATACCATTCAAAGGCTATGGCTTATAACGAAATAAGATAATTATGTAGATTAAGGAAAGAGGTAAATTCCATGAACTTTGAGTATCTTCTCCCTACTCTCTCCACAAAATAACATCAGGAGGTCCAGATTCTTGCCAGCTAATGAACACAATAAATAAAATGCAAATATATCACGAGCAATTTAGTTTGCCAATACTATGGATTGGCCACTTCGATTCCATTGATTTTATTTCAGATATTTACAATACGGAGACACAAGCCTAATTTATTTCCTGAAGAGTTCAAGGCAGGTATCATTGGCTAAAAACACCATACAACCACACACACACATACACACACACACAACAATGGAGTAATGTTTGGGGCGCTATCTGCAATAATCTAATGCTGACAGAGAGCAGTATTTTATTTAGTAATTAACAGTGTAAAGGGGAGAGAAGCTGTCATGTTGGTTCTTAAGCTGGGGAATGTGATGAAAGATGATATCTCCGATCTCATCCTTTCCACTTGTTTAGAATTGTCAGGATGAGAAATGTCAGCATTATGAAAGCTCAGCTCTGCTCTTGATATGATAAAACCCTTCAAAAGCCAGTCTTTCTCTCTCCCTCTCCCCTCTTCCTCTCCCTCTCCCCCTTCCTCTCTCTCTCTCTCTCTCTCTCTCTCTCTCTCTCTCTCTCTCACCCCCACTTGCTTTTTTATTTATCCTGTTTTGTTAGATGGCAGAAATATAATTCTTTTCTTTCTTCCTATTATAAGCCACCATTTTTGTTTTATTATATGTTTCACAACCTCTAATGCCCCACTGAAAATTACCTTGTTAAATGACAGTGTTTCAGAGCCATGAATCCTTTCCCCCATTCCCTCAGAGATTTGAAACAGTCAACAGACTGTAAAGAATAAATAATAAAAAAGTATTGATTATTTTGATGACTGTGAGATTCAATTAAGTATTAATTTTGCCCTCCAGTGGACCTATCAAGGTATTCAAAAGGGAGGATTCGGCTCAGCTAAATGCAGGCTGAGTGCTCCAGTCTTAAATAGGGAGAAAATGTGTTTACCTACAGTATTTGAAGGGAGAGAAGTGCATTGATGCACAGAGTCCGATATTTAAGTGCTGGGCAAATTAAGCCCTGGTGACAGTGACATTGTTTTCAGGGAGATGAGTATTGACCAGAGAAGTGCATTTCATGACAGCTTAAACTATCGCTATTGATTAACATTTTCATAGATTATCATGTGTCATATCAAATCCACTTTCCAGACATGACTACATTAAAAAACCCTCAGGCGACCTCAGGCCAGTGTAAAGATGGGACCTAGGGTGCAGACTAGCCAAGTTGCTTCCATGCTGCTCACCTGTCCCCTGCTTGGGAGCTACTTAGACACAAACTGGGTCATAAATAGCTGCTGTGGGAGCCCAGGGAGGTCACTCAGGTCTTCCCTCTCCTTTCTGCTACTGGTCTTTCTGCTCCAACAGTACGATACATCTTAGTTTGCCAACTGGCTAATAGAGTGTGCTTGGGAATCATACTAACCCCCAAATGCCCTCTGACTGAGCCGGAGAGAACACAGATCCAAATCAGTAGGGGAAAAAAGTTGGGTGCTGAGTGGGGGTGTTTGAGAGTGGGCTGGTGGGTTTTATTGCTGTTTTCTCTTTGTAATATGGTATGAGGGCCATGTCCCTCATACAAAACTAACTGAAAACAGCTTGTCTAAGTATATTCCCCATTCTTTTCAATAATTCTTGGTAGATACCTGCTTATCATCTATATCAATATCTAACCTACTTCTATATCTATACTTATATCCATATCTGTAGTGTTATTTGTTTCCAAACTATGCATCAGAACTGGGGGTGGGGTAGGGAAGGGAATTTCTGTCCAAATTCGTAATTGGAGTTAACTTATTTCTATATTGGTTTTATATGAGAAATACCTTTTATTTCTATCAATCCACTACATCTTCTCCCCCCACCTTTTTTCCTTTTTTTTCCCATCTTCTTTACTCTTTTGATAGGGCTTCTTTCCTTCAACCCCATAGGGAGTGATCCTTTAAAAAGCTTCTGGCTCTTGCCTGGGAGGTACTCTCCCTTTGGAGGGGGTTCCTATATCCCAAGCCCAGCTCTCTCTCCCACTCTGTTTTCCCCCATTATTAAAGCCAGAACAATGTGTAAAAACATCCCTAGCCAAGCCCATTCCACAATTAAAGCAGTGTTGCTCATGTGGCTTTCAAAGAAGTTTTTCCTTCCAAGCATCCTGCATCTCTCCCATGCTGGCTGCACTTTAATGGGGGGGGGGGGGGGGGAGTAATGGAAAACTCATTGGATCCGTAATAGCTCTTCACTTGACTGCAGCCAGCAATAACGGCAGCAGCCTGAGATAAGAGAGAGAGAGAGAGAGAGAGAGAGAGAGAGAGAGAGAGAGAGAGAGAGAGAGAGAGAGAGAGAACGCCAGCCAGCCAGCTAAAGCTGCCACTTTCTTCCCCCCTCACTCCTGTTCCCCGTCCTAGGATCCAATGATAGCTGGACAAGTCAGTAAGCCCTCGCTGCTGCTGTCAGTGCGGAGTGAAATGAATGCAGAGTTGAGAGGTGAGGACCAGGCAGCGACTCCAGACAGCGAGCTCAATGAGCCCCTGCTTGCGCCCGGGGAATCCAATGACAGCCAGGACGCTCCCAGCAAGCTCTTCGGTAAGTGTGGCGACGTATTTCATTTCAGCCCGACCGTGTTGTCCGGAAGAGCAGTTGCGTTCCCCTATCCCTACCCCTCCCCCCAGTCGAGGTGTCTGTCCCCTTTTCTCCCAAGTGCAAAAAGAGGAGTTCGGGGCTGCAGGGGCTCAGCCCCTAGGCGGCTCCGGGATGCCTCCTGGACTGCCCTCCAAACTTTGAGCCCACCAGCAAGTTAAGGCATGCCGGTGTCTAAGCTGCCCGCCACCTGTCTGTCCCGGGTTCCCGAGTAGGGTCTGGATGATTATGGAAAAGGGAAGGTGGAAATGCTTAGGATCCGGGTCTCCTCAGTATTCCGGGTGAAAGGCATCTGGCATTGATTGAATAAACATATCCACTCCGTGGTGGGCTCTGTGGCAGCTTTGAGGAAGGGGAAGTGGTTCTCCTCTGTAGTCTAAAGAGGAGAGAAGAGGAGAAAAATACCAATGGAGACCACTCTGCCCAGATCAACAAAGGCCATACCCCAGGGGGTCCGGAGAAAGGCAGATTGTTTTGTCAATTTCAACCGGAAGGATTTTGTTTTGTCTAAGGGGTTAGAATGCTGTCATTTCAACATCCCCCGGTGGCCCCCTTCCCTTGTTACATATTGATACATGGTTTCAATCTGATACATAGTTTCCATCTGAGACAGTGTTCGTGGTAGCCACAGTTTTGCTCTCAGTGGCCTAAGGAATCCATGAACTTCCCTATCTCAGGAACCAAAGCAGAGCAGGAAGAAGAGTGTGGCTGGTCTGGCCAACCTAGACATCTGTCATTCAAACGGGTGACACCCCGTAAGACAGCCCAGGCAACAGTGATCTCTAACCAGAAAGGGGAGCAGAGTAGTGGAGGCACCGGGCCAGGACTGATAGACGCTCATGGATGTCTCTGCCTGAGTAGCATTTCACGGCACAGACGCGGCATTTTGTTTTCAGAACAATTAACTCCTCAAAGACTTTCTTTTAATTATTTGCAGACATGACTTTCTGAAAAGATAAAAAAAAAAAAAAAAAAAAAAAAAAAAAGACAATGCCCGGCAAAGTCAGCCTGCCTTCATGTAAAGGAGAATCTCCTGGCTGGGATTTCAGAAAGCCTTCCTGTTGCTTGGAGTACAGCCTTTAAAAAGTCTTAACAGTGTGGTTAATATCTAAGTTGATGATTTTACCCCTGGGGCAGAACATACCACAATAGGTGGGCAGTTGTTAGCATTTCTAGGGTGTTTCTAAAATGTATCCTTTTTCATCATATGGGGCACCTAAGGTATCATGCTGAGTATTTTATGGAGAAACTTTGTTTGAAAGATAGGATAGTATCTTAAAACACAACACAAATCCTGATGTTGTATTTCCTTGACAATAAGCAAGAATACAGTTTTAGGATATTGGTGGTCACCTTTCCTATGTGGAAATCAGCCATTCTAGCTTCAATATAATATAGACCAAGCCCAGGATTCTCGTTTTAGTCGATTTTGTTCCAACATGATATTGTGGTGTGGATTGAATTCTAAAATTTGTGGTAAGCATTATTAGTAAGAGACTCCTGAATTTCCTGAATTTACCATTGCCTTATTTTGCTGGGGAGGAGGAGGTGGTTAGCGAGAGATGGGTCAAGTGATGTGCTTATAAAATGTATTTTAAAAGCTTATGTAGTTTTAATCTGCCTGAAAAAATCAATATTGAATAGTTTTTTGACCCTCATGCAGTGAATTCCACATTAACTATAGATGATGTATTACTGAGCTGAAAACAGTCAGTGCCGAAAGTGAGTATGAATCCTTGTCAGTGGCTGCCTTTGACACAGTTACTCCTGTGTTTCTGACTGACTAGTTTTCTCTCAAGTAAACCCACAAATGAAGGAGTAGCTTATCTTGCTGAGAGAGGGCAGAGCTCCTCTACATTTCTGTTAAGTTCTCAAACAGGAATAATTGTTACCAACTTTTTTGTGGGGAACAAGCCAAGAGGAAAAATAAATCAAATTATTTTTTAAAAATTATAATGAGAGGCATATTCTTTTGCTAGACCAGGAAAAAAAAGTTTAGGAAGCTTGTGATTTGGGAATGACACATTGGGTGTTAGACCATTTTTTTTTCCTGGAATCCCTTGACTTACTTATCTGATTCATCCTTTGGGCCCATATTTTATGAATTCCTTCATTTTACGTTCTGTGAGGATAGACCTGGGAGCCTCTAAATTGTGTTCTCTAAGCCCAGGAAAGGGCTTTCATCTGTCCCAGTGTCTACATGGCATTTCAGACTTATTGTCAATGGGTACCAGCTTTTAGTTGTATGAGATACAGAATGAGAAAATAAGGACCATTTCTGGAAACATGGGCAAAAGGAGATTGGGAGAAGGGAGTTATAGATTTCCAAATGCAAGCTAGACCTTTGTCCTTCAATTTACTGTAGACATTGTTGAAAAATATTGAGAGGATCCCACTCATACAGGAGCTGACTTAATATAAGCCTAGGTGCTGCCTGGGCTAAGAACTTAGTCTTGACTTGAAGAATGAACTCCACAAGGAAAAGTCTGTCTCTTGACCTGAACTGCCTGGACACCTACAAAACAGCTTCCTGTTTTGAAACAAAGAAGATTATTTTTCTCAACATTTTTCATTAGGGCCCATTCTTTTGTTGCATCTTTTCCCAGGGAGACTTACATTCAGGAGAATGCTTGAGAGAATGCAACATTCTCCTCAAAACTCTGTTTTTCTATTTTTAAAAAATCAGGAAACGGAAACGGGAGGAGTGGACAGAAAGGCATCCTATGGGTACAGAAAGCAGAGCGATTTACACTAAAATCAAAGCAGGTAGAAAGGAAGCGTCTGTGGCGCTTTTTTTGCCAAGATTTACAAACATCCCAGGAGTAGGACTAGGAACCAAGAGTAAGGCAAACAAAGAGCCTAATTTTTCATGCCTTTGCCACTGTCATGTGTTGATCAGTTGGCTCCAGGGGCCAGTCTCCCATCCAAGCTTTATCAGGTGGCTCAGCCGGTGAGGTCCAGAGCTGGTACCGGTGCCCTAACCCTCTGCCACCTTCAGTGTGGGCCCAGCCTCCTCCGAATGCCCTCTGTGGATGAACAAAGGAAATCCCAGGAACAATCAGGCCCTTTATGGTTTTCTCTAAATTATACCCTGACACTCAGAGCATCTGGGGGAAACATACTGAGCAGAAATCGCCAGTGCTTTGAAGAGTTCAGAAGGGCAGAAGGAGAAGCGAACGGCCCAATGCCGGAGTGAGCAGGAAGTTCCAAAGAGGGCCCCTGTGTTCTCTGAAGTAATTATATCGGGGGTAATGCGTTGCTTAACTTGCACGCCCGTCAGCATGATAGCACACTTATGAGAGATAAATCTGCCTCGTGTGGAGGAGCTTGGGCCTAGAAATCATTAAGTGGGGTGTTATTTATTTGTGTAAATCCCAAGAAAAAGCTTGCTTCTTGGGTCAACTTGATGGCATGACAGGAAACCCCACCCTGGATGTAGAAACCCAGCTCCTCTGTCACAGAAGGGCCGTCCCAGGGTCATCCTGGCTCCTTGTGCTTCAGATGGAGAGGGAAATGAGGGATGTCCTATAGGACAGCCATTTACTGTCTCCTTAACATGGTCTACCCTCTGAACCATGATCACAAGTGGCCTTTAGGCTGAAGAGGCTGAACATGTTTCTGTAGTGACATTTCTACCACATGCATCAATTGACACTTTCCTCTGCAGTTTTGGGGCCCATTCAATACTTCTTTCTTCACATTCACTGAAAGGGGATAATCAGAATTTGAAATAATTGCATCCACTACCTGGTAAGAGGAATGGCCCCTAAAAAGATAGAAGATGTAGATTGTATAAAGTAACATATGTAGTCAGGTTTTTGCCAATCCAGTTTGCTTTATTCAGCTTGAAAAGTTAGGCCTTGTGGAAACATATCTTAAATACTTCCTCCTTCTATTTGAGCATGGAAGGATAAATTGTTAGCATGTCTGCTCCTGGGAAAATTTTACTTGTTTGAAGTTGAGTCTCATGATTGCTTTTCATCCAGTGATGACATGTTTCTCTCAGTTTAGATTTTGCTTTCGAGTAGCACTGGACTGTACTTGAAATGGGCAGTGCTTTGGACTGAGGCTTCAACAAAACATAACCAACAGAGCACTCGAAAGCGAAATTGACGGCTATGTTCTTAATGATACTGTATTTTTTCCAGAGTAAAAGAAATTAGGTGCATGTAACCAGGCTTGAAAGAGTGGGTATTCAATGTAATTTGTCTGTGAACTCTCTGAAAAGGGTTACAAGTTAAGTTGGGGAATCTTTGCTAGAAAAATCTACTATCTAAGGGGGCTGGGGGGGGCGTGGTGTGAGAGGGTATAGTTCTAGCTTATACTTATATAAAGGTATCTCTTTTTGCAGAAAATATTTATTGTAAGAATTGTTTTGAAAATTACCATCCAGTTTGGCTTGATTAGAATTTATTGCAGCAGAGTCATTTTCAGCTACAAAAGGATGAAAGAATAAATTGTTTTTCACCCCTTGAGACAATGGTCTCTGCAGGTCAGAGTGGAGGTCATCGTTGGGGGATTGTGGGGAAGTCTGCACTTAGACAAATTGTAGCCCCTGTTACAGTATCACTGATTTCATCACTATATTTAAGGGTCCCTTTCAGGGACTTCATATTTTGCTGTTAATAATTTGCTTATAAAATGTATTAAGGGCAAGATCTGAGAACATAGGGCCTCACCCCAGGAGGAATTTGGTAGTGGTGGTGGGAAGTGTTTAGGATCTGACAGACAAATGCATAAGAGTGGAACATTTATTTTGCTTCAGGAAATTAAGAGTTGCCATATTTTTGTCAGAGAAAAATTCACATTTCTCTTGATAGGAAAAGGAAAGAGTTTCATTGGGAAATATGGAAATTCTGTTTTATCAGAGGAAAACAAATATTACCAATGGAGTAATTTGAGAATTTGTTCCTGTGATGATGCAGTCATTTTAAGTTTATTTGTTTAATAGTAGGGGTAACCAGTATTCTGCTCAATTAAGTCAGAAACTAATTGTGATGGTGTCAGAATTGTATCTTCAGATGTGCTTTGATATCTGATGATCAAGGGAAACTATGTGCGTTTAGGAATGTTACTTGGAGCTCTTTAATCTAACACACAGTGGTTGTTATCCAGTGGAGATACTGCCTGTGTTTTGACAATATTGGTTGTCATTTACATATGTTTATATCTTTATAAAAATAAACCAAGCTTCACATGAGGAAAAGACTCCACTCTTTTAAGCATCTTGTAAGAACACTGCAATGTCCAAACTGTGAGCCATGCATTGTCACTGAGCCGTCACCATTTCCCAGCAGTGCTTGGATGGAGGACGACACACAGAATGTGACATAAGACAGTGAATTTATCCCTGCTTCCTTTCTCTTCTCCTTCTTCCAGAGAAACCTGATGTCTTCAGGTCAGAGGTTCAGAGGTGAGGAGGTGACCTGGATGTCTCTCTGTCTGTCTGCCTCTATCTTTGTCTGCCTTTGAATGTGTTGTTTTGTAGTGAGGCATATTTAATATCCAAGCACAACCTGAGAAGTCAGTGAATGAAATTCCTAATGAGGTGGTCTTGGGTTTTCTTTCTTGCGATGTATTGACACTGTCAGGACTTCTCTAGCTTGCTTTGAATGTCCCAGCCCCAGATTATATTAGGATAATTCTAAGATGATCACCATCTGAATGCTTTCTAGAACTGTTCCCATTTTGATTGAGCAAAGCTTCCCATGTTGTTTTTCCTCAGAGTTGGTTTGCTAATATGAAGCTTTCCTACTATCCAAACTACAGAATAATTCGTAGTAAGCAAGAGTGCAGTGTATGTGTGTGTGTGTGTGTGTGTGTGTGTGTGTGTGTGTGTGTGTGTGTGTGTGGTGGGGGAAAGTTTTAACCTACATTTCTAGCTCAGAAGAGACTAAATCCTGAAACAAATTTAATTGCTTGTTGCTTGACAGTAACCTGGTGAACATTATTCTTCTTAGGAATTAACCAAATCAAATTCTCCCCTCTGCCCACCCCCCCCCCCACCATGAAAGAAAAGACATAAGTGGCTAACAGTTTCAAAGGGCATTTACTTGTTATCTGACAATAAACAGACAATTTGGGAAAAAGCTAGTGCTTTCTTTGATTGAGAATCTTGCTGGTTTATGCTTAGTGATTAATAATACATCAGACATTCACACATTAAAAAGGAAGTGGATGGGAATGGAGGAGAGGCCCTATGGTGGCATTTTGCTTTCCGTTGGCTTCCAGTTACCTGGGCCTTCCATAGGAATGTATCTGGGCTCAGACAGAGTAAGAACAGGAGTCCTAGGTGCCCAAACAGGCACCTGGCATCACTTAGAATGGATCCTGATTTTCGTATGCTAAAGAAAAAAGATAGAAAAGTGCTTATACCAAGTTGGCACCCTGTCAGGGGGCAATCTGGAAAAAGTTTCCTGCTGTCAGGTTAATAAATTTTTTAAAAATATCCAAAGGCAGAGGTAGCTGGAGAAGCTCATAGTAACAGTTGCCATTCTCTAGTGGGTTGGTTTTCTCTTTAATATCCTATGGAGCTCAGGATTTTTCTTGTTTGGTCATCCACCTGGGTCTTCCCTCTCTTGGCATGCTCAGCCCTGATTTCTTTTTTATTGATGCCCTTTAAATATTTTCATCTTTATGCTTATGCTTTGGGTTTTTTTAATTTTTTCCCTTCCAAGTCTCTGCTTTCCCTTCTAGAAAGAAAAACAATTTGCAATGAACATACAAATATATAATGCACATATGCATTAAATATACACACATACCTATATATACTCTTAGGGAGATTGGACCTATGATTTCTTTGGTGTGTGGATAGGTGCATATGTATGTGTATGCATGTGTGTATGTAAATACAGAAATATATAATATGAATTGTAATCAGCAAACATGTAATACATCATTTGCACATAGTAATGCTTGCTTATTTCTAAAGCTTCTGGCACTACTCTGTGTGTCTGATTTTGACATAGAACATTATTGAAGCATTCAAATTCAGCTCCTTTAGAAGGAATCCCTTTGGGCTTTCATCAGTGCCCCTGTTTCTCCCCCTCCCCTCCCCCTGCCCTTAAAGGAATCGGACTGTGTTTCTTTCTTTTAATGTAAATTCCCACCTAGAATTTCTCTCTGGAGAGAAGTCAGAGCCCATAACAGTATGAAGCCAGAGCAGACTTGTATGGTGACATCTCTTGCTCTTCGATGTGATACTGTTTTGCTGCTATCAGAAACAGGACTAAGCCCCTTTTAGTGTGAAAGCAGAGGTCACTCAGAAAAGAATAGTGTTGGAGCTTGGCTGGCTCAAGGAAGCTTGTCCTTCTCAGAGAAATTGAAATTGAGTTTGCTTTGTAAGTGTTTGGAGGAAATAAAATCCCACTTATTTAAGATAGAAAGACCTTAATATTTCTTTTATTTTTTTTTTAATCTGGCTGCCTCTTTTGTTCAGAGATGTAACAAGAGAGATGACATTTTTATTTCCAAATTCATAAGAACATGAGTAAATATAGCAATGTAAATCTGCATCTCAGAGTACCTTTATGTTGTTTCTAAAGTCTTTAAAAGGGACAAGCAATGTGACCTCATCTAATTTTTAAAGGCTCCTGAGCCTGATCTGATTCCTGAAAGTGTTAATAAACAACCTCTTTAGTTGTATCACCAGCAACACTCCTTAAAAATATGAACAGAAACCTAAGTGCCTGCACTTTGGGAAACTAAGTAATATTAGTGTCTGTGAACTTAATGGGCATTGCAATCTGGGGAACCCTTCAGCTCACTGTTAAGGACATGCACCTTTAGTTGGCTCTGGCAAAATGTGCCTCCTTCCAGATATGAGGTTGAATGTGCAGATTAACCACCACATACGGGAGAGAACCAAAAGGCTTCTTAAAACTGCTTTCTGTGTAGTCCTTCCTAACAGCAAACATAAAAAGAGTTCTTTAGCAATTCAGCTCGATGTTTGCCTTGAGACAGGCTGCGTGATCATCCTGGTTTAAGCTGTTTCATCTTCCTTTCTGAGACTGTTCCTGTTTGGCAAACTGTTGCTCTCCTGAACTTTGTTGGGTCCCTCGAGTTTCATCTGCCTAATGAAGGAGGAAAGGTCCCAGTGGTGGTAGAGGGCTGTAGGAAGCTGAGAAAGACAAAGTTAGCTAAGCTTTAAACTCAGGGCTTAGAAACAACTGACTGCTTCTGTTCTTTCCCCTGCCCGGCACGTATGGAGTGCACGTGAATTAAGACTCCATCTAAATGTATGTGTGTATTGGACTAAAGTGTATGTGACTCTGGTTTCTGTTAAACTGATGACCATGCACAGTCAGCAAATATCCCCAGTATGTTCAACACAAAATTGATTAAGGCTAATTTACAATTATAAGCTGTTTCCAGTTTGTGACATTCCTACCATCTCATTTAAATGCAATTCTCAATTACTTGGATATCAAACAGCTTTTGGTTAAGCTCATTTAAATTAACATCCGACCAAGGGATGCTTCGCTTTCAGCATCCTCAGAAGGAAAGTGAGTCTCCATCTCTTTCTTCTACCATACTGTGAAGAACAGCATAGACCCTCTGCAGACACACTGTTACACTGAGTAAAGATATTCAGGAGCTCTAGAACATGTTGGCACATTGGAAATGTTTCTTGAAAGGAATATAAAATCTGGCAAGCCTTGGGAGGATCTAAGCATTCGAAAGGGCTTTGTCTGGGGTATTTTTCATTACCTACAAATGTGCAATATGTAGGTCCTGTTAAAATGCCATTTGTCCCCTGCTTGGCATAGAGAAATTTCATTTAATCATTCATGACTTATGTATGTATCCAGATACTCTGTGGCAGGGTTGGGGGGGGGGGGAAGGGGGCGTGGTTACACAGCATTAGAAGGGGCAGCATCTCTGCAAGTTTTCACCTTAAACCATGTGGTCACGTGGGAGTGAATAAAGTTAGAGTCAAATCTTGCCTCTGAGTCATAGTGATTGTGCAGCTCTCAACAACTCACTCAGTCTCTCAAAGCCTCAGGCAACTCTTAAAGACCACAGGTTAGAAAGAGAAGTTGTTGCATTGGTGGAAGGATTTTCCACACTGGGAGTTTGTCCACTGATGAAATCATGGGTCTGAACATTCTCCTCACACATTGACACATACATCTCCACTCCTACATTAAGCTCTATTCTTTAGAGACATAGATGTAGTGGTTTGTACTTATGTGTGCAAAGATGCCTCCTCTGAAGCTCTCATTAGATGCTTTCCCTTGGGCTAGAGGTGATTCAGGGTTTCAGTAGTCTATGGAAGTTCCTAGAGGCCCTACCAAGCTAGAAGAGCTCCTTAATAAGCCTGGCACTAGGGAACCAATCTTAGTTCAGAGAGACTCACCACTAGAAGGCCATGGGTGGGGGTGGGGGTATAAATTATTTTCGTCCATTGCAACTCACCAAACTGTCCTGAGTTTTCTGAAGATGGCTACCTATATTGGGGAAAGGGGAGGCCCTAGAGTGGAAGTCACCAATATTGAGATGTCAGAGAAAAAAAAAACTAATTTTTTAAAGTTAATTGATTAGTTGGCATTAGCTGACATTCTTTTTCAATTCAGAATCTCCTTTTGGGGGCACCTTAGTTGGAGCAGAAGTGAAGTAAGGAATTTCTCTGATGTAAAATCTCAAAATTTTAATTCATGCAGAACTAGTAGAGAATAATTGCCCTCAAGTCTAAGTCCTTCCCACAACATAAAAAGAGGCAGATGATCAAACCAAGAACTTTCCTCTAGATTTGGAGAAGCAGGTCAGGGCTTGGAATTTCATTTCATCTGTCACCCTGGCATTGTTATGTTCTTCACTAAGCAGAGTATCAAGCAATAGAAAAGGGATGGAAGGAAATATGCCAGTCACCAAAAAGGAGGAAGTCTGGGGCTGGCAATATTCACTGGTATCACTTTTATGAGAGACTTCTTCATCTTCATCCCTGCACACAAAGTTGCTTATTGACATACAGGCCTCCAATGCCATTCTGGAAGAGTTTCCACAGACTTTTCTTTTCGGAGGGGAAAGGGATCCCAACCAAGTTCTTTAGACAGGGGCCTGAAGACTCCTCTTGACAGAATGATGATAGAAGCATCACATCCCTGGGAGAGTAAATGCAAACTGAGTGTGCAGTGGAGATTTAATGTGTGCATAAGTATCACTTCACAGTCTAACTTAATATGACATTGTGGATAGGTGGGTGGAAAGAGTACTAGAACTAGAGGGAGGAAGACCTGAATTCAAATCCTGCTTCAGAAACTTCCTAGCTAAGTGGCCCTGGGCAAGTCACTTAACCACTGTCTACCTCAGTTTCCTCATCTGCAAAATGGGGGCAATAATGGCGCCGACCTCCCAGGGTTGTTGTGAGGATCAAATGAGAAATGGGTGGAGCGCTTCATAAACTTCAAAGCACCGTATAAACGCTAGCTATTATTATAGAAAACTACCACCTTTCAACATCTTTAGTGTGTTGTCTCAGATGAAGGCAGACAACTCTGTTGGATAGAGCATTGAACTGGGAGGCCACAAGGTCTGTGTCCAAATTCTATCTCTGACGGAGTCTGTTTCCTCATCTGTAAAATGGGCTAGCTCAGAGAGTTGTGAGGCTCCAATAAAGAAATGTCTTAAAAGCAGGGAGGGGCTTTGCATGACTAAATTAGCGTATAAACATGAGTTATTAATGTTATTGTTAATAAAAATCTCAAAATGACTATTTAAACATTTCACTTTAAAAGTAGACAGGAATGAGCCACCATGTAATCCCCTTCACATCCTTAGAAATTTAGCAATAAGCAAACGCACACTATACAGGGTTGGCTAGCTTTTTAAAAAGTCAGATTACGTTTGCCTGTTGTGGGGCAGGGGTCGGGATTTCCAGTGCAGTCTGCTATGGCTGATAGCATTCCAGTGATTGCACTGAGCTAACAGCAGCTCCATGTCTTGTCATCCATAGTGTATCAATATGTTTTCGTAATGATACAATAACCTGAATTCTCTAACAGTTTACAATCGTTTGGAGAATTCTTATGGATTTGCCGAGTGACGGAGGTTCGAGAAAAGGACTTTAATGCTTTCGCAAAACCCTGACTTGGTGACAGAAAAACTAGTGAGCGACTGTGATTTAGTTGCTAAGGAATCCTATTGATCTGGGGGCATCATTAAACTTGGAAGGTTTTTTTTTTTCTTTTTCCAATCAAGTGGTTGGGGATGCAGGGTAAGAGCCTGTGGAAGTGGTGGCTGGGAACGGGAAAGTGACAAGGGTCTGGATAAGAAGTGAAATAGACCATCCCTGGTGCTGGTATTGATCAGTTGCTAACAAAGATGATTTTTTTTTTTTTTTTTTTTTGGCGTCATGATAGGCAATAGTCTACATTACACTGTGTGCTGGACCTCCTTGTTCTTAGAGAGGCTAAAGCCTGCTTGTTGCTATTTGCTTTTCATTGACTAAAAATAGTCAATGATAAAGAAAGAACTTGAACAGCCTTAGCAATCTAGCACCAGCAGGCAAAACATCAAGCCAGAAACAGCAGGAAATCAGTGTAATGAGTAGCCCCATAACAGTATCTGCACACAGAGCCTCGTCTTAGCATTTGTAATGCTGCTAATTTCCAAGAGCTTTTAAAGAGCCGCTTCCTTCCACATGAGCTCTCAAAACCCATAAAAGTGTGGCAAGGAAAGTAAATTGTTTGTCACTTTCTGACGACCTGCCATATTTATTGTCAGAAGAAATGGACATTAGTTGGAAAAGCAGTTGTTAAAGGCCAAACAATTTTTAAAGATGGCAAAGATGTGTGAGGGCTTTCCTTTTTCTAACAATGAGCCACCCCTTCAGACATCAAAAGACAAGATAATAAGACACTCCAAGCGCAATTCGAGATTATATTCAACATCTAAAGGCTCATCTCTTGTCAGTTTGCATTTACTCTCCCAGGGATGTGATGCTTCTATCATCATTCTGTCAAGAGGAGTCTGGCAGAAGTGATGAGGGCTCTTATTTCACACACTTAGTGTTTTTTATCAAATAGCCCACACTCATTCTGATTCTGCCAAAATGGAGGGATAATTTCAAGAAGGTCATGCACAAGTACAAAAATCTTATATTGATTTGTGTGATTAGGAGGCATTAAAACTGTACATTTATCCTAGGCACAAGGGCGGATTGTCAGTTTATTCAGTAATATACTTTTGTTGCCTAGAAAAAAAGTGATTAAAAAAATTTTTTAAAAGACAAATCAGAAGTTGTATGCTTTAAAGTAAATGTTTGGGGGGCATTTAGAAAATGAATACAAGTGTTTGGCTGTTGTTAATGTGCCTGTATTGGAAATTCTTTGATATGTAGTTTAAGTCTTTGGGCAAAATAAAAAACATGTTATCACAAAGAGTTCAAAAGCAAATCCCCCTCCCTGGGCACCGAGGATGAAGCCAAGGTGTCCAATAAGGTTCTTCCAGCATCTTTCAAATTGGTTTCATGTGTATTATTCATTCCACTTATGGATGAAAAGATCATGATGAACCCATTTTCAATACAAATTCAATTATAAGACTTTGGTTTACAGTACCTATAAGCTTTTTAAAACTTTCTTCGAGTGGATATTTTTACAATGTCAATTGATTTATCATTTCTACCATTCTTAGCTTTTCAGTTTGCCATTTTCTGGAGAAGGTATTGAAGCACGAATAAGGTGGTTTTGTTGGCAATTTAATTACTATTGGGGAAAAGTCAGACTATTTTTGTATTTTCTTTCTGACAACCATTCATCTGAAAAAGACAAATGGATAACAAGAAATAATTATTTAGCAAGGGGGACAATTTTATAGATGTTTGGGCTACCACTTTTTTCATCCCAAAGGAAACAATTTTAGGAAATTCCAGCTGAGAGGATGCCTTAAATCATTTCTCTATTGAATCTCTGAAATTGCCTCTTGGGAAATTTTTTTTCTTAGAACGTATTCACATCACCCTGAAACCCCAGGTCTTTTATTTCAGTCTTTTGCTAATTATTTGATTGAAATTGACAAGGAGAAGATGAGGGATGTGAAGAATTTTGGACCTGGCTTTCTTACTTTGGATATTAATTAAAGTAATTGTATTTGGCTCAAATTTTTTTTAAAAATGGAGTTGAGTTCTTTTCCTGATTTAAGCTCATCTGCATGATAGAGCATCTATGAAAGTCTGATTGGACAAGCAAACATCAAACAAACATAGATCCCATATTGTCCAGGAAACCTAAGCAGTTTTGAGAGACTGTGTGTGAGGTGGAGAGGGGTGGCAATGAGATTGTGAGTGGGAGATGATAATGTGGGAGAGTGGAGGATGTTAACCAGCCTACCAACTAATGATACCAACAATGCTAAGCACCCTCCTTTCATTCCTGTTTGTTCGTTAATTCATGCAACTGAAAGGAATGGTTTTGCACTTTCTTTCCTCACCCTTGAGTTCTCAGGCACTTTTTTTCATTCTTTTTTTTCTTTTAATAGATTTCCATGCTATCTAAAAAGCTGGAAACAGGACACTTAGCTTTTTTTGTCTTTTAGGAAGGAAGTGATTAATTGGTAGCTGGTGAGAGTGGATAAACAGTCAGATCCATTATTGAGAGCCCTGGAAAGATCCACATGCTTCCCCCTTAATACATACGATCCCCCAGGGTTTTCCTGGCCCAGTAAATGAAAGGTCAGGCATTCTCTTCTTTCTCATGGCAGCTCTTCTTCCTTTTACCAAATACATTACTCAGTCACAGGATCCTAGGATCCCAGACCAGCCTCATGTCCTTTTATGTCAGGGTTAACAAGCCCAGCATTCCAGGAAATGCTGTGAAAATAGGTTACCTGGATTTTCAGCAAGGCATTGGCTAAAAAGGTTCATAATCTTATGGGGGGAAATGCAGCAATGTAGGTATGACAATACAGTTAAATGGATTTAAGGCTGATTGAATCTCTATACCTAATGGGAACCAACGATCTCTTGACAACTTAGAAAGTGGTCTCTACTGGAGAATCCCAGAGATTTGTGTTTGGTCCCATGATATTGAATATTATTGCCAGTGACTTGGATAAAGCTATAGACAGAAGGGAATACAAAGTTTAGAGAGAGAGCTAATATTAGGTGACTGGAACCTTGCCGGTCATATCTAATTAGGTGCAATTGAGTATCAATAAATATGAAGCCCTATACTTGGCTTTTTAAAAGTATCTTTCCTTCAAGGCTACAGGAAAAAAATCCTTAGGTTTTAGTAGAGTGCCAGCTCCTTACATGTCAGCTGTATAATAAGGCCCAAGCAGATCCTCCTTCTGTCATAATCTACTCTGGTCAGAATCCAGCTGGAGTTCTGGATTCAATTCTGAGGCCACATTTGAGGAAGGACACAGACAAGCTGGACTGTGTCGAGAGGAGAGGCAGCCAAGATGGGAAAAAGCCTTCAGTCCAGCTTATATGAAGATGGGCTAAAGGAACTAGAAGTGTTTCCAAGGAGAAGAGAAGGTTGGTGGGGGTGAAGAAGAGGATGATCACCTTTAGCAAAGACTAGAGGAGCTGACCCCCAGAAGAGAGAGCATATGTGTTCTGTTTGGCCACAAAACACAAAATTAGAGGCAACGGTGGATGGTGCAAGGAGGCACCCCCCCCCCCCCATTTAAGCAAACAATGAAGATCATTTGTTGGAGCACAGGAGGAGGCAGGATTCTTGTCTAAGTAGTGGCTGGACTGAATGAACACGGAGGTCCCTTCTGATTCCAAGATTCTGTGATTCTTTGGCAATTTTAGAGCCGGATGGAAGCTCAAAGGGTATCTAATCCCGCTCCTTCATTTAACAGAAGGGGACCCTTTGGCCCAGAGATGTTGAATAGCTTGCCTGAAGTCATTCAGAGACTAAATGGCGGTGCAAGGCTTCAAAACCAAGTCAAGTCCTCTGAGCACAAATCCAGGGCTCTCTCCACAGTACTGGGTGCCTTCCTTTCTGTCTACATCTGCCTAGGACTCTGTCACCTGCGCCTAGCGGCATGAACATGCAAGTCGCATTCTAATGCCTGCATATTTTCACATTTTCCCATAGGTAGAGAGTACAAGATGTAGCATCCTGACCATGTCTAAGTCTAAAATAAAAGAATGATTCTTTCAAAGATAAACATTTCAAAAATAGTTTTGTTGTACAGAGAAATCAGGACCCAGATGCCTGTGGGTGGCAGCAGATGTTCTGTGAACTGGTGGGCCTGCCAGCCCCCTGGGTGGTGAGACTCCTTCAGGCATCATTTTTCCTAATGGTTTTAGCTCTTTCTTCCTGGTGGTTCTTGGTGCTGGATAAAGCCCTACGTGGGATTCTTGCCAAGAGTGGTCTCTCAGTGGTGACACAATCCTTGTAAGGATTGGCCTCTGGTAGTCTTGTTCTGAGCCAGGTGGGAAAACCTTGGCCAAGGAGGACATTGGCTGCAGTCATGAAGTAACTTCTCAGCTTCCCTGTGCCCCTTACTGTGCTGGTGCTGAAAATAGCTATGGTTGTATTTCTTCGGAGAATCACAGAATTTCACATCTAGAAGGGAAAATGGAGACCACCAAATCCAATTCAGACCTTAACAAGAATCCCTTTTCTCAAAGCCTCAATAAAAAGCTTTGTAGCCTCTATTGAAAGTCCTCCAGTGAGGGGCCCCAGCTTCCCACCAATATAGCCCATCCCACTTTGATAAGGCTCTCCTTCTTAGGAAATTTTTTTCTGACATTGAGCAGACATATTCTGCTTTGTGCCTTCCAGTCAGTCCACATGCATTTTTTAAGCACCCACTATGTTTCTAGGCACTATATTACGTGCTAAGGACATAAAGAAAGGAAAAACAAACAAATCCCTGCTCACAAAGGGCTATCAATTCAGTGGGTGAGAGAACATGCAAACAACTCTTTACAGACAAGCTATATAGAGGATGAATTAAAGATAATCCCAAATGAGAAGGGCACTAAAATGAAGGACAGAGGATTGGGAAAGGCTTCTCGAAGGAGATTGTACTTCAGCAGAGCTTGGAGGAGGCAGGGAATCCAGGGGGCCTAGATGAAGACGGAGAGAGTTGCAGGCATTGGGAGGTGGAGTATCATGAAAAATAGGAAGGTTGTCAATGTCACTGGTTGAAGAGTATGTGGAGGGAAGTAAAAGGGAAGATAGAAAGGTAGGAGGGGGCCAGGTTTTGAAGGACTTTAAAAGTCATACAGGAGATTTTCTATTTGATTCCGGAGGTAATAGGGAACCCCTGGGATTTCTTACCTAGCAGAGTGACATAATCAGATCTGCACTTTAGGAAGGTTAATTTGTTAACTGAGTGAAGGATGGATTGGACAGGGGAGAATCTTGAGGCAGGCAGATCCCCCAGCAGCTCTTGCAATAGTCTAGCTGTGAGGTGAAGAGAGCCTACAACAGGGGTAGGGTAGACATGTCAGAGGAGAGAAGGGGCAAATGTGAAAGACGTTATACAGGTAAAATCAATAGACCTTGGCAACTGATTGAGTAGGGAGTGGGGGCAGAGGTGAAAAGGTGAGAGAGTGAGGAGTCAGGCCTGGGGAACTGGGAAAATGGTGATGCCCTCAGCCTTAACAGGAGAAGGAGATGATCTGTTGCGGCCTGCTTCTTTCTCTATACCCCTCTTTAGTGATGTCATCAGTTCTCATGGGTACAATAGCATCTCTGTGCACCTAATTGCCGTATCTAGTCCTCTCTTTACTGAGCTTCAGTCCCATTTTCCCAGCTATGTGCAGGAAAGTTCCATCTGAATTTCTTCTTAGCATCTCATGCTCAATGTGTCCAAAATGGAATTCGTTATCTTCCCCTTCCTGACAAAAACCCTAATGCTTCCCTTTTTCTGTTGAGCATACTACTGTGTTTCTAGTTACTGAAATTTGCCACTTCTAGGGTAGTCTTGACTCCTCTCTCTTCTACATTCCCCTTTCTAATCATTTTTCACGTCTGGCTGATTCTGCCTCCACAATCTCTTGCTCCCATTTTCTTTCCATTTGCATGACCATCACCATAATTCAACCCTTTGTTGCCTCTTGTTTGGGCTATAGCAACTCTCTTAATTAGCCTCTCTCCTCACCAATCCAGCCTCCATACAACTGCCACCATAATCTTCCAGAGGAATTGGTCTTACATTGTTACTCCAGTGCTCAAGAATCCACAGTGGTTCCCTGTTGATTTTAGGATAAAATCCAGCTTCACTTTTAAAGCCCTGGAAAATCCGGTTTCAGCCTACCTTTCTAAACTCCTTTCATATAAACGTCTGTGCTTCTTTCTCTCTCTCTCTCTCTCTCTCTCTCTCTCTCTCTCTCTCTCTCTCTCTCTCAAAAGTCTTGTGTAGGTTTAAGCTTTAGTAAGCTTAAATCAACACTTAATTATGCTTAAGCTTAAATCTGTGCTAAGACTTTGGAGGTACCTTGTATGCAGTCTAGAATTTCATCTGATCTGCCCAACAACCTAAAGCATCTATTCTAGAAGAGGAAACAACTGATGCAGACAGAGGTTAAGCGACTTTCCCAGGGTCACACAGCTAATAAATGAATCAAGACTTCAACTCAGATCTTCTTGACTGAAAATTCAGTACTCTATCCACTATGTCACCTAGCTGCCTTTATAAATAGACTTGTAAAGTCACCATTGCCCAACTCAAAAGTCTTTCTAATCTACCTCCCCTTCCTCTCTCCCACCCAGTCCATCTTCGACATTTCCCCCATCCTCCTGGGACCTTCTGTCTTATAGCCCTTAAGGCGCTGTCCTTGGTGCCACTTTAGCTGTTGCTTCCTGGAATTGTGTTCCTCCCCTTCTGTATAGCCCCACTAAGTGGGAAGATAATTTGTTACTGTAGAGCAATGACAAGTTGTGGCTATTGTAAGGATTTGCCTCTTGTGTTAATAGAACATCTCATGAGGCCAAAGAGATAGTTATACTGGGGAAGGGACAGGTGGGTGCTCCTTTCTGCTATCATTTGAAATTCCATTGTTTTGATACCTGTTAGATGCTGTAGCCCTGAGTCTCCCCAGTTTTCTCCAGTTCTTTCATTTTCTGTCTCAGAGATGAAGAGGTGATATTTGGATCCCAGGGATTGGTTCTTTAGTCTATAAACATGAAAGAAATAAAGGAAGCCCCATGGTGGAGGGTGAGTGTAGGAGGAGGGATGTGGGAGCACAGTGTGCTCAGGCTTATGACAGACCATTGGTTGCAGCAAATGAAAATAGATTTCCCAAACCTAACATATTAAGTTCAATACATTTTTCTTTGGTAATAACAGACAGAAACTTCGGTGATAATAAACCTTTTCTGTGCCTTTCTTTGCAACTCCGGTCATTCTAAAGAGGGATGATCTTGGGAGGGATAGTTGGTATGTGCCAAATGAGGCTATGGGAGTTCATGGGATTATTGTTGGTTGTAAAAGACCTCATAGAGTCATAGACTCATAGATTTAGAAATCTGGAGGTTCTCCAGTTTATCAGGGTCCTGCCTGATATGTGGTACCCAGAATTTGACAAAATACTCCTGATGTGGTCTGACCAGGCCAGAATAACATGGCACTATGACCTCCTTATCCCAGGGATTGATACTTCTCTTCATGCAAACCAATATCACATCAGCCTGTGGAGCCATTATATCACTGTTCATTGGAGCTTGCAGTCCGTTAAAACCCCAGTATCTTCTTCAAATAAATGACTTTCTAATTTTGCCACTCCTAATTTGTATACCTCTGTTGGACATTTAGAGTTCTTCCCAACCCAATCCCTTCCTAGCTTTACAATCTTCTTTCACATTGTTTTCCTCTATACTCTGCACAATCTCAGCATAGTGATTGCCCTCTCATAGGTTCCTTCCTTCAAACACTCCTTCCTTAGCTCAACTTCTTGGAATTCGGTTTTCTTCAAGGCTCAATTCAAGCAACACTTTCTATATGAAACCTTTCCTGACTTCCCTAGGAATGTTCCCTTCTCCAAACTAATTTGTATTTCCTGTGTATATAGTATATGTAGACATAATATGTATACATTGTTTCCCCATTGGAGTGTAAGCACCCTGAGGACACAATTTATTTCACTTTTGTCTTTCTACCTCTAAGGATCTAACACAGTTCCTGAAATATAAGTAGGTACTTAACAAATGTTTATTGCTTGACTGTGAAATCAATTTTCAGAACCCAAGTGCAAGATGCCATTTTGGTGATTCACTTTTATATTAGGTTCAGCCCAATGTTCTAGCCCATCATGGTCTCTTTCAATCCTGACTTTGTCATCTCAGATATTAGCAAACCTTTTCTCATCTTTGTATCATCTGAATATTTGGCAAGCACAGCTTTTATCCCTTGGACTAATAATTAAATTGAATTCAATGCATAGAATCAAATGTATCACCACTGTCTCAAAACATGTCTGTTTAATTAAAGAAACTCTGGTTTGAAGGTTCATCCTTGGAAATTTATCTGTGTGTTGAGATTTCCTTTGAAGGATTTCTCTCTTTTAAAAAATTCCACTAAAAATTGACACTTACTCATATATGACTCAATGTGTAAAGGAATTTTATTGGCACAAGAATGGCCATCTGAGCCTTTCAGTCAAAGTGGGCCATTCAAATGCCATCTAAAGTGCTCTCTTTTACAGGGGAGAATTAGGAGACACACACACACACACACACACACACACACACACTCATGCACTCACCAAGAAGATTTCTTACAATTCCCCAAATGAAATCTTGTTTACATCCTAAATGATATAAAATTCACCATTTTTATAAATATTGGCTAGACTAGTAGGCTTTTGTTAACTGAGATCACTTGGGTTGAATTCTGAATTCCTTTTGTCTCCAGTGTGAGGAAACTAGAACCAGAGAGATACAGTGGGAAGACACTACGTTTAGGGGTCAAAGGACCTTGGTGCCTACCTTTGCCACTGAAATCCTGTGAGACCTTGGACAAGTAACTTACCATCTCTGGTTTTTAATGTCTTCATCCATAACATGAGAAGGTTGGACTTGATGACCTTGAAGGTCCCTTCCGGCTCAAGATCTGTAACCTTTGACCCAGTTCTCACTTGCTAGGCATGTGATCATGGGTAAGCCACTTAAGTTGTTTGAGTCTGTTTTCTTATCTGAAAATAGGGATCATATGGGTCTTATTTGGAAGGGACCTCAGAGGTGCCATCTGGTACAATACCGTCATTTTAAGGATAAGGAAACTGACACAGAGATGGGGAGTGAATTGTCCTAGGTGACTCAGGAAGTGACCCAGCATAATTGGAAGCCCTGGCTACAAACCAGGGTTCTTTCCACTGTGGTATGCTACCTCTCCCTATAAAGGTTTCCTCCATAACTTTTAAAATTATGAAATGCTATAGAAATTGGGGAAGGGAGGAGAGAAAGAAAAAGACAATGACAGAGACAGAGAAACACACGGAGAGGGAAAGGTAGAGAAGTAGAGAGACACAAGGAGACAGAGCACTCACATGCTATGTCATAGTGGAAGGGGATCTCAATAGCTTCAGAATCAGTAAGACCTGAGTTCAATTCCTGACTCTTGCCCATGCTGACTGTGTGACCCAAAAGAAGTCACTGAAGCTTTCAGTGCTCTTTGAAATTCTTCAATATTACAAATTGCAGCTCACACACTGAGCGGCATTGGCAGAGGGAAATTTCTCATTTGGAAGTTTCCTGTATCAATGAGATCACTGATGTGGTTTTTATCCATATCCATCTATATTATATGAAATACAAATATAACATGTAATTGTATTTATGTATCAATGATGTCATGAGTAAAAGCATTTAGTACCTATAGATATATAGGCAGGGATTTCTATAGATAGGTTTGAATCAAAAGTATACTATAGTTAATAATAACTGAGGAAACAATCCAAGCAAAAGTAATTTATTAGCTAGACAGAATAAATGGGTCCAAAAGGTCTGAAGACCCTTAATACAGAGTGAAGCAGATTTTTATTCATAAAAAAGCAATTAATAAAATAATATCAATTAATTATAATTTTGAAATACAATTAGGATACAAAATTAGGTAATCTAATTTCTAATTAGAGGAAAGATTAGGAACTCTCCAAGTTGGGAGGGGGAAAAGTGTGTTTTGGTTGAGTTGGAAGGGGGATGAGTAGGTTTCAGGGTCTTCTATTAATAAAATGGAAAGATGTTCATTGATTACTTTCACCTGCATTTATGAAACAATAAATGGCTTATGTAATCTAGCTTCCCATGGATGAATAACAGAAAAAACAAAATGGAGGAGAACACATGTGGCAACACAAGATGGAGACAGTGTTCATAAGATAGAGTCTGATTGGTTCTCATTCTCATACTAAACCAACTCCTTTTGTACATGGTCTTCACTTAATCTCATCTAGTTCCTATCTAGATGTAGCTTTTTCTACATTTATCTATCTAATTATCTATCAGCCTACACATCTTTATATTTCTGGTGAAAAAAATTTATCCAGGTGAGAAGGAAAATAGAGATTTGCCTATAAAATTATGAGTTGGTAATCCACAGATATGTTAAGTAAGGCATCTGGTTTAGTGGCAGCAGTCCAGATCCTATTTCTGGTATTTGTGTAGCACTGGACAAGTCACTAACTTATCTGGACTCACTCTCCTCATCCATAAAATTACAGAATTGAACTAGAGGTCTAATGAACAGACTGAGTGGTAACTGTTGTTTGGTTGTTTTCAGTCATGCATGACTCTTCATGACTCCCATGACTGGACAAAAATATACATGATCAGAAATGTTGAGGTGCCATTTCTCAGAAAGAATTTTTCCATTTTAAATCACAAAGACTCAGCCTGGACCTTACCATATGTGAACAGGATCTAATTATGTGCTAAACTCAACTCCTGAACTTTACTAACCTGTTAGATTCTAATGAGCTTGGTCTCTACATTTCAGATCATGTGTATTTCTTCTGTCATTGGAGTGTTCAGATTGTAGAGATCCAACTTCAGTCTCTAAGTCAGGTGAATGATTCATGAGAAGTCCACTAACCTCTCTTTCTCTCCATCTTCCTATCTGTAAAATAGGAATGATGGTCCTTACCTCTCAGTATCGTTCCCAGGGTTTGCAGAGGCACAAGTTCCCTCTTGGAGTCCTCAGCTTCATGGGGATAATCTCTATATTTTGCTAGGTTGACACTCAGACAAATGGCATTCTGCTTTTTTTAACTCTTTTATCGTCAGTAGGGAAATATCTTTGGCAAGTTAAAGGACTATTTTCAGACTCTATGGACCTCTCATTGTTCTGGGTTTTGGAAATATTTGGCTGTGAAAAGGCTAGGGTTTGGCTTCCTCCTTTTGAATTTTTCTCACTGAACATATTAAATAAAGTCTGGTGATTGTATTCATAACAGCATGTGACTTTTGTCTAAAAGGAAAAGAACGAGAAAAAAGAAAATTCTCCTCCTGGATAAAACATTCAATGCTGAATTGCCTGATGAAAAAGTCTGTTGCTTTTGAAAATCAGGGGAATGAACATCTAAGGAGGGCAGCAATAATTTTCTTCTTTTGTGCTCACACACATTCACACGTTCTGGTTTCTTCATTTCTTTCTTATGATTGGAAGAGGTTCCAGGAACCACTCCCCCTCCCCAATGAATTTATTCATGCATGCATTTTTTCTAACTTTGGTTACTGTTGGGGATTATGCTGTTACTCTTCTGTTGAAATATATCCCATGACTCCTTGTTGCCTCCTGAATCAAGTTTAGACTTCTTAGCTTGGCATACAAGCTCATGCCTTTCAATTTATTTTGTATTACTCTCTGTTTTATGTTATGCCTTCTAGCCAAACTAAGCTATTCTCTGTTGTTTCCCCCATACATCCCCTGCACTGCCTGCTCCTATACTTTGACTTAACTTGTGCTGAGATTGGCTTCCATGATTCTTTGTGCCTTTTGATCCCATTTTATAGAGTCCAACTCACTTTCTACCTTATCTTCTGGAGTTCCCTTCACTTGAGAATGACCTTTTTCTGAGCATCTTAGAGAGTATTTTTCTCAGCTTTTCTCTTCAAACTTTGCCTATTACCATGGGGGGGGGGGGGAGGGGGCAGCGGAGCCAAGATGGCAGAGTAAAAACAGAAACTTGTCAGAGTTCCCACTGAAGGCAGCCTGGCAAGCCCACAGGAAGGAACACAACAAGCTGAGAGTAGAGCACTGTGCTGCCTGAGCCATGCGGTCTGAGATCCAGGGTGGCCACGCCCAGTGGCCCAGACTGGCCAGAGCAGACTTCAGGAGAGTGAATCACCAGCAGCTGTGGTGGTTTCCATACTTCTTAACCCTCAAACACCAAAGAGAAAGTAAAAGGTCAGTGGGGAACTCTGTTGCAACTAGGTGATAGAAGAGCATGATCTCACTGGCCCCTGCCCCCAGGGCGGTAGGTGGCAGAGGCATGCTGGCTGCAGCTGCTGCCCTGTGGCTGGCTCCCAAGTTCCTGGCCTACAGATCTTAGGGAGACCAAGTGTCCACTCAGAGGGTAATCACTCTTGCTTGGATATGGATCGTGGTCTTGGGTGGTGGTCCTAGGGTAAGGAAAACCAGTGTGCCAGAGATTGTGGTGTCTGTAGAGAGGGCACCCCCATCATAGCTCTGACATTTACAAAAACCTCAGTGATTTGGGATATAGCTCTCTCAACTCTGGAAGCAGAGTTCTACCATGGCAAAGAGCTTAAAAGTCAAGTATTTGGCTGGCAAGATGAGCAAGCAGAAGAAGCACGAACAGGCCATAGAATCCTTTTTTGAGGACAAAAAAGATCAAAACATGGAACCAGAAGAAGTCAACAAAGTCAAAACTCATGCATCAAAAGCTTCCAAGAAAAATATGAATTGGTTACAGGCCATGGAGGAGCTCAAGAAGGATTTTGAAAATCAAGTAAGAGAAGTGGAAGAAAAATTGGGAAGAGAAGTGAGAATGATGTAAGAAAATCATGAAAAGTGAGTCAATAGCCTGCTAAAGGAGACCCAAAAATACTGAAGAAAATAACACCTTAAAAAATAGACTAACTCAAATGACAAAAGAGGCCCAAAAAGCCAATGAGGAGAAGAATGCCTTAAAAAGTCAAATTGCCCAAATGGAAAAGGAATTTCAAAAACTCACTGAAGAGATCAATTCCTTCAAAATTAGACTAGAGCAAATGGAAACTAATGACTTTATGACAAATAAACTATAAAACAGATCCAAACAAATTAAAAAATAGAAGGCAATGTGAAATATCTTGTTGGTAAAACCAGTGACCTAGAAAAGAGACTCAGGAGAGATCATTTAAAAATTATTGGACTGCCTTAAAGCCATGATCAAAAAAAAAAGAGCCTAGAAATCATCCTTAAAGAAATTCTCAAGGAAAATTGCCCTGATATTCTAGAACCAAAGAGCAAAATAGAAATTGAAAGAATTCACTGATCAAGTCTTGAAAAGGATCCCCAAAAGAAAACTCCTAGGAATACCATAGACAAATTCTGGAGTTCCCAGATCAAGGAGAAAATATTACAAGCTGCCAGGAAAAAACAATTTGAGTATTGTGGAAACACAATCAGGATAACACAAGATCTAGTAGCTTCTCCACTAAGGGACTGAAGGACTTGGAATATGATATTCTGGAGATCAAAGGGACTAGGATTAAAACCAAGAATAACTTACCCAGAAAAATTGAATAAAATGCTTCAGGAGAAAATATGGTCATTCAATGAAACAGAGGACTTTCAAATATTCTTGATGAAAAAATCAGAGCTGAACAGAAAATTTGACTTTCAAATACAAGAAGCAAGAGAAGCATGAGAAGGTAAACAGGAAAAAGAAATCATAAGGAACTTGTTAAAGTTTAACTATTTGCATTCCTACATGGAAAAACTAATAACTGTAACTCATGAGACTTTTCTCACTATGAGAACAGTTGAAGGGAATATATATGTATACATATGTATATATGTATATATAGGAGGGTGCATGTGTATAAAAGTACATATGTGAATGTGTGTATAAGTGTGTACATGTATACATAGACAGAGGGCACAGGATCAGTTGAATAGGAAGGGATGATATCTAAAAAATAAAATTAAGAGGTGAGAGAGGAATATAATGAGAGGAGAAAAGAAGAGATAGAATAGGCTAAATTATCTTATATGAAAGAGGCAAGAGAAAACTGTTACAATCTAGGAGAAGAGCAGGAAGGTGACAGGGAATGGGTCAACCTCACTCTTATTGAATTTGTCTTAAGGAGGGAATAACATACACACTCAATTGGGTATTTTTCCCTACAGGAAAGTAGGGGGGAGGGGATAAGAGGGGAGATGATGGAAGGGAGGGCAGATTGAGGGAGAGGTTAGTTAGAAGCACATACTTTTGAAAAGGGACAGTGTAAAGGAGAAAATAGAATAAGTGGAGGATGGGATAGGATAGAGGCAAATAAAGTTAGTCTTTCACAATATAGCTACTATGGAAACATTTTGAGTAACTACACATGTACAACCTATAATGAATTGCTTATCTTCCCAGTGGAGGTGGGTGAGGAGGGAAGGAGGGAAAGAATCTGGAAATCAAAGTTTTAAAAACAAATGTTAAAAAAATGTTTTTTACATGCAACCGGGAAATAAGATATACAGGCACTGGGTATAGAAATCCATTTTGCCCTATTAGAAAGCTAGAGGGAATATGGGGGAGGATATAAGAGAGAGCAGATTGGGGGAAGAAGTATTCAGTAGGCTCTCTATCTTGAGGTACAGGTAGGGGAAAGACGGGGAGAAAATTTGTAACCCATAATCTTGTGGAAATGAATGTTGAAAACTAAAAATAAATTTAAAATTAAAAAAAAAACTTTGCTTATTACCATGAGAAAGTTTTCATGGTCCATGTTCTACACCCATAGCAATGAAACCACAAAAACATTTAGGTTTCAAAGAACTATCTCTGTTTTTGTTGTCTTAATTCAGTAATCTGTGAATATCCTGAGGGCAGGAAATTGTAGCTGATCTGAATTTTGTAAATGCTCCCCCTTCCTCAACTGATGATCTCTTTGCAGTCAATTCAATAAACATTTAAGAAATGCCTACTGGGTTTCAACTATTGTGCTAGACACTAGAGACACAGGACCAAAAACTAAACAGTTCCTGGCCCCAAGAAGCTTATATTCCACTGGGAAGCAGCAATACATAAGCAAAAATCATATGCCCACCCACTGCTCTCTTGAACTTCATGATCTCCAGAAACTCATCATTCTGCAAGATGAAATCAGCTCTCTAACTCATACCTCCTCCTGTCATTTCCTACCCCAGAAACTGAACTTCCTCATATGCCATGCTGCCCACCTTCCCCCACCGTTTTTTAAGCTTCTTTTTTATGTGGAGTCTTCTCTCATTAGACTGTGAGTTCCTCAAGGACAAAAACTGTCTTATGCCCCCACTTTTTAGTATCCCCAAAGCCTGGCACTGTGCCTGGCACAGAGTAAGTACTTAATACTTAATATTGACTCTGACTCCAACCCTAGGTCTGAGATAAGCAAATGAATCATTCAAATAAAATAGATTTACTAGGCCCCTTCCATGTCTTAAAGGTACAGAGGGACACTATGAGAAGGAGGTGAGGAGGGAGCACATTCCAAGCATGGGAAACAGCCAATTTAAAGGTAAAGACACAGGAGACAGAGTGTCCTGTGTGATAAATAATGAGATAGCCATTTTTGAAGGGTTGCAGCATGTTGGAGAGGGAGGCTAAAGAGATAGGTTGGGGTCATGTTGGGTACTTTCAGTTAAAGTGAGGAATTCATGTCTTATTCTGGACACAGTAGGGAAGCCCTGCCATTCATTAAGAGGGGAGTCACATGGTAAGTTCTTCCTATACAAAGGAATCTTACGGAGGATGGGGGCAGAGGTGAGGGAGACATTGAACAACTTGGGGGATTAGAAAAGGCTTCCTGTAGGCTCTAGCTCTTGATCTGGATACGAAAGCTGGGATATCCAGAGGTGAGGAGGGAGAATATTTCAAACATAAGAAATAGTTGGGCAAAGGCATGGACACAGAGAGTAACCAGGAGGTCACTTTCACTAGAGCGCAGAAAATACTGCTGAAGCAGTAGATTGGAGCCTGATTGCAAGGGCTTTAAATGCTAAGCAGAAGAGTTTATTTTATCTGCGAGGAAGCAGGCAGCCACTGAAGCTTCTGGGGCAGGAACTGGTGGAGTCCAGGATTTTTAAGAAAAAGTGCGATGGGCCAGAAAACTTATAATAAGTGTGCATCTATGTGTTTGTGTGTGTATGTATGTATGTATGTATGTATGTGTTTCTATGTGTGTTTCTATGTGTGTTTTTTCTTTCAAATTCCTTATTCTTTTATAGAATCTCTGTTAACATCAATTGTGACTAAAAATTAGTAGAATTAATTTAGGTTTTATTTCTCTAAAGTCTGCTTTTGTCAGAAACTTACATCTTTTCAAGCTAAGTTAATAGTGAGGGAAAGAGAAAGGAGAAAGGGTAGTACCTTCACCTAGTGTCCTCTTTTCTCTTCCTCTCACGTCCACTAATTCTGGCCCTACTGGCCTAGGTCTTCTGGTCTAAAACTACTGATCTAAAGCTTGCTGGCAATGCATGACTTGGACTCTCTCTCAGCTTGCAGGCTGGGTTTCTTTGTGCCCCCCACCCTGGGAATCTTTATCACTGCCCTCCCCATTTCGCTGAAGGTTAGCCTTCAGCTTCAGCTCCAGCTCCAGCTCCAGCAATGGCTCAGATGGGTGAGAATGATGCTGCCACTCCCCATCCCACAAGGCATTTTGGCATCTGCTCTGGGCTCTAGTGATGGCTTCATCTCCAGCACATCACCTTGGACTAAACACATGGTAGAATGCTGTACTGAGGGCAAGGAAAATCTGTCTTCAGATCCTACCTCAAACACTTAACTGGGTAAGTTGCTGATCCATATATGTGTTCATTTCCTCATCTTTAAAAGGGATATGATATTAGCCCCCACCTCACAGGGAAGTTGCTAGGCTCAAATGAGATCCTGCTTTGGGGGTCTTATAATTTGGGGACAAGAACCTGAATTTGATTGGCATAGGGAATTTGTGCTGAAGGAACTCTACCCAAAAGGCTCTGCATCTGCTTGGCAAGTTAGTCTTAGAGATTCACTGTGGGGTATGGAGAGGATATGTAACTTCTCCAAGTCAGATAACACCAAACTGCTGATTTAATATTCACTGAGATAGAATTGGATAGATAAATGACAAGTAGATAGATAGATGATGGATAGACGATAGATGGGTAAATATATAATAGGTAGATAGATAGATAGATAGATAGATAGATAGATAGATAGATAGATAGATAGATCGATCGATCGATGGTAGGTACAGAGATGATAGGTAGATAGATATACATAGATGATAAATAGGCATGACAGATAAATAGATTGTTCAGTAGAGGAGAGATCAGTAGATAGATTATAAATCAATAGATGGTAGATAGAAAGATAGAACATTTAAATGCTTAATATATGTCAGGCGTGATACTCAACACTAAGCAAGCAAAAGTAATCCCTTCCCTGAAGGAACTTACATTCTTTTTTTAAATAAATTTTTATTGATATCTTTTTTTACATTAGCAAAATTTCCCCCAGTATCCTTCCCCCTTCCTCTCTCAGATAGACAGCTTATTGAACTAATAACATTTTAAGTAAAGAAGAGGAAAAAAAATAGTAAAACTGATCGATCCATTGAACAGGTGTGAAAACATGTGCAATGTACTACTTTCATGTGTGACATCCTCCTTCTTCCTTGGCCTGGGCTGAGAATGTCTTCTATCTCTCCTTTCTATCTCCAGGCTTACATCTTGTAATTTTACACCATTCACTTCTGATTTGATTTTTGGCTGCTCTTTCAATTTACACTGTTGTCGTTGTGTATGTTGTTTTCTTGTCTCTGCTGACTTCACCTTACATCAGTTCATGTAGCTCTTTATAGACTTCTCTGTATTCATCACATTCATCTTTTCTTACAGCCTTGTAAAAGTCTATTACATTCATGTACCACAGTTTGTTTAGCCATTCACCAGCTGATTGACATCTACTTTGTTTCCGATTCTTTGTTATCACAAAAATGCTGCTCTAAATATTTTTGTACGTATGTGGGCTTTCTTCTTATCAGTTACCTTAAAGTGTAAGCCTAGTTATAGAATCTCTAAGTTGAAAGGTATAGATATCTTAGTAACTTTATTTACATAATTCTAAATTGCTTTCCAAAATGGCTATACAAATTCAAATGAGATTATATTCTATTAATCAGTCAACCAATAAACATATATTAAGTGCCTATTATGTTCCAGGTACTACTAGGGATACCAAAAAAAAAGGCAAAAGACTGTCCCTGCCCTCAAGGAGCTTATGATCTAATGAGAGCTAGAAAGGGGGGAGTAATCAAGAAGGGGCTAGAAAGTGCTGAAAAGGCCAAGGTTACAGCAAAATAAGGCAAAAACTGAGAGTGTAGGGGCTGAATCCTAGGCTGCCAATGCTAGTATATATCAGAGGCATGAGTCGAATCCAGAACTTAACTATGATGCTGGCACACTGCCTCTCTAATACATGAAGACTATATAAGTGGGAATGAGTAAGTACTAGCTCTAGGCCAGGCCCCTGGGCCTGGGTCCCAGTTCTAATTGCATCATGAGATCAGCCAGGTCTTAGTGACAGTGACTGGGTATGAGTGGAAAGAGGGTTGGACTTGGAGTCCACACTCCCAAGTTTAAGCTTCAGCTCTAACACTTGCTACTTTCTGTGCTTCATTTTCTTATCTGTAAATTGAGAATAATTCAGTAATGCTAACACCATCTCTACAGGGTTATCAAGTGCTATACAAATGTGAGTTGTTATGTAAAGGTGTGAAGTAGAAACTGATCTCTGATATCCAACCAGAAGGACCTGGTGGCAACAGTGAGTGGGATAAGTTTGCTGCCTGAGGTCAACAAATGTGATATAATTGAGCATAACCAAAGAAGCAAGTTGAGATTTACCTTGCATCCCTTGCTTCTGCTTGGATGGAACCTTCAATTAATGCTACTGGACAGCTTCAGTTGATGTGTTTTCTCTTCAACCAATCTCAATGGATAAGTAAGAAATATCTGGCTTAACGACAGAGGTCCTTTGGTCTTTGAAAGCCTTTGTGGAAACTCATTCATTAAAAGTCTGGTCTGTCTGTTGACTTATGGGAAAAGAAACACATCTGTGACTTACCTATGCTCTCTTGCAATGGTTTTGACATTAATTTCAATTTGCAATCTCTTCCCAATGAGAATGAAAGATATTGTGGTCTGGAATGGGATGTTCATCCAGTGGGCAGAGTCTACCAATAGACTTTGAAAATCCACTTGGCACCAACGTTGTGCAGTGTAGTGCAATGGAAAGAACCCTAAGTTTGGAGTCCATGAAAATGTGTTTGAATCCTAACTAGACCACTTACTTACCCCCTCTGGCCTCAGTTTCTTCATATTTAAAATGAGATGGGTAGACTAGTTATCTTCTAAAATTCTTTCCACTTCTAAAATGCTCTGGTCCTGTGATGTGACTATTATCCCTTGCCTACCACATGCTTCTGAATTGGACAGTCCAAAGTCCTTCCGGGATGCATGTACTTCTTCCCCTTTTTTTCTGCCTGCAGGACTTCTGATAAAGCCAATCCAGGTAAAAGATACAAAAGCAAATCTGGCTACTGGCTGCTCTTCACTATTCATCAGTTGGAACTGTTGCATAGAGGGGGGGAGATTAGGATTTGGGCCTCGTAGCCAATCTCTCAAGTTCCAAGCAAAGACAAGAATTGCCTGCTTCAAAGCCCACCCTGATCCTCACTTTCTAAATGTTCCTGCAGGTTTAGAGATGACTCCCTACCCTAGGACGTCCTGAATTTCTAGGTGCGTTGGCCACATAATCACACTCTCTGAGTTGTTCAATACCTACAGCAAAACTTTCTGCCTCTCTGTCTCTGTCTCTATGTTTGTGTTTTTTTCTCTGTCTCCCTCTCTTTTTCTCCCTCCTTCACCCTATCCTTCTTCTCTTCCTTCTCTTTCCATCACTGTCTCTGTCTCTGTTTCTGTCTATCTCTCAGTTTCTATGTCTCTCTCAACCACCATACACACATACATTTTCTCTTTCCCACATACATTCTCTCATTCACCATTACACCTATTCTTTCCATTTCCGTAAACAAAACCAGGGACTTAATCTTGCTGCCTCCACCAAACCATATCAATGAAATTCAGTTTAATTCACCCAAAATTTATAAAGCAGATCCTAGGGACCACCCACTGGGTGCTGAGTGCTTGGAGCACAAAGACCAAAGCCAAACAATCCTTTCCCTGGAACAGTTTGCCATCTATGTCCAACCATCACCAGCCTCAAAGGAACACCCTGACACCTTCAAATAAACCCAGCTAAAGATGTCTGATGACTGCCTTACCTACATCGCTATCTGATATCCAACTCAGATCACCACAAACTGTCCACCTAAAGCATATGGGGATTCCCAGCAGGGAGTGCAGTTCCTATTCCAATACAGATTGACTGGATGGCCTCTAAGGTCTTTTGTAACATTGTAAGTCTATGATTGTGGGAGTAGCTGGTGGTCATGTCCCTATTTCTGCCATACATCCACCTCCCACACACTCCCACACTTAGCTCAGAGACTTCACTGTCTGACCTTCCCATCTCTCCCTCCACCAAACCTTGGAGATCATAAAATCTTGGAAAAAATGAAAGATCTTTAGAAACCAGATTTTTCCTTGGGAAAAAATTTACTTGGTCTAGTGTACTTTATCTTAAATTCTTTCATCAAAAGCACCCTTGATGAATTTATGAAAAGGAAACAGAAAGGCTACAAAAGGTGATATCTTCAGGGCCCCAGAGTGGACTGAAAGGGGCAGAGAGCACATGGTCCTACTGTGGCAATTGTTTGCCAACTCTAACAAAACATTTGACCATTGAGCAAGATGCTGCCTTGACGGCATTGTTCTAACAGCATGGTATATGTCAGATCATATATGACTCCTTGTGAGATGTAACAACAACAACAACAAGAGTGACAGCAACAACATGTGTGGCCCTCTGATAAATAAAACCAAGTGAGGCCTAAAACAGAGACATGTGACTTCACCAAAGATATTCGCCACCACCATTGAGTGGGCTGAGCTCAGAGTCAAATGAAAGAGAGACTCTCTAGAGTTTCTGAAATTTTCCAGCTGTTCCTTTTTCTGGGTGACAATGTGTTGATGGCCTTTCAGAGACTCCTAAATCCAATTACTAGTCACTCAAGATTTCAAGCTAATTATCCTCATGGGAAAAAGCAAGTGGATGAAGAATACCTACTGTCCAGACTATGACATAAAATTGGATGGACAATTACAGAATCACAAAATTCAAGAGTAGGAAGAGACCTCAATGTCAATCCAATTCAACCCATATCTAAGAAAGGATCCTGAAAATAACAGACCTGACAAGAGATAGTCCAACTTTTGCTTGAAGATCTTGTTGGAGAGAGAACTCAACAGAATGCAAAGAAGCCCATGGAGTATATTCAGAGTAAGATCTTGGACTTCATTGAAGGTGAATGAGTGAATGAATGAATGAATGAATGAATGAAGCATTTCTTCAGCATTTATTCATACACAAAACTCTATGCAAAGTTCTGGGGCTACAAATAGAAAGGGAAGGCAGTCCCTGCTCTTAAGGAATTCACATTCTAATGGGGGAGATGAAATGATGGAAGGTTTCAGCTGCTTGACAGTTAGAGGAAAACCATGATCCTTAGGGTGTAGTAGCAAAGCAAATGATCACCTCCCTTCTTTAATGTCATTTCCACTGATAAAATTATATGAATTTCTGATGTTGAACTATTTGACAGTCGAGGACTTTGGTGGCAAGTACTTTCTCTTCTGCTTGGTCAACAGCAAACTCCTTCTGGAGGAGATGAACGTGATGGATGACTTTTCAGAAGTTGTGACAGATGATCTCAAGCTTCTCTTAGAAAAAAAATACTCTATCATTTAAGACAAGTGTTCTTCTAGGGATGCTATATGATGATAAACCTTGAAAATTCCATAATCTCTAAGAAATGAAAGATTACCCTTAAAGAAATGGAGAAATACAAGATATGGGTTATAAAAGGGGGAGGAGTCTTCAGAATATAGGGAAGGTTGAGTTTCATTTTTAAAAGTGACTGAAAAAACAACTTTAGAAATGTAAGACTTGTAAAGAAGATGAGTTGTTCACACATCAAGAATGAGAGTACCAGGTGAATAACCTGTGTGTTTCCTTGGTGCCCACAGACTATCCAGGGACTGAAAAGAAGGTCTCCAGCAGATTGAATGAACGTCCACCCCACCTTACCCAAAGGGGATTTACAGGAGGATGTGGCCAAGTCACATAGGATGAGTCTATCTCTGTGACTGGAGTGACAGCCACACCAATGAGATCACAATCCATCGAATCTAGAAGAGACTTTCTGCGTCCTCAAAGATGAAGAGTATTTCTAAGTGTTTCATTATCCCCAAGAGTATTATCAATGATTTTGGAAGTAAAATTCTGCTTCCTAAAGCTTTGCTTCATGGCTTTAGGCCAAAGTGTTCCTCTGATTTGTCAAAGAGGAAGCTGGATTGCAAACACTCTCACTCCTTGGATTTCTGGAGGTTGTGAAGCTGACATTTGAAATGTGTTCTCTTGTGAAAGGGGGAATGGAAAGCACTTTCTGCTCAGTTGCACATTCATTTGGCTCTTTCCTCATTAAGAAAGCAGCAAGGATTAAAATCAGGGATGCTGCCTCTTAGATTGACACAATCACGCTACCTGGAATGATCATTTTACCTGAGAATAATTATAAAGGGAAAAAAGGAAAGATGAGGTACTAAGTGAATTAGAGGGGAGCGTGTTGATGCAAACTCTACACACATACTCACATACATGCATACACATGCACACACATGCACACACACGTGTGTACATGCACGTGCACACTCACACAGAGACACATGCATGCACATGTGCACATGCACACACAATGCATGCATGCATACACACACGAACACACTCACATATATGTACATGCACACACATGCACTTGCACTTACACACACACATACACACACACACACAACCAGCTTCTTCTATGTATGTTAAGGAAACAATGACTCATCTTCCTGCCTCCCAGTCAAGCATTGTATCCACTCTTCCAAGTTCATTCAACCTCTGACACTAACTTTGTGACCCTGGGCAAGTCACTTTACCTCTGTCTGCCTTAGTTTCCTCATCTACAGATTGAGATGATAATAGTACCTACCTCCCAGAGCCGTTGTGAGGATAAGATGATGTCTGTACATTGCTTTGCAAAACTGAAAATGCTATAAATGTTAGCTATTAAGACCCATGTAATGGCATTGCCCCATTTACAAATGGACCGAACCATCTGTGAACTTGCAGATTTCCCAGCGATCATATTGATAAAATTCTTTAAAGTCTACATGAATATTTACTAAGCTTTAAAAAAAAGAATGAAGAACTAAGACTATGTGCTATTTAAGAGGGAGCATAACATAGTTCATAGGCTTAGAATCAGAGAAATGGGTTCAGATCTCACCTCTGACACTTTCTTGTGACCATAGACTAGTACCTTAACTTACATAGGCAATGCCCCAGGACTAATCTGCTATGTTACTTCGTGTGTCTGACCCCTTCTGGGCCAGGCTGATTCTATCAGACCATTACCTCCACCTCCTCCCCATGTGGAAACAATATCTGTCTCAGATCCTTTGGCTGTGATAGGTCAGTTTTTATCTCCCAGAGCCCCAGATCTCTCCATCTCTTCTCAGCCCTGCTTTCACCTCACCTCTCTAATTCTCCCTCAAAGGTTGGGATCCACCATTAGAATGGAAGCTCCTTGAGGGAGGGGACTGTTTCACTTGCCTGTATTTGCAGCCCCAGCACTCAGCACAATTCCTAGCACTTAAAAGTGTATACTAAATTCTCTCCATCTCCCTCTTTCCGTCCCTCCGTCCCTCCCTCCCTTCTTCTTCTTCTTCTTCTTCTTCTTCTTCTTCTTCTTCTTCTTCTTCTTCTTTTTCTTCTCCTTCCTCTCTCTCCCTCTCTCTCTCTCTCTCTCTCTCTCTCTCTCTCTCTCTCTCTCTCTCTCTTTCTCCTTTGTCTCTCTCACCATCCTCATCACTGCTACCATTTCATTAGTATAAATGCTAACCATCATATGGTTTGCAAAGAAAGCACTTCATAGGTAATATCTCATTAGATCCTCAGAACTGTCTTAAGGAAGGGGCTGTTATCATCCTTATTTTATAGATAAGGAAAATGAGACCAAGTGGTTAAGTGACTTACCCAGAGTCATACATCTGGTAAATCTTTGAGACTAGGTTCCAGCTCACCTTTCATACTTCAAGTACTAGGCACTATTCACTTCAATTCCTAGCCAACTCAGTCTTAGAGGGGATGAAGGATCTGAGGGAAGGGGGAACCAACTAGAATAGGAGAGACAATTGTTAAATTATAAGATCTGGTTTTTAATGTTTACCAGCATACTATTGGCCAGGTAACATGTTTTTGAAGAGAATTTTCACACTGGAATATGACCGTACTGATGAAATACTAGTTCTTGAATTACATATCTAGTGCTTTATGTTATTTCCTTTGTTTCATATTCACGACAATCACATGAGATGAATACTCAAGGAATCATCCTATTTTTACAGATGAAGAAACTGAAGGTCACAGACATTAATGACTCTTGTGCGTCCTCTACCCCCAGATTCTTGTATAATTATTTGGGATGTAATCATGAGTGTATGTATTGTCCTACCTGAGAAAATATAAATTCCTTGACTTTAGGGAATGTATCTCTACCACCTAACAGTACCTGGCACACAGTAGGCACTTAATGAGTGTTGGTTGATTGATTGGCTTGATACAGTGGCAAAAGCACTGAATTTGGAGTCAGAAGACTCAGGTTCAGAGGTTCAAAAGTCACCTTTGTCCCTTGCTCTCTGCATGACCTTGACCTTCAGTTTTCTCATCAGCAAAAGGAAGAAGGAGGATTAAGAAATGTCTGGGGTCTTTAACAACTCTAAGTCTGGGATGTCCTGACTTGTCTATAATCACACATTTATTCCATGAGCATCAGAGGGATGGCTAAATACAGGTCTCCCTCTTTCTCCACACATTTAATCCAGCGTTATTCCCCTGCCTCCACCATCCTATGCCTCATATGTAGAAGAGGCTTCAGAGATCACCCCAACCCTGAAGTGTGAATTCCTCTTGGCTGACATGTAGTCAAGTGCTTGCTTGATTTCCACCTATCCCACACTGTGGATGGCTCTACTTGGGACTCTCTTCTTTTTCATTTACTGATACCTGCCTTCCTGAGACACAATCTCATGCCCTGAGAAGTATACTTTAAGAGCAACAGATGCCGATATGCCATGGACCTTTGATTTCTTAACTGTAGGAAATACCAGTGTGGGAATGCAAAGCATATGTAGATAACAATGTGTATTATATACAATATATAGGAAATCTTTTTATAGCAAATACCTTTACAAAGAAGTTTTCTTTACAGCAAACATTCCCGTTTCTCAAGGAATGGCATATAACAGTGGAATCTGTGATCTAACAGTAGATAATCCTATACAGTAGATAGGTAGATAACATAGTAGATAATCCTATATAACAATAGCTTTCTCTGTTCCTTGTCGATTAAACAATCTTTCTCTGTGATGAAGGAAGCTTATTATCTGTTACGGGTGCTGTTTGCTCAAATAGTTATCCAATGTCCCCTTTAACCCTAGGGGTTTTTTTTACAGCTAAAATGGGGAGAGGACGGGAGAAGCAGGGAGGAGAAGTACTCAGTGATGTCCCCTGACAGCAATAAATACCTACAGGCTGGTAATTAGAGGCACTGAGCTTCCCAGCTGGAAGGAACTGTGGATGAGGTGTTAACAGTTGTTGTAGGGAAAGTGTTTGTGCTGAATTTATACATTATTCTCACTAGGATGTAATTAGGTAAAAGAGAAGATCTGTGTTTTAGTTGGAAAAAAGGTTCATCAAACAGTGAACAAAAATGAGATTTGCCTGGCATCTTGGAATATTAATTAAGCTTAGTTCCTTAATAGCTTTGTGCTGAAAGGATCTGTGTTGATTAACAGAGCTCATCAGAATTTCGAAGGATGTGGAGAGCTCTGATAGGGTTGATATGATAGGATTATACTTTCTTCTCTCCAGAGAAAAAGGGCCACATTTAACCTCTAGAGGCTGGTCTATACTTGGACCAGACAGAGCAAGGAGTTTAGAATATTTTCATTTTAATCCTGTAGTAAATGTAGAAACCAGATTCTTCCAGTAGCAGCAGAAACAGTTATCCAATAGACTCAATGACCATTAGAGCTGAAGGGGAATATGGAAGCCTTGAATTTTAATTCGTTTAACATGTTCTCCCTCATGTGGGCTGATGACAGGGGCAGAGCCTCTCAGCAAGGAGAGGGTGATACTATGTGACCCAGCCTGGGGAGAGGGGAATACTTTGGACAGGGTCAAGATCCTGAGAGAGTGCCAGGACTGAGTCCTTCAGAGAGAAGAAAGTTCATGGATGGAGCCAGTCCCTTTGAGAACACTTGGTCCTAGGACTGCTCTCCCTAGAGCACAAAGGAACTGAACCATGATATGTGAGAGCACAAACTTGGAACTTAGCCTCTTGTGAGTTGTTTATATGATTCAGGTCAAATGAGGAAAGTGTTGCCTCTCTAGAATCTCAGTTCGTTTCATTTTCTGGGGAGTCCAAATGCTTAGAGTAGTATTATTACTACTCTACCTCATGCAACCTTGCCCCATAGGTCCTTGGGGCAAAAGCAAGACTCTCCAGAAAGAGAAGAATTTTCTCAGCTATTGAGAATCTACTAAAAGTCCTTTGGGGTTTTTGCAATTTCTGTTGGATGAAGAGGCTTTCATGTGTTGAACATCCATTGTTGTCTTGAGCACTTGTATGGAACCTGGGCACCTTTTTGATGATATCCATAGTCTGCAGTGTCTGAGGAGATGTTGTTGCAGAACAAGCCAGGATATAATTTGGTGTGAAACCTGCAAGACTGAACTTGCACTATGGAAATCCCGAGCTTTGGACCATGGGTTCTGACTTGTGCTTATATTCATATTTTCTTTTGGCAAAAAATATTGTTTTCATATGCTTTATATACTATAATTTATTCTGTCAGATCTAGTGTCCTTTTCTTGACCTGGGCTAAAATAGAGAGAAACTGAGAAATAGCCCTGGAAATTGGCCATTTCCATGAATTCGCACATCAGGAATAGGACAGAATAGTAACCGTGTGTCAACTGTTGTGAAAAGGCATCACCACTGTTTGCAGAAAGCACTGTGATCAAAGGCTTTGCCTTCTCCCTCAACTAGCAGGAGGAGCAAATAACAGTTAAAGAGTAAAGAAATGAGGAAACCTTGCCAGGATATGCTGTCAAAAGCCTGCCCAGAAATTGTAGCCTCTTGTCTTCTGCCTTCAGAGCTGTGTAGCTGCTATTGACAGTGGCAGTGCACCTGGGGGAACAATGATATGATGGGAGAGGCAAAAACTCTCTTGGTGTGTTCTAAAGAAAAACAAACAGTGTGGGAGGGCAGAATAAACAAAGCAAGAACCAATACAAATAAATAGGGTACTTAAGATGCACCTGGATAAATGGTCAAAGGATAGAACAGATAGTTTTCAGACAAAGAAATCAAAGCTATCTGTCCCAGCAAGAAAAAAATGCTCTAAATCACTATGGATTGAAGAAATGCAAATTAAAACCACTCTGAGGTACCACCTCACATTTATCAGATTGATTAAAATGACAAAAAAAAAAGGAAAATGTTAGGTGTTGGAGAGGACATGGGAAAACTAGGACACTAATGCCCTGTTGGTGGAATTGTGAACTGATTCAACCATTTTGGAAGGCAATTTGGAACCCTGCCCAAAGGGCTATAAAGCTGCATACGCTTTAATCTAGCAATTCCACTGCTAGGTCTATATCCCAAAGACATCCAAAAGAAGGTAAAAGAAGTTATTTGTACAAAGATATTTATAGCAGCCCTTTTTGTAGTGGCTAAAAATTGGAAATCAAAGGGATGCCCATCAGTTGGGGAATGGTTAAACAAGCTGTGGTATATGATTTTAATAGAATATTACTGTGCTATAAGGAATGATAAGCAAGGTGATTTGAGAAAAACCTGGAAAGACTTATATGAACTGATGCATAGTGAAGTGAACAGAACCAGGGGAATGTTATACACAGAAATAGGAGTATTCTGTGAATGTGAATTGTGAATGATTTAGCTGTTCTCAGCAATACAATGTGCCAAGACAATCCCAAAGGACTAATTGTGAAGCATACTATTCACCTCCAAAGAACTGATAGTGATTGAATACAGACTGAGACATGGTAATTTTCACTTTCTTTCACTTTTTTCTTTTGAGTCATGCACAAAATGACTAATGTGGATATGTTTTACATAATTGCACATGTATAACCTGATTGGTTACCATCAGGGAGGGAAGGGAGGGACAGAATTTGGAAGTCAAAACTTTAAATAAAAATGTTAAAAAAAAAATAAAGCATAGGAGAGAATGAAAGGAAGCTTGGAAGGGAGTACAGAAAAGCAGGACAGTTCTGAAAATCGCATGGAATTTATTTACTTTTTTTTTTTTAAAGCAAGTGCTATGAAATAATTATTCATGATTTTATATACAACCTTCTTTGTATTCTGTGTGTATAGGAATGCTCTTTTTATGTTTAAATTCTGAATAAAAACAAAAAAAAATTTGAAACAAAAAAAAGATACACTTGGAGAAGGGAGGACTGAGGGGCACTGAGATGTGGGTAAGTGACACTGGCAGAATTCATTCCTTATTATTTGGATCATCATTTTCTGCTGTTTGAAGCTGGGACAGAATCACAGAGCTAGAAGGGACCTCCGGGACCATGTAGTCTAACCTGTACCTGCACTGGAATCCTCCTTACCAAATGCTAGGCTAATGTTCATCTAGTCTTTGCCTGGTGACCTCTAAGAATGGAGACTTCAGCATCTCCCAAAGCAGTCCATTCCATTTATTGACAGCTGTCATTGCTAGGAAGTTTCTACCCATTGTCCTTTGTTTTGCCCCATGGGACTAAGAAGAATAAATCCAGTCTTTTTTCCATGAGACTGCACTTCAAATACTTGAAGACAGTTGTGTCTTTTTTCCATAAATGGTGGTTCAATGATCCACTTCCTCAGTGGGTCTTTTGGGTTGCCTTTAATATTCTGATCTGCCACTCTCCTGTACCACAAACATGACCATCTCATCTACAGAAATAAATTATCAGTCATCAAAACATGCAGAGGTAGACTAGATGGAGGTTGATGGAAGTATACACTTGGTGGGTCCCAATTTTTCCTCCCTATATTAAGGGGTGTTTTATGAGAAAACCTTGAAGTGGCTGAGAATCAGTATCTTTTATTAGGGTTAAAGTGTTGTCATTCAAAAATAGGCCACCAAGAAGTTGGTTATCTTCTTTGTTTCATCTCCAACTCCCATGTGTTGGAAATGTGACTTTTAACCCTTTCCTTGTTCTAACAAGATCTCTCCTATGGCAAAAATGGTGTTTATGGTTCACTGAGAAAACTTAGAGGGCTTTGCTTTCATGAATCTGGAATATGACACATAATGAGACAAAAACTATCAATTTAATCCTCCATGTTCTCTAGGACCACACACCTGATACTTAGATAATATACAGAGGTCGTTTGGCAAAAAGTAGAGAACACTGAAATTGGAGTTAGGAAGACATGGGTTCAAATTCTGTCTCAAATGCTTGGCATGACCTTGGAAAAGTCACAACCTCTGTGACTCTGAGTTCCCCCTCTGTAAAATGAGGACGATAATAGTATCTCTCTCTGGGCTATTTCGTTGACCATGCACATAAAATCCTTCGCAACAGGTATTAGCTATGACTGAATTGGTGCCGTTGCTCAAAAAGAGGATTCTGCCCAATACTCTGCTATGAGAGAGGGTTAATCAGTCAACAAAAATTTGTTAAGCACCTACTACTGTGCCAGTCATCTCAGTAAACACCGGACAGACAAAGAAAGGCAAAAGGTAGCCACTACTCTCAAGAGGCTCAAAGTCTAATGGGGGAAACAGCATTCAAAAGAACTCTATAGAACAGTATAAACTGGAAATAATCAACAGAGGGAGGGCACTAGAATTCAGGGCAAGAGGGAAAGGTGGATCTCTGGAGGAGGTGAGATTTTAGGTGGGGCTTGAAGCACTCGGGGAAGTGGGGGGGTGGAAAAGAGGAGGGAAGGAATTACAGGTATGAGGGACAGCCAGAGAAAATGCCCAGGGAAGGAAGGTAGTTCTAGTTCTAGACACTTCAGGGTAAAACACCAAGTCCCTGCCCTGCAGACATTCCACACAAACTGTAAAGGGCAACCAGTGGTTCTCAACCTTCCTAATGCCGCGGCCCTTTAATACTCATATGTAGGCGTGTCTGCATGTGGGCAGACCTGCCTGGAGACGGATAGAGGAGCGGTGTCTCAGTTTCTAAGACCATTGGAAATATGTGACCCCTGTGAAAGGGGTTACGACCCACAGGTTGAGAACCGCTGCTCTAAGCCTTCTGCAGGAAGCCTTTCCTGATTCCTCTTCATTCTCACGAGTTAACTCTGTTTATTATCTCCAAATGATCTGGTCTATATCTTGTTTGTACATAGTTGTTTACATGTTGTCTCCCCCATGAGATTGTGAGCTCCCTTTTGAGGGCAGGGATTATCTTTTACCTTTCTTTGTCCTTAGAGCTTAGCATAGAGCCTGACACATAGTGCTTAAATGTTTATTGACTGATTAAGTATACTCGAAATGTACATGTATTGGATATATAAGATAGATAGAAAAATGTATTGTCTCTAGAGAATGCCTCTGCCAATATTTCAAGCTGGCCTTTCCCGTGGGGAAAGACCTTTCCTGGTCTTCCTATCTGTCACCCCTCCCCCACCACGTTACCTTTTACCTATTTTTCATTTGTTTCCTATTTAACTATTTTATAACCTTGCTGTCTCTTGAGTTTAAGCTCCTTGTGAGCAGAGACCATCTCAATTTTCTGGTACACAGTAAGTACTTAATAAATATTTGTCGATGGATTGATTACATGTTGTAAAACTACCACATCTAGTAGAATGTGAGCACCATGGGACTATTTGGCTTCTTGTTCTTGTGTCTCCAGGACCCAGCATAGTATCTAACATAAAGCAGGTGCATAATAAATGCTGATTGATTGATTTGAATATTTCATTGGCAATGGCTGGTCTTTTATGTGGCTAAAAATTTCCTCATACCATCACAAACCTGGTAGTGAGACTCTCTGAACTCAGTGAGGCTTGTTCTTGAACAACAGACTTATTGTCCATTGACATGAGGGGCCTTCAGGTTGGTAAGACCAGCAAGATTTGCCTCTCCCCTAGTAAAACCTTCAAGAAACCAGCAAAACTTCTACACCAGGAAAATCTGAGGGATGCCTGAATGGAAGACTGATTTCATTGGAACTAAGGCATACAAACACACATGTAGATATGCACATATATTTACACACATAAGCTGATATACACACATAAATGCTTCCCAGAAGAGTCTCTTTAATTTTTTGTGAAAAGGTTGTCACTTTTACCAGTCAGATGCTTCTCTGGGGTAGACTCTCCCCAACTGCTACCCATCATTCCTAGTTCTGTCCTTTTCAGTTAAAAAGAAAAATGAGTATACCAGTTATCCCTTCCACATCACAAGTTTCCCCATTGTTTCAATATATCAAGAGTTGTGATAAGAAATTAAATGGAAATTTTTTTGAGAGTTTTGTGGAAGTTACAGATGACAGGCAAAGGCCAGCAGATGACAGAGAAAAAGTTTAGAAACTCAGAAATGCATAAAATATGTGTAAAATATTGTATAATATCAACCAAAAAAGTAAGGAACTCTAAATACCCCATGAAAGAAAAAGAAAAAGTTCAGACTTCTTCTCTTGTACCAAGGGAGGGCCAAAAAGTTATGCAGATTTTCTAGATTGTGGAGTTAGCATGCCCCTAACCCCTACAATATGAAAGGGACAACTGTAATCTGCTTCCAGATACCAGCCCAACTATTGTGCCCTTAACATCTTCCTGTCCATTCCCCACTGCATTTCTCCTCCAGGCCCTTCAATCAACTCTTGAATGCCCTGGTCTCCCACTCCTTTACCATATTGGTTCCTTTTCTCTGAAGGAATCCCAATACAGTTTGGCCAGGGTGGAGGAGAGCAATCACCTGCCTTGTTTGGAACAGTAAGCTTCTGTTGATACAAGCAATAACATTAGAGGCAACTTGGTGTATTTGATAGGGAGCTAACCTAAGAAGCAGGAAGACTTGGTTCTGCCTTTGACTCCTGCTGCCTTTGTAACTTTGACGATATTTTAACCTCTAAGTGATCTAGGAACTAATCTGACTAAAGTTGTAAAGTGTTGACCTCCATTAGGAAAGGGAGTGCCCTTATCCTGGGAGGTCTCTATACTCGTGAAATCACAGGATGGGTTTCTGTTTTCATCCCTAAAATAGAATTATGTTTTGTTGTTGTAATTGTTGCTTCTACCTCACACTGCTGGCAAATGTTCAGTTTACAATCCAGATCCTTTACAAACCCAGATGCTTTTTATGTGAATTGTGGCTTAATCATATACCCTTAACACCAATCAACCAATCAATTACTAAGCATTTATTAATTATTCCTTTAATATGGGCTGATCACTTTCCTCAGCAGTAGAAATACAAAGGAAAATTAAAATTGTGCCTTCCTCGAAGAACTGAAATTCTACTGGGAGGGACACCATGCACATAAAGACATACATACAAGACAAACACAGATTAGATGGAAGATAAGCTTAGAGAAGAAGGTAGTTGCAGATGGGGGGACTGTCAATGGCCTCCTACAGATAGTGTTGTTTGAACTGAATATTCAAAGAAGCCAGAGATCTTGTAATTGACTGATCCTGAGCCCAAATTTAGAACTTTATTCTTAAGCCTTTTCAAGTTGTGAGAATTGTTTTCATCCCCTTATTCTCATCTGTCAGATTCTTTTTGCATTATAATCCTGCCATCCAGTGTGTTCACTAGCCCTTCTGTCTTCACAGTGTCTACAATTTTGATAAGCTTTCCATCTTTGCTTCCGTCTAAGTCGGTGCTAAAAATCTCGAACATAACAGGACCATGGAAAACTCCCAGGGCAATCCACCAGAAAACTCCCGTTTCCCCTTCAGTTAACATCGGTTCACTAATCTCCATTCTTTGGGTCTGACCATTCTGCTAGCTCGAAGGCCAACTCCCTGTCCTCTTTTGCAGCCCACATTTTTCCACCTTGAGCAAAGAATGAGAGACTTGATCCAATGCTTTTCTGCAGTCTGGATCCCCTCTGCTGACGGCATCCTCTGATCTCCCCGTCTAGTAATGACGATCATTCTCCCTTTTCAGCTGCTACTAAAAATCTTATCCATCTCACAGTAATTTAAGGAAGCGCCCAGCTCATCCATCTCTTTCAAAGGGTTAGAATGAATATTTGGCTGCAGGAATTTAGCATTTACCCTTCATGGGTCAGTGAAGAGGTTAGTCTTAAAGACTCTTTAGGGAGAAATTATTCTAATAGAACTTTTTCCTTGCCTTTACAAGGCTCCCAGTCACATTCTCTATTTCTTAGAGCAATAAGGCCATGGGTGGGTGGGGGTAAGTGCAGATAAACCAGGCCATTTAGATGGAAACCGTCACCCCACTTCATTAGATGATGTTTTTCTAAGAGGTTGAATTTTCCTTGACTTGTAGGACGGATTTTCCTCCTCCCCCCACCTAGTGTCACAATGGTTGAGGTATTGATATTTTTTATGCCGAGAAAAAATGTAATTTGTTAAGTCTTGTATATTAAGCCAAATGATCCTCAATTGCTTTGAGCTTTTGGTTTCTATTCTCAATGTTCTAAACACAGGACAGCTAATTTCACAATCTATTTCATGTGTCACAGCCAAAATAACAGAGTTAAGACTTTTGTTAAATGAATGACTGTCTGAGAAGGAGTTTGAGGTATCAGCAGTTGGGGTGGGATTTAGGGAAAGCTGCAGGGATTTTCCTGCAACCCCTGCAATCTGAACAAGTCAGGCATTGCTGGCTCTGCCCACACATGAAGCCAACTTGAAGAAGCTTCTCATTAAGGAACATTTATCTTTTTGAGGATGGCTGCTAGATAATGCTCATCTCCACTGGCCTTCTGAGTTGTGACTTTGAAAAATAAGTCTTTTTTTCCCAGAGAATACAACTCAGTGTTCCTGAAAGGTCACTCAGTGGCCTTGATCATCTTGTAGCCATTATGACTAAATTATTATCACAATGAATCTTGACTTTGGCAGTGGTGGTCAAAAAAAGGTAGACCAAAATACCTGGAGCATATGGACAGCTGAGATTGAATTTCCTTCCTTTTAAGAAAATCAAGGCATAATATGATCCTTATAACAGGGTGACAGGATAACCAGTCAATCGATAAACACAAATTAAGCATTTACCATGTGCCAGACACTGTGTTAAGCCTTGGAAAAGTGATAATGGGAATGGAGCCACTGGTGGAATAAAACCTGAAAGGAATCTCCACTTTCTAACCAATTAATGGTTGAAATGCTTAAAGTTGCTCTGTTTCCTCATTTTGCCATTCCTCCAGATGGCAGAAAAATACCTGTCAGTCCCTCAGAGTGGCCTGGAGAAGAAGAACATTAATATCATATGTGGGACCACTCCAAGGCACTATATATAAGTAAACCTCTGAATGAAAAATCTCTAACCCTTGGCAAAATTAGAAGGGTGGGATTGAGTCTTGTTGGAAGGGTTACTGTTGAGAGAACCTCAGAATCTTGGCAGTAGAAGGGACCTGCTGGGGCTGGGTAGTCTGACCTGATCCTGAACAAAAGCTCCATTTAAAATGTACTTACCAAGTAGTGAGCCAACTTTGCTTTCAAGACCTTAAGTGAGAGAAAATCCCCACCCTTCCAAGTCAGTCAACTCAACTTTGAAACTGCTCTAATTATTAAGGAATATTTTTTTTACATGGAAACTAAAGGCGCTCACCTTAACCTTCAACCTTTTGCTGCTAGTTCTGTTCTCTGGGGCCAAATAGAACAATTTTAATCTTTCTTTCACAAGACAACCTTTCAATCGATTGAACACAAATGTCATGTATCTCCAAGTCTTTTCTTATCCTGGCAGGTATGTGGCATATGAGTAAGAGTACCAGACTTGGAGTTCAGAAAAATCTGAATTTAAGTTCAGCCACACTCATAAGCTGTGTGACACTAGGCAGGTGATAACCCCTTCTAGTCTTGGTTTCCCCATCTGTAAAATAGGGTTAATAGCATCACCTTTCTCCCAGGGTTATTGTGAGAATCAAATGAGACAATATTTGTGAAGTGCTGCTTCAATCCTGATTCTTATTATTACTGCTACTTCACTTTAAATATTTCCAGACTGATTTACTAGTCTTCACAGACTACGAACCTGACATCCTCTTACTATCCTGTTTGCCCCTTTCTGAATGTCTAAACCTTCCCTGTATATTTTTAAGGCCATGCCAATTTAAGGTTCCTCTTAGTGGCCATAATTTGTAAAATGCTGCCTCTATAAAAGTGGTTGACCAGAAGTCCATATTACATTTCCTGACCAGGACTCCATTCTACTCTATAACTTTCTTAATATTTTAAAGCCATCTAACTCCAGTGGTAAGCTTCCAGTATTGAGGACAGAAATATCCTGAGTATTCACCATCATTAATTGTAAAATAAACATTAAGCCTCAGTTGAGTATCCATGTAGCCAATAAATGTTTTTTCAGTGTTTCTGCTACTTTGGGTTCAAATTTATTTTTGAAATATCTAAATCATACTGTGACATGAGACCTCTTAGCCAGGATTCTATCTACATAAGAAACACAAATTAGATAAACCGAAGCCATTCATGGGTGTACTTATGATAGAATCACTTTAAAAGAAAACCAAGTGTCATTCTCCCTTTATGAGAAAAGATGCAAAATTCAACTCTGATTCAACAAGGTGAAATATAAAGCTTCCTCAAGCCTCAAATTTCTATTTTCTTGACAAAGCCAGTCCTTCCATTAATGTTGATCATAGCCATTAAATAGCTCAACAGGTTTTTATGAGTTGCTGTGACTGAAAGAATTCTTCACCTATTGGTCGATCTTCCTGGTGATGAGCCTCTACAGACATATAGCTGCTCTGGTCCTTGGATGGCAGACATCAGTCCAAGTTCATTGCATTCTTTTCCTTGAAGCATTTCCAGTCTGGTAGTTCCTGCCATAGCTTGGGTTTCATGGGTGGAGACTTTGAGAACCTACAGTCTTATTTCATATGAATGAGGACTTTTGCAAAAGCTATAGAACCACACAAACAAATGTAATATTGTGTGTCCATCAGAAAATCACAAGTTGATCTAGTAGTCAATATGCAGGAGCAATGCACTGTTCTTCCCCTGGTCCTTAAAACATTTTCCTATATTACATATATCCCGTAATCTAAGAGTTGCAAGGGGACCTCAGAGGCCAACTAGTCCAATACAGATCTGAACAAGAATCCTCTTTATAACCTAACTAATAAGTGATCATCTAGGCTCTATCTGAAGACCTCCAGTGACAGTGAACTCACTACCTCTTCAATTAGGCCATTTCTTTTTGGATAGCTCTGAGTGTTAATAAATCAAACCCAAACATGTCTCTCTAGAAATTACAGCCATCACTTCTAGGTTTGCCCTCTGGAAGCAAGCAAGCCAAGTCTCATTCCTCTTCCAAGGGACAGCCTTCCAAACCCTTGAAGACAGCTGCCATGCCCTCACGTAAATCTTCTTTTCTAGGTCAAAGTTGCTTCAGCTGAAATTCCTAGAGCATTAACTTGAGGTCCTTCACCATCGTGGTTGTCTTCTTCTAAACACTATAGAAATGATGAAGAGGAGGAGGCTTTGGCATTCATATAGTCCTTGAAGGCTTGCAAAACTCTACAAATATTTTCTCCTGTGACCCTAAGTCTCATTTCTTCCATGACTGAAGCAATGTGACTTAGTAGAAAGAGTCCTATATTTGAAGACAGAGAACCCAGCTTCAGATCTTGACTCTTCCACTTGCTGTGTAACAATGGCTAGGAGGCAGCTTTTATCAGGCATGTCAAACCACCACCAACACAATTTGATCACCAACACCTTGGAGCCTGATGGAAAGAACCTGGGACCTCAAACCTCCAAGGGCTTTTGCAATAATCTTGCTTCTAGCCCAGTGTTCCCAGTCCTCATCCTGGGAAGTAAGGCTTGTAGAAAGGCAGCCTGGCAACTGCTCCTGCAGGTGCCAAAACTACATATATTGAAGACTCCCTCCCCCACCCCCGCAGGAAAAAAAAGGTCTTACCACCAAAGCAGTTGGCCCTGTCAAATGATTCAACATCAGAAACGCTTTTGATTTTATCACTAAAAATGACATTAAGGAGACATGACCATCTGATTTAATGCTGCACCCTTAGGACAATGGGACTTTCCCATCTGACCCCGAGAAGCCTTCCAACATGTATTGTCCCTCCATTTTGTGAGCTCCTTGAAAACAAGAATTATTCTATTTTTCAATTTGTATTTCCTTCTATAAGCCTCAAGAAGGAAGGAGATACCTAAACTCAGAGAAAGATATAGAAAGACTATAGTTTAAATGGAGACTGAAGCAAAACTCGTTATCGTTCTCTTTTATGTCTGGTTTTGC
>CM053590.1:7099833-7144125 GCA_028646515.1 Pseudochirops corinnae | reverse complement strand
TATACATGATTGCATGCCACCATGGGGGGGGGGGGAAGGGAGGGGAGAAAATCTGAAACTCAAGTGATTGTGGAACTGAATCTTGTAAATTAAAAGTAAATGAGTAAAAAAAAAAAAAAAATTTGTATTTCCAAAGCTTAAGTACTTTGCACATAGTAAACACTTACTACATCATTCATTCATTATCTGGTGTTTGGTACAGGAACAGAGGTGACAGCTAAACTACCATCCTGCCAGCAACTGCTGGAAGCCAACAGACAGACAGGCACACAGGCAGGAGGACAGACAGACAGACAGATAGGCAGACAGACAGACAGACTTCCTGCTTTGACAGAGATAACAGAGAACTACAGGCACTGGAGATCAAGGTGCCATGGGGGTGGACTCCAGAAAAAACCCCTTTCCTCCAATCTTCATATTCTTCTGCCTTGGATATCATTCTTGAAATTGATCTTCTTCCTAAATATCTGTCATTCTCCTGATGTAATCATTCCTTCCCCTAGGCATACAATCTCATAGGAATTGAGGTCCTGGGATCTTCAAACAGATCTCCTTTTGAGGCCCATGGCCTCTATAGGGAATATAGACCTTTCCTTGATGCATTGAGAAATTTCGTGTTAAATAGGAAGGCACTGATTTTCATTGACATTTTGAGCCCCACCCAATGTCCTCCTTTCAGGTTGACTTTTCTAAGCATTGGGATAATATGTCCACCCTCAAAGTTGCCCATGTTGGGCATAGTTTCCTTGGTTATTAGAGAATAAGCCATTGTTTGCTTTCTCCCTCCTTGCTCCAAACTTTGGGCAAGCTTTTCTGTTTTCATTTCTCACTTGCACAGGAGTTAAAATACAATAACAATCCTTCTATTATCTCTCTCATTCTCCAGATGTCTGGGGCATTTTTAAGGTACCTATTGTAACTGTACAGGCCTATAGTAATGACTCCTGGGTTTGTAGGAGAGTGAAACTCAGCCTTCCTTATCTTGACCTTTATTCTACTGCTCATTCTTTATTTTATTTGCAGTTACATATACTGACATTTGAACGACTTCGCACATGTCAAGAAGAAAAGTCCAGGAGCTTTTGTTTGGAAATTTAGGAGGAATGAATTTATTATTTGTGTGGATATACATATGTGTGTATAGATATATGTGTGAATGTGTATATATATATGATGTGTGTATTGTGTGTATATATACATATATATATATATATATACACACACACACACACACATATACTTGCATATCAACATACAGATACTGGCAATGCACATTACATTTGTGAATTCATTAAATATATTTATGTATACCCTTATATACATTACATATATGCAATTTTGGATATGGCTTTATATATGTGTGACAAGGATTTGGTCATTTGTTTTTTCCTTTGGGGAGGAGCAATGAGGCGAAAAATAAATGCTTGCCAATTGATAATTTATATAATTTAAATATATATTATATATAATATAATATATAATATAATATATTAATATACATTATATATTATATTAATATATTATATATACTATATATAATTTATATTTTATAATATATAAATATATATCATTTAAAATATTTGTATGGCTGCTTATAAATATGTATACAAGCATAGCCACATGCATGTATGTAAATCTATATGTGGCTAGACATATGTGTGTATCCATATCTCTGATTTCATCAGTGTAAGAAACTCTCAGGAAGCAATTCCCACTCCCAGTGCAGGTGAAATCTTTTCTGTTCTGTTCTGTTCTGTTCTGTTCTGTTCTCTTCTCTTCTCTTCTCTTCTCTTCCCTTCCCTTCCCTTCCTTTCCCTTCCGTTCCCTTCCTTTCCCTTCCCTTCCCTTCCCTTGCCTTCCTTTCCCTTCCCTTCCCTTCCCTTCCCTTCCTTTCCCTTCCCTTCCCTTCCCTTCCCTACTTTTCTCTTCTCTTCTCCTTTGGTTTTCAAGGGTCTTCTGGCCACTGCTGTGAAGTGCCTTGCCCAGAGTCATATAGCTTATGTGCCAAGGCAAGACCTAGACCTGGATCTGACTCCTCCTAAGCTGGCTTCTTCTCCATTCCCTCAATACTGCCTCTCAGATGTGTATTTATCCGCAGAGATTTTAGTGCTTTATAAGGTTTCATGTCCAGTTCAGATTTTTTTCCTGCACATAGTGGGCTGAGACAGATGCTTTTCCTGATTTCTGTTCACCATGGACATTTCAACTTTCTCATATAGCACCCTGGATCAAGATGTGGCATTATTCATATGTGTACGTGCTTGTGTTTCCATGTCCAATATCTTCAAACTCTCTTACTGAAAATAAGTATTCATTATCTATAATGGGGGGGGGGGGTGTCAGGGAAATCTGCAAACTTTTGGCCCCTTTGGTTGCTTAATCCTGAATTATAGTTTCCAACATGTCTGTCTGACACTGCTTTGCACTGATGTTGCCAAGTATGTTATCCTAGAAATAGGAATATTTCTCTTCCTGGTGGTCTTTTGGCTTGAACATAAGTTCACGGAGACTATGACAAATTGGCAGGATGATCACATATTCCACAGTTTGTTGTTTCTTATTGTCATTTGGTAACAAGGTAAAAACATTGATTTCAAGTCCATCTTTTTAAGGTCAGTGTTCATTACTCTTTGTAAAAAAGAGTTGAGAGGCAATGAACCTGGTGAACACCAAATAACACCACAAAACTCAAACTGCTTATATTTTAACAGACAGTAAATGACTGGTTACTGATGGAGGAGTCATCTCTGAATTAGCTATCTGAATGCTGCTTTGTTCCAATGCTAAATTGGCTGTATCATAAGAGAAAAGATCAAAATCAACATCAATTTAGAATAAAGAATAAAAAGATCCAGCACATAATTGGGGGCCACTCCAACCTGACCTATTTAAACAAACTGTTGACCCTGAAAAGTGGGAAATGGATAAAAATACAGATGCTAACACAGACTATCACTCTTTCCAAATGATGTTTAGCTCATGCAAACTAATTGCCATTGTGAAAAGCAGAAAGTTGATGAAAATAGATAGAGAGCCACCTTCAAAGCTAGGAGGACCTAGGTTCAATTCAGTCTCTGACACATCCTGGCTCTGCAACTTTGGGCAAGTCTAGTAATCTCTCAGTTCTCTAGGCAACCCTCCAAGCCTCTGAGTTTCAGAGAAGTACTAACCTATATTGGTAGAGGGAATTCTCTATGACATTGAAACCACAGATTTGGTCCCCACCCCTGTCCCTTTGAGTACATAAATACCCTAAAAACATCCTTATCAAGCAAGTAGTTGAGGTCCATTGCCAAGTGGAAAAATATGGCAGCCAAGGGAAACAGCAGTTTAGAATTTAAACTCGAGATCTCATGGAGGAGTATAGAGGAAGACTAAGAACATGTAATTAAGTGGCAAAAAATAGTGAGGAAAAAAAACAAATTTAAGGAAAGCTTGACAAGAGACCCAACTAAGCAAAGTTCAGCTCCAGGCCATGGATAGTCTATGAGCTTTGTTGTTTCAGGAAGTGCTTACATTGATGAAATTATGATTCATGGAAATTTTGAAACAAAGTGTCCGTAATAACTATCAGTGGCCATTCATTCCACCAAAAAGAACTCGGGACTTGTTCTAGGATTCTAGACTATGCCTGTGGAGTATTTTGCCCTAAGTTCTTTAGGAAATGTGACCCGGAGAAATTCAGAATGTCAGTATTAAAATAGTACCAGTCTTAGAAATTCAAATTCTTTTTCTGTCAACCAGTTTCAAACCCCTGTAATGCTGGGCTCATGAAGATGCCTCTGAAGAAGGGAAATTTCAGCTGTTAAGAGACCTGAACTGTCATCACTTGGGCCCTTCATTCCCCTGGAACTCCCGCTGCCACTGCTAACACTGCTGCCCTATTTTCTTTAGTTATCACTCACATCGTGCCATGGATAGTTTTCTCCCAGAGACATCGGGAGATATGATGAAGTGGCTAGACCTCTGGACTGGAACTCATGAGGACCTGAATTCAAACCCTGCCTCAGATACTTAATAGCTGTGTGACACTGGACAAGATACTTAACCATTGTCTGCCTCAGTTTCCTCATCAGTAAAATAGGTGTCTGGCCTCAGATGCCTACTATGTGACCCTGGACAAATCACTAGGTCTTGTTTGCTTCAGTTTCCTTGTCTGTAAAATGATCTAGAGAAGGAAATGGCAAAACACTCCAGTATCATCACCAAGAAAACCACAGAGGGGGTCGTGAAGAGGCAGACAAAATTAAAAACAGCTGAACAACAAAAAAATAGATATAATGAGTAGCACCCAAACCTCGTAGTTGAAGATCAAATAAGATGAATAAGCTACAGACTTGGTAAAATTTAAAGCACTATTAAAATGCAAGTGATTATGATTATTATTTTCTTGGCTATTATATACATTGGTTTATGTACGTGTGTGTGTACATATATATATATATATATATATATATATACACATACATACATACATACACACACACAAGTAGGTTCTCTAAAATAAGCCACCTTTAGGGACATCTGTTTGTGTATCTGTCCACTGAAAAGATTAGATAGCTCTGAGTCTGTGGTTCAATCAGTCGGTCAATGAGCATTTATGAAATGTCAATTATGTACCAGTCATCATGCTAAGCTCTGGACATACAAAGGAAAGCAAAAGATAGTCTCTGTCCTTGAAGAACTCACAATCCAAAGAGGGAGACAACATGCAAACAACTCTGGACAGACAAGCTATGTGCGGGCTAAGTTGGAGATAATCACCAGAGGGAAAGCACTAACATTAAGGGGAACCAAGAAAGTGAAATGAATTAATTGTACACAAAGGAAGCAAACCTCAGAGGTAGTAGGATTTGAATCCAGATCCTCTGATTCCAGAGCCACTGCTACTTCCACTGTACCAGAATACTAAGCCAGATTAAAACAAAAACAATATTTAAGAAAAATATTTTTAAGAACATGAACTTGCACCATCATCATGGTGAAGCAAATGGACATGGCCAGAATGGGCAGTCACCAATACAAATGGTTGACTGGGAGCGTCAGACAGTATATGTGCCCTTTGTGCCAGCCCTGCCCACCAAAGAATGCCCCCTACCACTCTCATCGTGGGGTCTTGACACTGAGACTCACTTCAGCTGATACTGAATCTGGGGTACATAGTCACCCCAATTCCAGCCCTTGTTAATTATACTTCTTTATGGTCTCTCTCTTCACCCTAATTTTGGCTCTACCTTTGTTTCTAAGGTGTTTTTGTTTTATTGGCAAATGACAACATTTGATAATCCGGCCCTCCTGGAAATCATGGACTTGTCACCCTGTTTATTTAGAGACTTCCAAAGAGATGTAAAGGCTAGAGCCATAGTGGTATTCAGCAGCGACGACCCCCTACTCTCAGATGTGATGCAAGCCGGTGGTTTTAAAGCTGAAATTAGATTCCCTGCTTTGATTATTCTGTTGTGGGCCTTCAGTTATATTTGAGTGTCCTTCACTCTTTCCTCCTTTATTATTTATAGCCCCGTACTCTTTGAGCAGTGACCAGTACTAATCTGTAACCTTCTGTCCTTCTGCCTGATTCGGCAGCTTTTGAAACTCCAAGATTGAGGCATATATTTGGTGACTTTCTGTAAAAATATCTAGATTGCTTTTCTTCCTATTTCGGAGCCCAAAGTCAGAGTCAGCTTAGGGTTTGCTCTTCTCATTCATTTTGAGCAGGCTTCCTTCAAAGGAGAATATGCAGGCTTGAGGAGGTAAAAATTGGATATTCATTGTATTACAAGGTCTCTCTCACCTCACGCATGCACACACACACACATCTATGTACATCTATATGTATTGTGTATACACAGACACGTGTGCTTTATCTCTCTGTACTTTTTCCATCTAGACTTATACACATCTATATTTGATTAAATAGTTTGTTTTCCCATAGTAAGGGTAGGTTCAAATGAGATAATGCATGTAAGATGCTTGGCAAATCTTTAATATCATGCAAAGAAATGATCATTTTAATGAGTTTAATGACAGGGTATTTTTCCCTCCCCACTATATAGTTGTTGGGTAGACCTAAAAGATAGAATCTAACAATTCTTCAGTGCCTATTGGACACCAGAAAGAAGTGGGACAGAAAGCAGCCTTTGTGGTAGAGCCCCTGAGGACCAAAGAATCTTGCCAGGCTCTGGGTCTCTGAATGGGCTCCTTCCCTCCCAAGCACACATGACTAAAAGCAGGGCCAGCGCCACTGGGAGCTTCTGATTTCCTTTTGCTGGACTAAGGACTCAGGCAATGCGGCATGGCAGCCACCATGTCAGGCCAGCTCAGGCTCAGCTTTCACACAGGAAGGAGGGCCCCCATCTCCCTTTGAGGCCCAGGATTTGTGTTCCTGCATTTTGAATTCCTCCCTTAGAGAAGTGATGAAATAATTCAATCACGGATGTAATGTTACAGCACAACGCATCAGGAGAAAACGCAACAGGACATTGTTGGGCAGCTTTTTAGGCTCTTCTTGAGAAACACATTTTTAAGGAAATCAAGCTAAAGAGAATTCAAATTTGTTTAAAATCTAGAGACATCTTTTAGAAAACTGATAGAAAACTCTTTCTCTCTCCCTCTTTCCTTCTCTTTCTGCTTTTCTCTCTGCCCTCTCCTCTCTCTCTCTCTGTGTCTGTCTGTCTGTCTCTCTCTCTCTGTCTCTCTTTCTCTCTGTCTGCCTCTCTCCTCCCTCCAATCTTCTCTCCAAGCCTGTTAATTTTCTATCATGTATAAGATCTGTAGTTTCTCCACTTGAGCCCCAGCTTGCTCTATTTCATGTCCTTTGTTTTCCTTCTCACACCCTTGAGGGACAATCTTAGTCAAAAGTTACCCCCAAATCAAACCAAGACATTTGTACAAGGCTCACCAGGCCCAAGTCAGAGGTTACCCTGTAGGCCAGTCTCTTAGCCATGTCTCTGAGGGGAGAGAATGATGTTGAAGAAAGACTTGGCTATTCATGAGAAAGCTAAAACTAGCTATCTCTGAATTTCTATGTACATCCTTGCTAAAGACCCTTCTGGGCTTGTCTAGTCTAGTCTAGTCTAGTCTAGTCTAAACACTGTATATTAAGTTCTTTCAGGGCAAGGACTCTGTCTTATTCTTTGTTTTCCTAGCACTGGGCACAGTGAATTACACATTACAGGTGGTTGGCAAATACTTGTGGAGTAAATGAATGAATGAATTTTATATACAAAGACATCACTACCTGAATGAAATACAATCGTCTAAGTCAGAAACAGGCTGAGTGTTGAAGGTAACAGTCACTGAAATAGAGGGATTATCGATAGGAAACAAGCTCTTACTAAATACCTACCATGTGTCAAAACACTGTGCTGCTTGGCAAAGATTACTTCATTTGATCCTCACAACAGCTCAGTTGGAGAAACTGAGGCAGACAAAGGTTAAGTGACCCAGGATCATGCAGCTAGTAAGTATCTGAGGCTGTATGTAAATTCAGATCTTCCTGACTCCAGTCCCAGTACTCCATCTGCTGTGCCATCTAGCTGGACACAGTAGAGGAGAAGCTATGTCCTCTAAATGTGGGCAAAGACCCATGAGAATGATTTAACTCTCCAGAATGAGTAGCAGAATTCATGGGAAAAAATCAGGAGGCTTTTAGTAGGACCAACCATGGACATGGTGACTTTTCATTTGCATCATATACATATGAATTTTTTTATTTGCTTACATATGTATTATACACAAAGAGAGCACTGCTGAATAGAGTATGTGACCCAGAACTCAGGAATATCTGGGTTCAAGTCCTTTACAGGCCAGCTGCCAATCCCTGGACAAGTCCCTACCTTTGAGCACAAACAGGCAACTTTCCCGGACTCTAAGGTACCAAAGAATTGCTGAACTGAATAAGTAAAGGGCATTTCCACCCTGGGAAATTCACAGGACTGGACCAATTTTAATGACAATGTGATGTTGATTTATAGAACCTTTTCTTTTGATTACACTTTACAAAACGACTCCTCATACATTAAGACTTTAGAATCTAGGCATGACCCTGTCAGATGGGCAGATCTAGTGTTATTTCTATTTTCCAGATGAGGAAACTGAGGTTAAAGAGAAGCTGAGGGACACAGAGCCCTTAAGGAGAAGGAACTGGGACCTGTCCCTTGACTTTTTGATTCTTTGTCCATAGCTCACCATATTAAGATCAGATGGTAGATTTAATGCTTAGTAAATGCTTGTGGATTGATTAGTTGAGTGATTGATTAATAGTGCTAGCCAAGGTAATAATAGGTGACATTTATATGATGTTTTAAGATTTGTAGAACACTTTACATACTTTCTCATTTGATCCTTACAGCAAGCCTCCATAAAGGTGCTATAATTATCCCCATTTTAGGGATGAAGAAACTGAGATTCAACAAGTTAAAATACTTGTCCACAATCTTATAACTTATAAATGAGATTCCAACCATGGTCTTCCTTGACTCCAAGTCAAGTTATGTTATGTTACCTCAGAGGCAAAAAGAAGCCACTAGAACCTAGTGAGTATGGGACTAAGTGTATGCTATGGCATAATATAAATGGGGAGGGGAATTGTGTAGTGTTCAGCAAACAAGTCTTAACTTGGTGGCTGGATGTGAAAATGTAAACAGATGGCACATGGACTGGGCCAGCAGTAAAGCTTGGCTCCTTTCTAGACTTATTTTGCCCTAAACAGTAGGCATTTAATAAATGCTCATTGAGTGCCTGACTGAATGATAACACATAAAAGTACAGCATTCTCATTTCATTTGGTCTTTCTCATGGCGTTGATTTATTTGAGAAACCAAAATAAAAAGAGGGGTGCTTGCTGATCGTGCCATCCCTTTCTAAAGGAGCGGCTTTCTTTGCTGCAAGTTGCTGAGGAAACATTCATCATCAGTGAATCTGTCATGCCACAAATATTTCCTTAGTGCCTATGTGCCAGGCACTGTGCTAAGTGCTGGAGAATTCAAAGAAAAACAGTGAAAAACTGTCTCTTAACTGAAGGAGCTTCTAGACAGAGTAAGACCCAAGGGCAATGCTTTCATGTTATTAACAGTGATTGGAGGTGGAGGCAAAGGAAGGGCTGGGCATGATGGGCCAGGAAGTGTGACTATGGGATTCCTTTTAAGTTGGGGGCTGGGAGGGGAATTGCTCGGAAGTGGGTAGACCTTCTGCTTGGGCTGGAGAGGTAAAGGATGGAAAAGGGTGATGAAGAGTTGGACACGATAAACAACTGAGCAACAAAACTTACTATATGTGTGACCCTGGGCAAGCCACTGCCCATCTACACCAGTCTCAGTTACTCACTCACAAAATTAGTGGCTTGGACTGGATGATCTCAAAGGGTCCCTTCTAGTGTTAAATCTGGGAGGTGTGGAAGAGGAGGGGTCAGTAGCAACGGCAGTGGGAGAGATAAGCTATTCCTTGCTCTCACTCCTTGCACTCACATACCATCTGGAAGCTAGGGGGCACAGTGAATAGAGTGGTGGACTTTGAGTCAGAAAGACCTCAGACGCACTCCTCCATTAGACAGTAACTAGCTGTGTAACCCTGGGCAAGTATCTTCACCTCTCTCAGTTCCCGTCTGTAAGATGGGGATAATAATAGCCCCTATTTCACAGGATTGTTGAGGATCAAATGAGATAACACAGAGAGTACTTTCCAGACCTTAAAAGTTAGAGCTTTCTTTATTTTTTCCCCAGTCAGACCTCTCTTAGTAAAGGGGAAAAAACTGAACTTTTAGTCCAGTAGAGCCGCTGGGCTGAATATTCTCTTCCTCTCTTCTCTCTCCCTCTCTCCCTCTGTCTCTGTCTGTCTCTCTGTCTCTGTCTCTGTCTCTGTCTCTGTCTCTGTCTCTGTCTCTGTCTGTCTCTGCCTCTCTCTCCGTGTGTGTGTGTGTGTGTGTGTGTGTGTACTAAGTAGGGCATAGGTAAGATTGTCAGCCCTACATAAGGCAAAGGAAGCAGTGTCTACCGACACCCCCCTCCCCCCAACAAACAAGCCCATGTAATTAAATGCTACTGCTGGGGGCTTCACTGCGTTCGCATTTCAAAAGGCATCTTGCCTCGCCTGCTCCCACCTGCTGCCAGGCTGAGCCGGGAGCCGCCAGTGCCCGGGGTCCTACAGATGCAGGTGAGCTCGGAGCGCAACCACTTTCACAGTCCAGAAAGCATGACATTCCTCGTTACCAGGGGGAGGAGAGGCTAATTGAGAAGTGTGTATAAAAGCTGTAATGAGTAGCATTTACATGTATTGATTAGAAGCCGGGCCACCGTTTCTCATTTATCACCACCAGCAGCTGTGAAATTTCCCCCACGCGCTCGGCATGGCTCGGATTCCCGGGCCCCTGGTTCTTTATTGCTTTTCTCAAACCTCCTCCTCCTGTTCCAGAATGCTGATCCACCAGCTGGAATGGGCCCGTAATTACTCCAGCCCCTCCGCCAGCTGCCACAATTGCCAAGCCGCTGGAGTGAAAAATTCCATCCGGCATTTCCGATTTTTTACATTACCACTGCATAATCATATTTGACGAATAATTAACCTGGGTTAATACTTCAGGGAGCCATTTGCAAGTAAATTGATAAGCTGAGTGCTGGAACGGTGCACGGGGGCTGGAGGTTGGAGCCCTGGCACAGGAGGCCCCCCCTCCCTCCCCGCTACGTTGGGCTGGGATGCGCTAAGTGCAGGTCTGGGGATCGCTCCATCTTCCGGCCCGATCAATGCCGGCCTGCCTCTCGGGTCTCTGGTGAGCTAGGCCCTCGGCCCAGGGCTTGGGTGCAAGGGCATCAGAGAGCTCCCACCTCGCCATCTCTTTTGCCAGCTCTCGCTGGCACCGCTGCCATCTCCTTTTTCTGGAAGAGCTAATTCCATTGGATGCTTGATCTCAGTCTCAGGAATTGCATGATTTGCATTCCAGAAAATTCTCATTGCTAATAAAGAAACTCCAGTTTGAATTCGCTGACTCAGCAGCTTGAAGCCTGGAAACTAGAAAAGTATTTACTTTGTCTTGTCTTGAAATCTCTTTAGACTTTGGAATGAAGAATTTCCCCAGAATGTAAAGGTCTTCCTTTTCTTACCTGGGATGACTGAAAGTTGATCTTTCCACACTTGTTGGGGTTGGATGGTGGGAAAGGAAGGGAAAATCACCGAATTTAGGCAGCTGTGGGATGTCTGCATGTGCGTACACGTGTGCACATATGTATGTGTGTCTGAGGACGTGATGCTCACCATTTGAAGGCTGCCAATTTTTTTTAATGAGCCTAAGCATTACCTTATCCTTCCTCCCTTCCTCCTGTCCTTCCCTCTCTCCATTCCTTCCTCCCCTGTCCTTCCTTCCCCCTCTTCCTACTTTCTTCACTCCCTCCACTGTTTCTTCCCTCTATCCCTCCCTTCCTTTCTCCCTCCTTCCCTCCCTCCCCTTTTTCCTCTCTCCTTCCTTCCCTTCTCTCTTTTCCCTCCCTTCTTTCCTTCTATTACATGCTCCTGTGCTCTCTCATGCCCAGTCACAATGGCCTGTGATTTCAGAAATTCTCTTGGTATCCTGCTGCCATCCCCAATAGGGGAGCTAACCATTGAAGACTCTGTGGATGGAGCTACCACTGGCTTCACTTGGTATTTGTCACCATGTGAGGTAACACCAGGTAAAGCAGTTCTTTTCAGAGATGCTCTGCAGCACTAAGTGAAATCAATGGCCAAACGATCTAACACAATTGGTCACATATTGATAGAATTCAACACTGCTGCTAACGTGACTTGTCATTGATCTGACAAAAACAGACCCCAGGCTCAAAGTGCCTGGGAGCCTTTGGCTCTGTGTTCATGGAGTTGGGGAGGAGGGGCGGATTATTCGCTCCATTGGCTTCAAACATCATCTTTCTTCTTATTATTATTCTCACTGACTAGGTACTGTCCCTCACTCTGGAAAGTACTTTCAGAACTTTGCAACTGTCTGGCCATGGGGAACCTGACAGAAGCAAACGAAGGCTGGATTAGAGCTGATATTTGGAAGTGGGCTGGCAGACCAACTCTGCAAATGTGTTCTGGGACCTTTGGCATGGAGAATCCTGCAGAGTGCCATGGTCAAGGTCAAACCAAGGCAATTAAGAGACATTCTACCATCTCTACCAATTCGTCCTATAGGAAGGGCAGGGTTCCCCTCAGATGACATCGGCCATCGTCTAGAGGTTGCTAAGTAACACAGCAAGCTTGAGGGACAAAAGGAGCCTGGCACTTCCTTCCTGATCAGGTCGTCATTGCTGCCCATGAATCTGTCCTCAGTACTCCTTGTTCTAAGGAAGCACATAGGTGCTTGGAAAGGGGCCCTGTTGTATTAATTATTTCATAACAGTTCTATAATGCCTTCCATGGCAGGCATGGTGCTGGTCATCAGTATGGATTGGGAATAGTACAACGGGCAAGAGAAAATCAGACGTTTGGATTCTGTAATGACTTAATGTTAGAACTAGGAGATCAAAGTTAGGTTCAGTCCCTTGAAGTGCTATTGGGTGAAATGACAAGTGCCAAATATTGTGCTGTGCAGTTAGGATACCTAGCAAACAGTGAGGTATGTCAGCCCAGAAGGAGCTAACGTTTTCTCAGGGGAGACAACAGGACCACCTCTAAGTACTTATTAAGTGGATACAAAATAAAATGAAGCAGTTGGAGAGTGGGATGAGGAATTAGCTGCTGGGGGATCAAGAAAGGAGAATGCTTTTGCAGTTGCTAAAAGATACTGGCCTTGTGCAGGATGGTAGAGGAACCAGATCCTTGAGCCCTGAAGAGGTCTGGACCCAGAACAATTTCCTAAGGGTCCCAAGGGGCCCATTTAAATATTGACTTGTGAGCTGAAGAGTAGGGACCATCTCCAGGTGGTCTAAGTCAGATTCAGATTTTCACCCAAGGGGTGAGCTAGGATGCCAGGAGAAGGTGTAGTCTTCCCCTTAGCCTGCACTAAGCGACAAGACCCCAGGGAGATGGCTGAGGATCAGGAGCTGGGAGCCCTGTGAGGCAGGTTCAGGGAAGAATCAATTAATCGACAAGAACTAATTAAAAACTTACTGTGTGCCAGGTCATGAGCTGAGCATGCTGCAGATATAGAAAAAGGCAAAAACAGTCCTTTCCTTCAAGGAGCTTCCATTCTAACAGAGAAGATAAGGTATACTATGAATAGTCATATCCAGGGGCGGCTAGGTGGTGCAGTGAATAGAGCACCGGTCCTGGAGTTAGGAGGACCTGAGTTCAAACCCAGCCTCAGACATTTAACACAAAAACTAGCCATGTGACTGCAGCAGAGCAGAACCAGGAAAGGTCCCCTGCAGGAGACAGCTTTCAGGCCAAGCTCTGAAGAGAGCCAAGGATTCTAAGAGGTGGAGGATGGAGAGAACACATTGCAAGCAGGTCTTCAATGAGAAGAAATTGTACCTCTCCCCTAAGAAAGGAGAATACCTCCTTTTATATTGGCATCCTGAGACAAAGCTTCATTTGCCCTGCACCTGTTAAGGCTCTGCTCTTACTGTAATTATCCAAATTAATTCTTATTTTACATCATTGTATAGAGGAAGGCTAAGAGCTGGATTCTGAAGAAGACCTCTCTTCTATTACTACTTCGGCCACTAACTAGATGTGTGACTTTGAACAGTCACTTACCTCTGCCTGCCTCAGTTTTCTCATCTGTAAAATGAAGCTAAGAATAGCACCTACCTCCCAGGACTATTGGAAGGATAGAATGCAATAATATTTGTAAAGTGCTATGGATGCTAACAATCATGTTATTACAAAAGAAAATGAAGAATGGCTAGTTCTTATCTAAGCTACATCAAGAGTGTAGGGATGTGATCAGTTGGTTCATGTATCCCCGTGACACTGACACATTTGGGGATATTCTGGGCATTTGGATTTTGTCACTGTTGTTGTCATGACATAAAAAAAGGAAATCAGGTTGCATTTTACTCACAAACCTCCCCAGGAAATTTTTTGGGATGTGCACTTTAGTGTGCAAGTAGAAGGGGATTTCTCTGGCTCAGGGGATACACCTCTGCAGTGAGCCTGCCTAGCCCATGGTGGAGGGGCCTCATATGGAAAGTGTCACCGTGCCTGTGCCACACCTGGGAGCTCTCACGTGTTGGGAGCTGACTCAGCCCAACTGACCCCACATATGTTCGGAATGGACTGGGTTGGCCAGGTACTTAACTGTAGTCTTATGTTGAGAGAAGCTTCAAGCCCATGTGATAGCTGGAGTAACTGAATGAAAGCAGCTAGCATGCCAGACATTTCCATTTGTATTTTATACAAAAGAAAGCAGTATGGTGGTCCAAGGCAAAGAGACCTGAACTGTGAACTCGGTGACTTGGCGTGAGTCCTGGCTTACATGTTTGACCTTAGCTACGTCCTGACTGGCTCATCCTCAGTGCCCTCTGAAAGGACCAAACAGGACCCTTGTGAACTCATCAGTAGAGATGGAATCACAGAAACTTAAGGTGGAATATTGAATGTTTAATAGAGAAGGCCCATCATGCACGAGCATACAGAAGGTCCATTTAGAAACCTTGGTCATCAGAAGAGACACTATGTCAGGAGACCAAATCTTCAGAGGGGTTGGTCCCTTGAAGGGCAGGTCCAGTGTCCAGAGCTGAGGCGGGCTCTCATGGGTTCTACTTGGAGGAAATCAGGAAAGTTATGAGGCAAATCATTTCCTTAGGAAAAGGGATTGGTTCCTCTCTTGTCTTTGCATGCCAAGGACCTAGCCGAGTACTTAGCACAGAAGACAGTGCAGAATAAATACTTGTTACCTAATTGACTTAAAAAGGTGACTTGGGAATAAATCAAGATGAAAAATCTTTCCTTGAGTGCCAGCCTCATGAAGCTGGTCTTTCCTAGATTAAAGGACAATAATTAGTTCAGGGACTTTCCCCTTAAGGAGGAAATGCTCAGAAAATATGTCCTGATGAAGATGAGGCTGCTAGAAACCAGGATTGTTGAGAGACCAACCAAGCCCAAGGCTTGGTTAAAACAGGGAGGCAATAAGATAGTAAGCATTTATTAAGAGCTCACTAGTACTAGCCAGGTACTGTGCTAAGTGCTGGGGAGTCAAATACAAGCCAAAAGAAACACGGACACTGCCCCATGGAGTGTACATTCTAACAAGGAGGACAACCCCCAAAAGAGAGCAGAAGAGGGGCATGGTGGCAAAATTCAGGGAATTAGAGGGGAGGCAAGGTGGCTGGTCTGGGCCCTCTCCAAAAGGGAGAGGATGGGAAACCAATGGGAAAAGGGGAGCCCTATGGGGAAGGTATTTCCCGGGGGGGAGAAGGAGGCTGAGGCATGAAGGTAAAGTCCAAAGAGTAAGAAGTCACGTCAGGAGGAGAATGGCCGAAGCTGATTAGAGCCTCATCCACATGATCTGGGGACAGAAACTACCCCTTTGTAAAAATGAAGGTTAGATCAGAATGTTAAGGGCACTCTCAGATCTCTTTGTGTCCCGTGTGATACCTCACACAGAGGGGGCATTAGGTGATTTGATCTCCTCTTTGCTTATGTTCATGCCTCTCATTTCTCCTTCTTGCCTTATTGCTGTTGCTATTATTTCTAGAGTGAAGTCAAGGAGCACTGGGGGTGGGAGGAGGCAACTTTGCTTTGCTCCTTGATTTATTGGGAAAGATCCTAGTGTTTCTTGGTTTCATATAATTATAGCTTTTGACATGTATCCATGTATAGACATATATATGTATAGGTTAAGCTATAAATATGTTGTCTTTTAAAAGATATTTCGATGCTTTTGCCTTCTAGCTTTATTTCTATGCATAAATAAGTGTTGTACTTTATCAAAGGCTTTTTCTGCATCTGTTCCTATCATGCTATATTTGTGGATGTTTTTGCTTTTAACAGGATTAATTTTGGTCATTGTTTTCATAATGTCACAACGTTCTTTCATCCCTGGCATAACCCCAACTTGATCATAGTGAATGAGTTTCAAATCTATTGCTATAATCTCTTTGTCAGGATTTCATTTAAACTGTTGGAAAACATATGCATTCATGGCATTAAATCTACTGGGCAACCAGATGTTGCATAGCTCTTGCTGTAATCCTGAAATCAGTCAACAAGCATTAAGTATTGAATACTTAACTATGTTCTAAGCCTGCAAAGACAAAATTAACACCTCTTGCCCTCGAGGAGCTTATATTCTATCAGGTTAAAGAACATGTATTCATATTAATAAGTACAAAATACATGCAGAGTAACTCCAAATAAATATTGGGGTGGGGAGGTACCAGTAGCTAGGGAAGATCTGGACAGATCTTGTATAGGAAATGTTAGGCAAAGCTATTAGCCATAAATTAGCCATTTAGGGGTGATTTGTCATCCACTGAGGACTTTCAGTCTGTAAGCCGAGACCAGATGACCTTTTGCTACATATATTCTGAAGCAGAGCTTCTTTATTTTTTTGTGTGCTCTGACCCTTCCCCCACTTTGGCAGGCAGGTTGGTGAAACCAGTGGACCCTTTCTCAGAATCAAGTGCTGAAGCGCATACAATAAAACACATGGTATTACCAAGGAAAACAACTATATTGAAATTAAAGATGTCATTTTCCCATCAAAGGTCATGGATTCTCTTGGGGGTCTGTAGATCCCAGGTTAAGAATCTCTGTTATAGAGGGCCTTCTGGCCTCTAGAAGCATGGAACTAGATCCCCTCTGATGTCTCCCTGGGATTCTTGGGTTCACCCATACCCTCACTGACTCCAAGGTCTTTTAGACTACCCTAGGCAAGCCTGAGAATGCTCTGTGATCCATTAGTCTTGAAGTCAGGAGGATGTTTAGAGGATGAAGTCAGCCTGTATCTTATCTCCCAGTATTCCAAGGCATTTGGGGATGGGATTCTGTTCTAGGACATTCAGACAAAATAAGGTAAGCCAAGGAGAGACTTGAGTGACACTTCACTCCTGGCCAGCTCTCCAAAGCAGCCCCCAAGCAGCACCTGAGAAAAGTATAGAATTGGTAAAGTTTGTCTTCTGCCTCAAAAGAAGATGTAATTACCATCTGCCTCACCAATGCCGTCTTTTTATCTGACTTGCAGCTAAACCCTCCCATGTACGTTGTTCCTTCCAACCTGAAGTGAGAGCTTCTCAAGAACAGGGGTTATCTGTGTCTTCTTTTTGTATCCCAAGTACTTAGCACAGTGCTTTGCACATAAGTGAATTTTCATTCATTCGTTTGCCTGGTATATTCTAGAAGCCATTTGGGGTGCAGGGGTGGGGTATGGGATGGAGTAGATGGTCTCTGAGTTCCCTCCCACCTCTAAAAGTCTGTGAAAAAATGCCCTAATGACAAATAAAAGCATTCTCTCTGTGCAGTACACCCAAGTGTCTCCTAATCCATCAGCCCAGAAGAGACTGTTGACATTTCATCTTTTGTGGCAAATGGACGATGATTACTAAATGGTTTGCCAGTTGCACTATTTGTCACGAACTTATAACAGTCTTGCAGATAGCTGGGAGCCTGCATGGAATCTTCAGTCACCTTTTGTCCTGGGCCAATAGAAAATATTGTTTTATTACCTCTCTATAACACCCTCTGAAGTACTGTGAGGGGGAGGATTTCTCAAGACTTTATAAGCATGTCTAAATTTAATGATTTATTTATCTTAAAACTTATTTTAGCAGAAATTAAAAAAAAGAATTAAGGCAAAATTAAAGAAAGGATTGTGGTTTTCTTTCTTTATAAAAGTACATTATTTAAATATTTTGACATATACTCCAGTTAAATTCACCTTAAAGTTACACTGGATATCCTTAAGTGAATTTCTTTACCTGACTCTTACTTTTATCCATCATTATCAGTGCAGAGTTTCATGCTCTTGATGTATTGTTGGGTCAAATAAACCATGCCAAGTGTTTCACAAAACTAAGTGCTATGTAATTGTCATTTATGGTTGAATGGGCAGCTTCTGGTCCATTAGAAAACTTGCCTGAGACAGAATCTATAGATAGACCATGATCTGGGTCCAGAACTGATTTAAGAAGAGGAAAGCAGGCTGGCTTGTATTTGGGAAATTGTGTGACATTTTCGATGCTTCCAATATGCCCATGACAGAAAAACCCTACTTTCTAACATCACTATTCTTCTGATAATGTGTTATGGCTGTGGACCAGAGACCACCACAATTCTCTAGAGAGCCAAAATTATAGGTGGCCCATGACAATGTAACAATGTACATTGGCCATAAATAGAATGCAGGTTGTGAGTGTAAGAATATATCATGTGTAAATAATGTATATAATGTGTGAGAATAATAATAGCTAGTATTTATCTGGTTCTTTATGTTTTACAAAGGGCTCTATAAGTGTTATCTCATTCAATCCTCACATCAGCCCGGGGAAGTAGGTTCTATTCTTATCCACATTTTACAGATGTCGAAACTGAGGCAGCCAGAGGTTAAATGATTTTCCCAGAGTTCCACAGCTAGTAAGTGCCTGAGTCAAATTTGAACTCAGCTCTTCTTGACTCCAGATCCAGTACTCTATCCGCCACAGCGCCACCTAGTTTCCATCCTGTGTCGATGGATGTAGGCAAGAAGTGCACAGCAGGAGAAGGTGCCATTTTTGTAATTTGCCCCTGTCCAGAGTTGTAACTAACAATCTTTGCATGTGCCTCAAGTTGAGTCTGGAGCAAACAGCAAAAAGCACACCCTGAATCATGGTGGTTGAGGGGACTCAGCTGTATAAATCCTATGTTAGGGAGGAAGCTTGGGGGGGGGGGTGCAGGAAAAGAAGTAAATCAGGTAAGAAGAAGAATCATCCCTCCCCCCACTTTGGGGCCCCCACCTGGTAGCTTCCTGCTTTAATTGGCTATGCTTGCTACCTAGACACAAAGAGCTGAAGTTCTGTCAGTGCCTTCTAGAGGAAGCACCCTGCTCAAAAGCCCAATAACATCAGCCCAGTTCTACCTCTGCCCACATGGGTAAGATCCCAGATTCACTGAAATATGAAGAATTGCATAAGTTTCCAACTCAGCCCTCCAAGAGAGAGTTTTGTGTCCAGGGGAATTTGTGAATGGTTCTCCTAATGAGAGGGAGGGAGGGAAGGAGGGGAACTGAGAGAACTTTCCCAGGGTCTTCTTTTTCATGGAATATTAAGTTCATGCTGCATCTGACAAACCAGTATTTTTTATTCTTTTTACTTTGCTATGTGCTTGATCAGGAGGGCTCTTTGCAAAGAGTTATGGATAATAGATACATGATCACAAATGACAAGATAGCCTGGCTACATCGTTCCATGCTCATTACTGATTTAAGGGGGGTGAGGAGGGATGCAATTCCTTCCGTGTATCAAACAACTCATTAATTATTGTGCCCATATTACACGCAAGGTGCTAGACCTTGAGTTCTGCATATGTATTTTTTTCTCAAGAAAATCTTAAGATCTGGACAATCTCTGGCCTGAAGAGGGGCATGAGATGAATACCTCATATGTCAAGAGCCCTTGAGGAGTTTCAGACTTTATGGAGGTTTCTGTATTTCTCTTACCTACAATAGTTACCTAATGGATTCTTCTAGGGTTACAAGAGATCTAAGTGTAGCATTAGAAGTGGATCAGCCAAAGGGAAATGCATTAGTTAGGGAGAAAAGATGGAATGCCTACAGTTTATGAAGCCCTGTCTTGTTTGGCATAGGGGGCAGGGAGGAGTATCCAAAAGAAGAAACAATATGGGTCTAGTGGAGAAAATAAAAATGCACACTCAAAATGTGGAAACTCCTTCAGGAAAGGTATTGTTTCATTTTTGGTTTTGTATCCATAGCACCCATCACAGAGCCTGGCACATGGTGGCTACACCTTGGGGTATATGCTTGTTAAGTGAAGAGAGGTGTAGGAGGAGGCATGCAGATTGGGAAAAGCAGTGATCCTGGAGTAAAAAGTTATTACTGATGTTTCCTACTTGTGTGAACCTGGGTGAGTCATCTGATTTCTCTGAGCCGCAGCTTCATTCATCCAAAAAATAAGGGGTTGAGACTAGATCGCCTCTGAGGTCCTTTCTACTCTGTAACTATCATCCAGTGAGTGAATGAATCAATGAACAAATGAATGAATGAATGAATGAATGAATGAATGAATGAATGAATGAAACAGAAGAACGATTACCAAGCAACTCAGAAAGTATCAAATGAGAATCCAGCTCAAGCAGCTGGTCTTGGCTAGAACAGAAGGAAGAGTCATTGGGATTGGTAAGAACATAGTTCAATTAAGCACCAACTGTGTGTAAGGTATTTGGGATATGAAGACAAAGTGAGACAATTCCTGGCTTCAAAGAGCTTCCTTTCTATTGACAATAACTGACACCTTTGTGATATTTTAAGGTCTGCAAAGTGATTTATATGCATTTTCCCCATCAACCTTGATTTCATTGGTGTATGGAATTCACAGGGAGAAAAAATATCCCCACCTATGAAATGGTTCATCAACTTAGAGTTTGAGAGACTTGCCTGAAATAGTGAAAAGTTAAGTAACTTGGCAGGGTGACAAAGCCAGGATGTATCAGATTGAGGATGTGAACCCAGATCTTCCTGACTCTGAAGCCAGCCAACTATCCACTAAGCCACACAGCCACTCCTTATTTTAAAATATATATAATTAACAATTATATATAATTGGAATGTAGAATTAATATACAATATAGAATTAATAATTAAACAATATAGATTAATAATTAACTATACATAATTATACAATATATTCAATAAATTAAATAGTTAATATTATTAAATATATAATTAAATATGCATGATTAATTGAATCAGATTGTTTGTGTGTGTATAATTGGATTTAATTCTCCCAATGATTTCATGAGTTAGGAGTGACTGGTATTTTATGAGCTAGAGAAGCTAAGACTTTGCAAGACTGAGGAATTTGCCTTTGGTCATAGAAGTATTAAGTATCAGAGGTAGAATTCAGACCCACATCTCTCCTGTCTCTCTCTCTCTGTCTCTGTCTCTCTGTTTCTCATCTCTCTGTATCTCTCTATACAGGGAGTTGTTTGTATGGTTTCTCCAGTCTGGCTGGGCCACTACACACTTAGGCTTAGGATGGGAGGGATCAAAAGGATTTGCCTGCCAGCTAAGGGCCAGAGATTTACTAGGTTCCCAAGTTCTACAAAGAGGAATAGCCAGCCTTTTGGATGTAATAAGTCACTCTCTCCAGTACCCAGTTGCCATGAAGGTGGCACTGTGGGGCACTTGGAGCTTGGTTAGACATTGATGACAGCAAGGCCATCCACTGCATCTCAAGCCATCACCAGTGCTCTTGGCTTTTGTCCTGCCACTGGACTTCAGGGAAGAGAGACTGAGGCCGGCTGCTTTGAGCATCTCTGCCTCACTTAAACCCAGTTCATGCCAAGACAAGACATCATCCTGTGCTTTGAAACAAAGGCCAAGCAACTATGTGCCAGGCATTGTGCTAAGCAAATTACAAATCTCTCATCTGATCCTCACAACAAACCTGGAAGGTAAAGTCTATCATCACCCCAGTTTCACAGCTGAGGAAACTGAGGCACAGTTTACAGTTCACAGTTGACCAGAACACATAGTTTGGAAGTGTCTGAGGCCACATTTGAACTCAGATCTTTCTGACTTCAGGCCCAACTGTGCCACCTCACGACCCAGGGTGATGCAGCAACAGGGAGGTGATGAAGTTCTGAACAAGCTGGTAACTGGAGAAAAGAGGGTGGAAGAATGAGGTTGTGGAAGCGCGATGCCCCCGGACTCCATCACGTACCTAAACAGGTGCAAACAAGCATCTGAGTGCAGGGGGATGATGTGGATGAGTAGATGTTTGATCACAGAAACCATTCCGTGAGTCTTTGTGCAAAGTGAAGGAACCATCTGGGCATCAGTGTCTGCACCAGGCTTCCAGGAGAATTCAGCTGTGATGGGGGGCTTCTGGTGTGGGCTCTGTTAGTGAATGTCCTTACTGGGGCCCATTGCCAGTGTGGTCTCACTGCAAACACACACTCACACACACACACACACACACTCATATTTACACTCATACATTCATAGATTCCTACTCAACACATACTCACTCAGACACACATTCACAATGCATGCACACACACACACACACACACTCACACTTTCACACTCATACATTCACACACTTACACATATTCACTTACTCACACACCAGTAATCAGCACAGGGGCACACCATGCGAGAGACAAGGAAAGATGCTCTTCCATTGGGAATGTCGGCCCTGGCTTCCTTGACTTTGCCCAGGACAAAATTCCTGGTCTGGAGCTCTGCTGCTGCCATCAAGCGAAAGGGCTTTCCAGCAGTTTAGAACTGGAAGAGGCCCTTGTGCCTAGGCATGCCCAGTTTACAGAGGGAAATACTTAGGCCCATAAGAGGGAACTTACTTGTCTCGGATGACGCAGAGAGTAAGTATCAAGGTCAGAATTCAAATTCAAGTCTTGGGGCTCCTGTGTTCTTCTTGCTGCACCATGGCCTCCAGTAGGAAGTGATCCTGAAGGTCTGGCAGCTTTCTCTGCTTCTTAAGGGAGACTTTGGACTGTTGCCCAGCCTTTCGGGCTGCCTGTCTCTGATCCCAGCTTCCTGGACTCCATCTATAGGCCTCAATAACATTCACTTCAGGCCCCATAATCTTCAGACTTCCTTTTACATACTTTTATTTCTTCAAGAACAAGTGAAAAAGGAAGCAGTTTCTGTCCATTTGCTACAGTTTTGTGGTTGTTTTTAATGACAAAACAATGCATCAACAGTCCCAGAATGCTAAATATCCTCTCCTAGATCTGCTAATTAGCACATGCGAGCTCCTTTATGATATAGTGGGCAGTTGTGGGGAGAAGCCACCCACCATCAGGAGTGAGGATGCATGTGTCTGTAGGGAAAGGGTCAGAGACAGGGTGACAGGGGGTAAAGAGTGTCATCCATTCTCTGTGTACTAGGGAGACAGACCTTTCAAAGCTCTCAGCCCAAGTGGCCATGCCTTTACTGAACAAGGAGGCCTCATTTGCACATGAGTGGCCCCCTTCTGAAAGGCAGAGAAACTCTGCATGCTTGGCCATCCCTGTCTACACAAGGGAGAGAGAACCACACAGCCCAGAAATGCTTACACGGTCTCTGTCTGTCCATAAGTATGTCAAGTACTGACTGTGGAATTGTGCAAAATGCTGGACATAAGAACAAATAAAAACATAGGGCCTGCCCTCAAGGAACTCGCAATCTTGTGGGGAGGCAGGGAAGGGAAAGGAAGGGAAGGGAAGGGAAGAGAAGGGAAGGGAATTGAAGTGGAGGGAAGAAAAGGGAAGGGAAGGGAAGGGAAGGGAAGGGAAGGGAAGGGAAGGGAAGGGAAGGGGAGTGAAGGGAAGGGAAGGGGAGTGAAGGGGAGAGAGGAGGACAGAAGAATAGAGAGAGGCAGGCAGAATGATGAAATTCTCACTAACCCCTCTATTCATCCTCCTCATGTGCATCTCTTGTGAGTAGGTCACAATTTAGGGTGATAAATCTAAAATTGCCAATCAAAAGCATCATTTCAATTCCTAGCACTCATCCTCCATTCAGTTGTACCTCTCTACAACAAAAATTTTACTTAGCACATTAAGACATTTCAATAGTGTGGAAGTAGCCCTAGCCCTGGAATAAGAAGGGCAGCTGCAGTGAGTGCCAGGCCTGGTGTGAGGAAGACTTGAGTTCAAATCTGGCCTCAGACACTTATTGGCTGTGTGACCCTGGGCATGCCACTTAACCGTGTCTGCTTCAATTTCCTAATCTGTAAAATGAGCTGGAGAAGAAACGGCAAACCACTCCAGTATCTCTGATGAGAAAACTCAAATGGAGTCACACAGGGTCGGATGTGACCAAAAAACAAACACATAACAACTAGAGTAGAGGACTTGTATCTGAATCCCAACTCTGATGCACTTTGTGTGACCTTGGGTAAGTCACTCAATCTCTTTGGACCTCAGTGTCTTAATCTGTAAAATAAAGGGTTGGACTAAATGTCCCTTCAGGCCATGTCTAGATCTAGCTCAAGGAACCAGTAATCTTCATGTAGCCCATGTAACCTTTAAGGTATTCTTTTCCCAGTTCTCATTTTAATTACTGAAATGGGTCCTAGATCTTGGGTCTACCTCCCTCTTAGTGTTCTGTGGGTCAGGAATGAGTATGTAATGTCATGGTTCAAGCCCCCACTGGTGTGCTTCCTCCTAGATAATCAGCTGAGCAATAATCAGACATTGTTTAAATAGCTTTATAGAAAGGACAGTTTATTAAAGTGATGGAAGGAAGGAAGGAAGGAAGGAAGGGAGGGAGAGAGGGAGGGAGGGAGGGAGGAAGGAAGGAAGGGAGGGAGGAAGGGAGGGAGGGAAAGAAGGAGGAAAAAAAAGAGGGAGCAATGGAGGAAGAAGGTAAGAAGGAAGTGAGGGAGGGAGAGAGGAAGGGAGGAAATAAGCATTTATTTAGTACCTACTCTGCATCAGGCCCTTTGCTAAGTGCTAATATTTATGTATATGTATATGTATATGTATGTATGTACGTATGTATGTGTATGTATGTGTGCATGCATATGTGTATGTATATGTGTGTATGTGTGTGTGTATGTATGTATGTATGATCTCATTTTACCCAGTAAACACAGTGGCACATTCTCCTACAAGTCCATGTAGAGTCCAGGGGGAAATGGGCTGAATTTTAGAGAACACAGGTGGCAAAGGGGAAGCTCATAGCTTCTATTTCCTGAAGTCCTTTTCTCCCATTTTTTCCTCCCATTTCTCAAGAAGTTCCTTTTCATGTGATGAATCCTTGACTCCTTATACAAACAGTAATCTGGTGTGAAGCCTAGATGGCAGAGTAGAGGCAGCAATTTAACTGAACTCTCTCACTGTTCCCCTCCAAATATCTTTGAAATAGCTCCTCAAGTTAAATTTGGAGTAGCAGAGTTAACAAAAGGTCAGGGTGAGACACTTTTCCAGGCCAAGACAACTTCATGGACTGGCAGGAGAGGTCTGTGACATCAGAGTGGGGGCCAGACCAGATTGGAGCATATGGGGTGGTAATACCAGCAGTGGACCTTGGAAGTGGCTCTGACAGTGGAAGCAACAGCAGCAGATTTGAGAGTACTCAGTACAGAGAAGGTAAGGGAGACAGAATCAAATCAGGTTACAAAAGGATTACAGGAGGCCCTTTTCTGGCACTTGGCTCAGGACCTGTTGCATTGCCTGTTGTGGTCATAGTTCCAAGGCTAAGAAGAGGATTAGCACTTGTGGTCACAGGGGATCAAGGTCCCTTCCTGGGTAAAGAACAGAGCACAGACCAGGAGGGGATGACCACGACTCTCTTTGGATAACACCACCTTTGTAGTACCAAAAACTTAACAGACCCCTAGAACTAGTTCTGAAAACAGCAGCACAAAAAGTCCTGAAGCTTGGGACAGTGCCCCCTCCACCCCAGCAGCAGAACCCAATTTTAACATAAAGCTAAAAGTCAAGACGTAGACTGGGAAAAAATGACTAAACAACAACAAAGAACCTAACCATAAAAATCTGCTATGGTGACAGGGAAAATCAAGACATGAACCCAGAAGACATCAATGTCAAAACAGCTAAAGCAAAGCCTCCAAGGAAAAATGTGAATTAAACACAAGCCCAATAAGAATTCCTGGAAGAATTTTTTTAAAAGAATTTTAAAAATCAAATAAGAGAGGAAGAGGAAAAATTGGGAAAAGAAATGAGAGTGATGCAAGAAAATTATTAAAAGAGTCAGCAGCTTGGTTAAAAAAAGGGCATACAAAAAATCCTGAAGAAAATAACACCTTAAAAAGAAATGGTAATGGCACAAACATTCACTAAAAAGAGAATAACTCCTTAAAAAAGCAGAATTGGCCAATTGGAAAAAAAAAAGGAACAAACACTGATCCGGAGACACAATTTAGGGAATTAAAGAGAAGGTAAGAAGTTCAACATCCTCCAGACCCCTCCCCCAAGCTGGAAGGTCTTCCTCTGGTCAAAGGAAGATGGAAGAAAAGAGACCTGCTAGTCCCTCCCTCGGGGCAGAGCCAGCTGGCATTTCTTGAAAAATGAATTCTCAGCGTCCTTCAAAGCTCGCCATACAATACAGGATTTGGACTGGATGCCCTCTGTAGTCCCTTCCAGACAGACATTTATGTTATCATTCCATGATCTATCTCCCCAGTGAATGCTTACTGTACCAAGAGGCCTTTTCATATTCATGCATTCTAGCCAATGTTTTGGATAACTCTGTTATCTGACCGGTTCTCCTCCATTTCCACCCATACCCACCCTCCACATCTTTTGTGTCACCTCTGGTAGGCAAGTCTTCATGTCACCCCTACACATGATTATTTACTTCAATGTTTAATTTGTTTTCTATATTCTCAACTATCCTTTCCTCAGCATCACATCTGTAAGCTTTAGGGACTAATCATGGATCCCAGCTGCATACACAGGTTTACAGGGTTGAAGTCACACCAGCCTCAACTGCTTCACAGCAAGGGTGGTTTTATCTTTCCAAAGTCTGTCATAAAGTTATCTTAGAGGTCAGCATTAATCAACAGAGCCTCCTGACTACATGTATTCTCTTTACGAAGCCATCAGCCATTAGGGATGATTTTGTCCTCAGCTATCAGTTTTCTTCCATCCCAAGTTCCTGGGACCACAAGTACAGATGGGTGGGTTGATGGAGCCCAGGATTCTTCTGAAGCAGGTAAATTGAACACCACAAAGATGGATGTGAGGGAAGCTCCTTTGTTCCTCACCATCAGCAAAAGGCGTCATGGCACATTTTTTAAAAAAAGAAAGGCCTCTACATGATTATAGTCAATTTTCCTCACACTTGGGCCCCCAACAGAATAATAATAATAGATAGCTTTTGTGTAGCCCTTACTATGGACCAGGCAGTATGCTAAAAGCTTTACTATTATTATCTCATTTGATCTTTATAACATCTCTGGGAGATAAGTCCTATTATTATTATGCTTATCTCACAGATGAGGAAATTGAGGCAGACAGAGGCTAATTGATTTACCCAGGCTCACACAACTAGTAAGTGTCTAGGCTGAATTTGAACTCAGTTCTTCCTGACTCTGAGGCCAGTCTTCTATTCCCTTCACCACTGACTCCCAGACAAGATGAATTCAAGTCAAATACAAGGTCACCATGAAGGAGAAGATGCCAGGAGCTGGGCCTCTGAGCTCACCTTGAAATGCAGCCATTGGAGAGGCATCCGGTAACTTCCTAATTGAACTAATTCTTCTCAGTAATAAGATGCTAAGCTCAAGTGTTTCTACTCATTGAAAGAATTAAAGTTGTTGACACCCTCTGCATTTAGGCACCCTGGAGCCAAGATCTAGTCACCCTTGCCTTCTTTATGGCCAAGGGAGTTACAAAGGGTTAATGATACATGACTCCGTTGAGCATATTACAGCCCTCTTAGAGCAACTCATCATTCCTCACAGGACTTGGTACCTGTGTGACCTTAGACAAATTGTTCCCTCCCTCTGGAGCTGTTTCATCATTGGCAAAATGAGAGCATTAGCTTAGCCGACCTCTGAGGTGCTCCCCACAACTCTTGAAGACTTTCAAGGAAGAGATTGCCAATGGGCAATTGCCAACAGGACAGGAGGGGCTAGAGAATGGGTATAAGATGGAGGCTGCCTCTATATTCTCAGGCTGCTCCTGCTGCCTTCTAAGGGCTGGTAAAACTCTGGGCTCCCTGCTCTTCCTCTCCTACTACCTCTGTTACCTTGGGATCACCCCCTACCTATCTGTCCTTTTACAGGCAGCACAAGATGCAGATACCTAAGTCTTTCTCTCTTTTCCAGGGTCACTCAGTGGCAGAGTTGAAAGTAAATGCTGCATCCCCTGGTTCTGCACTTGATTCTCTATTCATTAGACCATGTAGTCTTCCATGACTGGGCAGACAGACTAGGGACACTTTAATTTCAGAGTTTGATACAAGACCCATTTTTCAGTCATTTGTGTCTATATTCTGGGGAGCTTGGGTTTAAATGGTCTGTAATCCAAATCATTTCCTAGTTTACTTGGAAAAGATTCTGATACCATGGTCTCTGGAAAACTGAAAACTTGGTAAAATGGGCCCTTCAAATCCACCTTTCCTGATTTAATATAGGATTGAATCATCCAGATTAGAAAAGGTAGTTCCCCCCTTCCTGACCTTCTCTCCCACTGGGAACGGGGAGCACTGAGTTCATACTTAACCAGAAAGATGCCCTATTTCTAATCAGCAGGAAGGAATTTTTAAGACAAGAAGAAAAATTGACATTTATATTAGGTTCCAGTGTTTTCAAAGTGCTGTATAGTACATGTATTATTACATTTATTCTCACAATAACTTTGTAAGGTGCATCTTATGATCATCTCCATTTAAAATGAAGAAACAGGTGAAGAGACTTGCCCAAAGTCACACAGCTAAGTGTCCAAGGTAGGATCTGGAACTCAGATCTTCATGGGTTGAAGGCAGGCCTTTTTTCATTCTACCACCAACAGCAGAAGAACAATCTTATCAACAGCAGGTTCAGGATTTAGACCTTCACTCTCATTTTGGTAATGAGAAGATTTTTAAACTCCCTCTGGCTAACTCTTTGCTGGCTGTCCTCTAACTTCAAAACCAAGGACAGTGCTTTGTTTATTCTTACTTCTTTTAAATAATTGGATTTCTATTTGAAATAGATCAGTGGTGTCTGGACTTCGAGATGGGATTAGTCTGAGCCCTCATAGGGCTTCTCTGGCTATGAGAGTCATTCTAATAGTAGGTTTTTATTGTAGCCACTTTCTGCCACTCAGCAGCCCTCCTTACCCCGTGCCAGCAGTGGTGCCCCCAACTCTCTGAAAATAGGGCAAAGCCAATGGGGGTGATCACTTTGATGTCCATGGAAGTTTCCCTCAAGGGTTCTAGTCTACTAAATAAGAAGAGATCTGTCCTGATGCAGAGAACAATGAGACCCAGGGCATCAAAATACTTCATTCTGTTGAACATTCCAGTTAAGACTGGAATAGGTGCTGGGATAGAGCAAAGTGGCCTCTGATTTCCAAACTTTTTGACAGCCCCAAAAGCCAATACAATCTGAACCTGGTCAAGACAAATGCAACTCCAAAGAATGAGGAATGGCTGGTTCCTGTGTCCTCTGCCATATGCTAGCCACATCTTGAGTCTTGTGTTCAGTTCTAGGAACTACAGTTTAGGAAACACACCAATAAAGTTGAGAGCATCCAGAGAAGGGAGATCAGGATGGTGAAGGACCTTGAGGTCATGTCATGTTAGGACTGATTGAAGTAACTGAGGTAAGCTCAAATCCTAGCTTTGGTACTTACTACTTAGGTGACCCTAGGCAAGTAAATTCACCTTTCCAGCCCTCAGTTTCCTCATCTGTCAAACAGGAGAGACTAGATTAACTCTAAGGCCCTTCTAGCTGTAAATCTCTAGAATTGAGTATGGAGGAAAGAAAATCAGGGTTAGGGTAGACACAAATTAGCTGTCTTGAAGCATTGGAAGGGAAGGCATGAGGAAAAGGAAGGTTACTGTTTCCATTTAGCTCCCTATGACAGAACTAGAAAAGATGATTGGAAGTTTGTGGCGGCAACCACACTGGCATACCCAGGATGGCTGCTAGCACAGGTTCTTAGTTAGATCTGCTTTACTAGGAAAGAGAGTTGTTCAAGGGCTCGACAATCTTTTTAATTACATTCATTAGTTCAGAGGAAAAGTCAGCACCCTGAACTTCAGAAAAAATCCAAACAAAGAAAATAGAAGAAATACAAGCAGAGAAATAAAGACCAACAGACAGGGCTTCTAACTGTCTGAGAAACTAGCACAGGTAAACAGACAGATCCAGCTGTCTGATCAAGGCAATATATACATAATTACTAGAGAGAGAAGCACCAAAGTCCGGGTTTAAAGTCCTGGGATGGGGGGAGGGCTCCTTAATGGCTACCCAGAATCTCATCTGGTCAAATCACAAGAACACTCTTCCAATGAGTGAGCCCCAAAGCAAAATGCTAACCTCAGAGTATATATCCCCTTTTTAGAGTCAGAGGGCATCACAAACCTCATGACTCAGTGGCTAATTAGAAATTAACAAAAGGTATGAAAGCCTTCCTACAAGTAAGCCTCCCCTAAGCAAGCTCCCCTTAATGGCCTCCATGTGAGGTCTATTTATGGGTGGAGAAGATTTTATATCCCATTAAACATTACCAAACTCCAAAGAGGCAAATCGGGGATTGATGCCAAGAAAACTTTCTTAACAATTAGACTCATAACAAAATCTCTAGAGAGTGTGGGATCCCCCTGTAAAACCAAGATATTAATAACACCAACTTCCCAGAGTTATTATGAGGATCAAATGAGACAGTAATTTGTAAAGCACTCAACATAGTGCCTGGCACATAGTAGATGCTATGTACCACCCCTCCCCTTAGGTAGGTCCTCAAGATTATAAGAGGATCTCTAGTCCAACCCCTGTTATTTTACAGATGAAGACCTTGGAATATATAGAGAGACTAAATATCTTACCTAAAAATACCAAAGCAGACATTGACTGAGCTGGGATTTGAACTCATGACTTAGGACTCTAGTTTAATCCCCTTTGCACATCAGCATACTGCTTCCTAGACAACTCATAGGGTATGTTGCAGTGGAGATTCTTTTTGGAGTATGGGTTAGATTAGGAGTCCCTTTCAACTATAAAATGGAGTAATTCTGATTCCTACGTTCCTCCTGGGGGGTTGATTTCCCAGAGGGGAAGAACTTAGAAAGAACAAGCTAAGTCATAGGAACTACAGTTTGGGAAACTGTAATTAGGAACAATGGCAACATTAATCTTGGGCACATGAATGGGCCAGGCCTCTCCAAGGACAAGGAACTAAATAGACAGGGGAGGAAAGAGATGGGAGCTTTTGCTGGCTATGAGAAATTCAATCAAACGCCCACTGGTGAAATGCCTATTATAGCCATAAGAAGTATCCTGAGAATTTAGCACATTTTATAAGTTACAGCTTCCAAGGCATCTGTGACCACAGCTGGATAAATATGTTGGGCAGCTGGCTGTGATGGGAAGGATTTTCAGAAAATAATGAAGTTGCTAATTTTGTGAGAAATAGGGAGAAAACATGAGAAATAGTTGAGGAGAGTAGAGGCAGTGCATACTTTGGAGTCAGGGAACATGGGTTAGAAAACAGTTTTCTCTTCTCTGCCCATGGGAAATTAGGACATTGGGCCAGTGATATCCCTTCTCTGGCCTTGGATTCCTCTACTCTCAAAGGAGGATGACTATTTGATTTCTAAGATGCCTTCCATCTCAAAGTTGATTCTGGTGGGATGGTGATGATGATAATGATGGTGGTGGTGGTGGTGGTGGTGATGGTGATGGTGATGGTGATGGTGATGGTGGTGGTGGTGATGGTGATGGTGATGGTGATGGTGATGGTGATGGTGATGGTGATGGTGATGGTGGTGGTGAGTACTAGCCTTGGAGTCAAGAAGACATGAATTAAAATCTTGCCTCAGATACTCACTCTCTGTATGACCCTGGGCAAATCACTTAACCTTTATCTGCCTTACTTTTCTTATCCATAAAATGGGAATAATAAGAGCACTATCTCCCCGGATTGTTGTGAGGATAAAAGATAATATTTGTAAAACCCTTTACAAACCTTAAAGCCCATTGAAATACTAGCTAATATTATGTGTATTATTAAACAGGCACTGTGGTCATGCATTTTCTTTCAACTCAGTCAGAAAGGTCTGAGAATGCAAATATTGCTTTATAAAATGCCATTTTGCCTTAAAAGGTTCAGAGGATTGTGTCTTTAAAGCTGAAGCAAAGCCTTACGATCACAAAGTTCAAACCTTAAATTTTATAGAAAATTAAACTGATGCCCAGGAAAATTAAGCAGTTTACCCAAGGTCACACAGGTTCTACATGGTGAAGGTAGGATTTCAGTTAATATCTTTTGCCTCTGAAGCCAGCATTCATGCTGCCAGACTGCTGGACCTTAAGTAAAGCTTACATTAGTGGACTATCTCCAGGATGGAGGCCATTTCAACACCTTGGAAAGAGGAACTCTTGGCTTGGTTTCAGTGAAGACAATGGAAAGCAATGCGTACTTCTATCCTTGGAAGGAAGATGTTTCAGATGTAAAGAGACTGGTGCACTCCAGGTCTGGCCTGGAGGATACCAAGACTCTTACAAACCTCATTTTTTTAGCTGTAGAAAAAGCTAATAGCAGCTGGCTAGTGGAAAAAGCAGAAGGTATCTGCCCATTCCCATAGTATCTAGGAGGGTGATGGTGGGAGAATGACATGCCCTTCTTCCATTCCCAGCCAAATGCTGACTCATGCCTGGAAACAAAGAAGGAAGGTCTCAAGTAGAGCCCCAGGAATCTGTGCTTCTCTCTTCTTCCCCTTCCCTGCCCTCACCATAGTGCTTAACACTTTTATCAATGATTCAGATAAATGTAGAAATGGCATGTTTCTCAGTTATTCAGATGCCTAGCAGGAGAGCTAACACAGAGGATGATAAAACTCATAAAGATCATAACAGGATGAATTTAATGAGATTAAATTTACTGATTTACTGAAATAATACTGATCAATGTAAAAGCTTATAGTTGGGTTCAAGAACTTGATTTCATAACTACAAGATGGGAAAACATAGTTAGTGATTCATCTGAAAAAGATCTGGGGGTTTGAGTGGACAGCATGTCCAACATGAGTTAGCACAGGGAAGAAGCAGCCCACAAAACTCAAAGCATTTAAAATAGGTAAGAGAGAGGCAGAGCTACTTTTTATGGTAGCAAAGATATGGAAACAAAGTATGGCAGTCAGTCAACTTTTGTTGTTGTTAAGTCATTTTCAGTCATATTCTCTTCTTGAATCCATTTGGGGTTTTCTTGACAAAGATACTGGAGTGATTTGCCATTTCCATCTTTAGTTCATTTTATAGATGAGGAAACTGAAGCAGACAGGGTTAAGTGAGTTCCCTAAGGCCATACAGTCAAATTTGAACTCAGGAAGATGAGTCCTTTGACTCCAAGCTCATCACTCCATCCACTGAGCCACCTAGCTGCCCAGTCAGTTAATTAACATCTATTAAGTGCTTATCATGTAGATGGCACTGGGCCAAGTAGTGAGGGCATAAAGAAAGGCAAAATCAGTCCCTGCCCTCAAGGATTTCACAGTCGAATGGATGCTCATGATTTCAAGAACCAATAATCAGGGGGTGGAGCCTAAATGAAGGAGAACATTATTGTGCTGTAAGAAATGAAGGCTGTGATGAATACAGAGAAGCATGGGAAGACATATTAACTGATGCAAAGTGAAGGAAGTAGATCCAGGATAACAGCATACACAATAACTATAGCAACACAAACAGAAAGAACAACTACCACCAAATGGTTGAAAGTGAATACCACAAAGGGATAATGACCAAGCTCAACCTCAAAGAAGAGATATGATGAGACAACTCCCCCTATTTTTTTGTAATTGGGGGAGGGTGGCAGTATGGAGCACTGTTTACAATGTCAGGCTTTTTTTATATGCTGGTTTTACTGAACTGCTTTTTTTCTTTTTTATTCTTTATTATAAGAGATCATTCTTTGGAAGGCAAAAGAAAGGATACATTGGGAAATGTTTGGTGCTGTAATAAAACAAAGAGATTGGTATACATGACTTAAAAATAAAAACAAGTCAATCTCATACCCTTGTGAAAAATCAGCATAGTCTGACAAAACATATGCATAACTTGACCATGTCTGAGCATGCGCTTCTCATTTGTCATGTTGAGTCTGTCCCCTCTTGGTCAACAAAGGGGGGGCAACCTTTATTATCTGCCCTCTGGGGTGAGTCATGGTTGGGCAATGAATTGTTCAGAGTTAAATCTTTCAAAACCCATGGTTTTAGCAAATAAGGAAGCTGAGGCTCAGAAAGGTTAAGTGACTGGCCACAAAATTAAAATGTATTCATCATCATCATCATCATCATCATGGCTAATTTTTCTATAGCCTTTAAGGTTTGCAAAGGGCTTTACACATGTTCTCTCTTTTGTTCCTCTCAACCACTTTGGGAAGTAAGTGCTCTCGTGATCCCAAATTTACAGATGAGGAAACTGAGGCCAAGAGAAGTTAAAATCAAGATCCAAATAGCTTGTAAATGTCTGTGGTAAGATTTGAACTCAGATCTTCCTGACTCCAAGTCCATCTCTCTATCTACTAGATATGTAGATCATGTCACATGAGAATCAGTTGATAGAACTGGGCAAGTTTCACCCACAGAAGAAAAGACTTATGGGAGATATGATAGCTATCTTCAAGTATCTGAATAGTTTTTATATTGAGGAGGAATTAGACTTGTCCTTATTGGGACCCAGAGGGTAAAACCAGGATCAATAGGAGTGAGCTAAAGAGACCAGTTTATACAGGAAACCCTGCTGCCCATTGGAACTGTTCCTAGGTAGAATGAGCTGCCATGGCTCCCACTTTGCTGCAGGACTTCATTTAAAGTCTGGATGAACATTGTCACTTGTGTTGTAAAGAGGAATCTTGCTCAGGTATATTGTGGACTCGATGGCCATCTCTGATGGAAGGTTCTATCCATCTCAGAAATACTGAGAAACAGCCCAGGACAGCTGGACCCTGAATGACTGATGCCCCTTTGCTTACCCAGGCAAAATGGTGCTGGTTTTTGAGTCTGAGCAGCTGCATGGACAGGTTCCATGAACTCAATGAGTTTGAAAAGCTCTAGCTGTGAAAACGGATTGGCACACTGCGCCCCAGAGCAGCATGGATGCAGGCAGGCAGAGCCAGATCAACAGGAAGATAAAGTATTTAGGGGTTTTGCAAGCCACAGAACAACTTAGAGAAACGAAGGATGATTCCTGGACAATATTTTTCTGGCTGTTATTGATTTGTGAAGAGTTCAATACTGGAGAATATCGGCAGGAGGGATTTGGGGGGGGGGGGACTTTTTCCTTTTGATAAATTATTGCCTCTCAGTCCTTCATTTTGCATTTGCATTGTTGCTGTGATGAAAAGTCTGTACAGTATTTTTCATCTTAAACATAATAATAACCTCCCAAGAGGGTGATTCTAAAAGGTGATTCTAGAAGAGTAAAATTTCCATTTGGAGAAAAGCTTATCTCACTGCAGAGTCCCATTTCTGAAGCGGAGCATGACCTTTGAAACTTTGTGCAAGCCAAAGAAAATCTAACACATCTGAGAGGGTCCAAATCCTGCCTCTGATGTTTGCTACCTACGTGACTATAGACCTTAGTTTCCTCATTTGTAGAATGAGGTGGGGAGGATGGACAGGAGTGCTCTGAGGTCCCTTTAATCTCGAGATCCGTGATCTTGCAAACCCAATATCCCAATGGAAGCATCTTCACATCATACAGATAATCAGTTGGGTTTTGATGAAGGTGAGACTGGTTGCAGACATTGGAAATTCAGTGCTTTGTGGGGCTTCCTTATTATAAGAATATGTTGGCTCTGAGCTACAGGCAGAAACTGCATAGGAGAGGACATTGCATGTGCTCATAGAGTACATTGAAATTCATCATCATCATCATCCTTCAGTTCACCAAACAGTAATTGTGGCTACTCTGTGAAAGGTGAGATGCTATCATTATTATTTATTATTATTATTGTCATAGCTGACATCTGTATAGAACTTGATTTTCAGCGCACTTTACCTCTAGTATCAAATTTGTTCTTCATAATGGTCCCACGAGGTAGATGCTGTTTTTATCACCATTTGATGATGGTGATAAAGGCTCAGAGATGATAAGGGATTTACCCAGGTCCAGAATTTAGCAAATAAAAGTCTGTGGCAGAATCTGAACCCATATCATGTGACTAAAAGTTTGGTGCCCTATCCACTACCCTACCAGGTGCAAGGCATGAGATCCTAGGGAAATGAGGAGCTTCTGCCTCAGGCCTGGGGCTTTGGACTATTGGACATGTTTCAGCAAACATATACAGAGTGCTTTGAAGAAGGAGGCAGAGTTTGTGGGGCTGGGAAGGTCATTTCAATTCATTTCAACATTGAATATTTATTAAGCACCTACTATATGCAAGGAATTGAATGTGCAAACACAAATACCAGAACCATCCCTGTCTTTAATGAGCTTATACTGGAAGAATGTTGTAAGCCTGCAAATAATTCATGTAAGATTTATGCCGTGTTATACACAATAATCATTTCAGTTGTTTTCAGCCATGTCTGACTCTTCATGACCCCATTTGGGGTACTCTTAGCAAAGACACTGTAGGGTTTGCATTTTCTTTTCTGGTTCTTTTTACAAATGAGGACTGAGGCAGACATTTAAATGACTTGCCAAGGGTCACACAGCCAATAAGTGTCTGAGGCTAGGATTGAACTCATTGACAAGTCTTCCTGACTCCAGGCCCAGCACTATCTCCATTTCATCACGTAGTTGCCCTTAAAGGAATCATGAGAGGGGAAATCGATTTGGAGAGCAGAAAAGTCAAGAAAGGCATCATGTAGGACGTGGCATCTGAGCTGTCCATTGAGAGAAGCTGGGGATTCTGTGAGGTAAAGGTGAGTAGAGTATATACCAAGAATGAGACCACCTATGCAAAGGCATGGCGGTGGGAGATGTAAAATAGCAACAGTAGTGGTATTGGGCATGGGGAAGGCAGTAGAGAACATTCACATAGCACTTCGAGGTTTGTAAACCATTTTACCTACATTATCTCATCAGATATTTTAAAAAATCCTCTGAGGTATTTTTATTTACATTTTACATGTGAGGAAACTGAGGCTCAGAAATGAAATGACCTTCAAGGTACATAGGTAGTGAGAATCTGAGACGGGATTTAAATTCCAAACCCAGGACACAGGAGCCAGGACCCAGGAGCCAGGACCCAGGAGCCAGGACCCAGTACAAAATAATTTGACTAGAACAAAGAGTATGTGAGAAGGACTGAATAGGGAAGGTGGGACCCAACCTATGAAAGATGCTAAGTGCCAGGAGGGAGAGGTTGCATTTTCTCCTAGAAGCAATAGGGTGCTAAGTACTTCCTTTGATGACAATGGTATGTGTTTTGCAACCTTTCCATAGACATGCCTCTCAAATGGTAAGAATGGAATTCCGGGTTCCTGCTCAGTCATCAAACAACTCCTAATTGTAATCTCCAATCCCTGCAGGGGATTTCAGGGCAGGCAAGAATCTGGGCATGTTTTATGCTTTTCTCTTGCCCCTTCTCCCATCATGAAGTCTTGTGCACATTCATCCGTCTACAAATATACAGTAGGGCTTATTAGCAAGGCTATCAGCGGGGGAAAGCCATGGGGAGTTCGGTTTTTCAGTATAATGAAAAGTAAACTTCCTGGTAGTTAGAGCAGTCCAAAAGCAGAGCTTGAGTCCCATACCTGAAAGCTTTCAAGTGGAGGCTAGTTGCGGTCCAGGTATCACCACAGGTACTAGAGAATAAATTCTTGGTCAGATATGGGTTCAATCTGGTGACCTCTAAAGAATCTTACAACTCAGAGATTCAGGGATGAATGAGATAGCCTTGGCTCACATTCTTGTACCATCTTGGGCCCCACGAATGAGATAACATTTGTAAAGTACTTCGCAAACTTTAAAGTACATGTAAATATTAACTATTAGTCATCATCATCATCATCATTATACTATGAGAAATCCTCTAACCATACACTTTACTAAAAACGTTATCTCAACAAGAGAGCTCCCCTAGAAAATTATTCAAGTTTCTTAGCTTTGATTTTCCAATGTATAAAATAAAGATGATAAGTAATACTTGCAGTACATCCCTCCAAGGTCCATGGTGAAGAGTAGTTGGGATAATTTATGCAAACGTCCTTGGGAACAAGATACCACCATCATCAATGTATCATTATTACTTTATTTTCATTACCTTCCCTGACTCAGTTCTCTAAAGTGGCCACAGAACTTGGTGGTCCATTCTGTGTGTGTTAAATTATAGCAAGAACTAGAGAGGGATGTGGAAATATATGGTTAAGTTAGAACAGTGGAAACCTCTGTCTGAGTTCCATATGCAGCCATCAGAGCGAAGGCCCATGTAGATGTTGCAACATTGCCAAGTTACTCTGCCCAAATTTAACTCAGAGACAGGGTTACTTCCCACCGTCATCAAAGCATGGGACCTCCATAGAACCAGCCTGTGTATGAGATTCTTTATTTCTACTTAATAAAGGCTGCCTTACTCATCTCACTTACGATCATGCGTGTGCTCAGAATTTATCTCCTCTTTATTTATTTTAATTTCTGAATATTGTGTTTTACAGGCAGTAAATTAGATATGTGATTGAATGCCAAGGCAGAACACAGAGTGTTAAAAAAAAATGTTCAATTCCAGTGGGGAAATCTGAGAGCGGCTCAAGCCTGGTGCATATAACGTTAATATTACATTAACTACTCTGTTATTGCACCGGATGCTCATTGTTAATGTCTTTGGGGAGGATCAGTTCCCGAGATTTCAATTTCAATAAACAGATTACGCAGTTCTACCATAGACAATTAGGGGGGCAGTAATGAAATGGTTATGAAGTCCCTTGCCAGGCCATCATTGTTTTTTTTTTAATTTTGTAAATAACATCAGAAGCATTCTAGAGGGAAATGCTTATGCATTTATTTATTATTGATTTTTTAAAAATACATTTTGCATTCCTCGTTATTGCAAATCCAGCCTCCGTGGGTTGACGAAGATAAGCTGTTTCTACATTATTAAATGCCAAAATGTATGGGGAATTGAGAAGTGATATCCCTCATATAAATATATTAAATATTAATGAATGGTGGTTACAGAAATTAATTGACAGATGCTTTTAATTTGCAAATAAAAGCTTTTCATAGTTTGACTTTCTTTGTTGGCCATGATGCATATTTACAAGGTGTCTTTTTGATGGTTGGCTTGGCTGGAATTGCAAAATGATTCTCTCTGGCTCTAGGAACATTTTGGGCTACCCAGAGACAGCCCTAGGGCTGCAGGAGGAGACCCAGACTGTTGGAAGTCCCATGCCAATCCCTAAGGCAAATTACACAAATCTCAAATGAGCCCTAAATATTTTCTTGATTGTTCCCTCTGTCCCATAACCTACACAAGATGCTACCATGTTGTTTTCACTTGGTGGGAGTTGGATAGAACAAACAATGCAAAAAGTATTGACTACCAGCTGGATCAGGTGAATTCAAACAAGCTGGCATGGGGCTATTATTGCCGGGTGGATACAGGAGTCTGGTGGTTCTCCCAGACATAACAGTCCCCTCTCCCCTGTGGCTCTTCATCTCTGTTTCTCTGTAGCCAGAGCTTAGCTGATTGTTTGTTCATTGTTAGGACCCAATAAATACACACTGAGCAGATATTGAATGCTCACCAAAAAATCCAAGACGTTCTTACAATCTATGTCCCAGGAAAGAACTGTGATGTCTTTACTGATCTAATATGTACATTTTCCCCCGACAATTCGTAGTTTTAAAGTTTTCTGACAATAATTCTGCAGTTGTCTGCTATCTTTTTCAAACTTTATTCAGGCTGCAGTTGCTTAGCTTTTTTCATTTAATTCCTTTCCATTTCAAGGATAGACTCAATGAACAGACAGACATTTATCAGAAATCTATTATGTGCCAGTCATTGTGTGAGGCACTGAGCACAGAAAGACAAAACTGAAAGAGCCCCTGCCCTCAAGGAGCTTCTATTCCTTCGGGGAAGGCTGCGTATACACAGACTCGAGTCTGCAGCATAAATGCTAGGTGATTTGGGGGGAGGCAGCAGCAGGTGTCAGGGAGCAAAGGCTTTGTGTGAAACGTAGCTCTTGAGCTGAGTATTGAAGGGAATGGGGGAGGCTTGTAAGAGATGAGAGGGGAAGAGGGAGACAAATTCTGGGGATCCAATTCTGGTGGCACAAAGGAATGAAGGCCGGATTGCTCCTCTGCAAGGCAGGGACAGTCTGGGCTTTTCTTTTGTTCCTCCATTGGCTGGCACATTTTTCCCTTTGTTCTTTTCTGGTCTGGGTCTGTGATTTCAGCAGAACTCTAAGGTGTGGAAACTCGGTCCACTGAGCTCTGTCATCTGTCATCTCTGCTCACTGCCTAAGGCACTGGGAGATTCAATGACCTGCTTATGGTTGCACAAATAGTATGAGGCAGAGACAGAGGCAGAGGCAAGGCAAGGCCTCCTGACTCCACTAAGCCACATGGCCTTGGAGTCACAAAATCCCAGAGTCAGAGGGAGCCTCAGATGCTAAACAAATCCTGCATAAGGACCCCTTTGACAATAGTCAGAGGAACTGTTTGCCTGGCCTCCTGGAGGAAAGGGGAGAAAGGGGGAACTCCCAACTTCCTGAAGCAGCCCAGCCCGCTTTGAGCTCCACACACACACACACACACACACACACACACACACACACACACACACACACCTTTTCAACTTTCACCCCAGTTCCCAGTTCCTCCCTCTGGAGCCACAGAGTATACGCTCCATAAATAAGCAGACGTCAAAGGACCTTCTCCTGCCCTCGAGAAGCCTACATTCTAAAATGAAAGGAAGCTGGAAAGTGAGAGTAGGGAGGTGAGAAGATGAAGGAACTCGGCCCATGGGTGTGTTAGACTGAGTCCTGTGGACGTGAGTGCAGGAGAATGTCTTAAAGAGAAACGGAGACAGAGTTGGCTTGGGTCTCCTCCTTAAAAATGGAGGTTCTGGGAGGAACCATCACGGGAGAGGAAGAGGCAGCAGGGCAGGGTGCAAGAGACTTCTAATGTGAGTCATCCCAGGATGAAGAGGTTCTGAGGGCCTTGTATAGAAGGTCCTGGGGAGAGTCTGAAGAGGTCAGGCTGTATCAGAGTTTGTCTCCTTTGCCTTGATGAATCTTGCTAGATACACAAATAGGACCATCATGGAAATCTGTAACACCTCACTCCCCTCAAACTTTTGCCTGTCGTCTACACTAGTTCTCCATCATCTCCCAGCATTCCATGTTTGTTTAGCTCTTCTAAATTAGTCACTCTCATGGGTGCCTTAGGGATACCGGTAGGGCTGTAATAAGTAATTTTGTCTTTGGGGGTAAGCACTGCCCCCAGGATAAGTGGTATTAAGTGTGCCCACAAGTCAACTTTCGAAGACAAATCCATTTGGGAGAGGGAGAGACTAGGATAGCATGTGTCCATTGCTGGTGGAGAGAAGGCAAGGAAGGAAGTGCAAGAGGTCTCTGGTTGGGAAGGGGCTCACCTAGGTTATATGTGATGACAGGAGAGAAAACCTTCAGTGGAGTTATTTTTGCTAACAAGGTGCTAAACTCTACTGTTTTATGCTGATAAAGGACAAGTACTCTTAGTATCCTCTGAATTTATTGCTCTTGAACAAAGTCCTATTCCCCCTCCCTCCTAGTTATAGTTCAGATACCTATGTACACCATGAAAGATTCCTTCCTGGAAGAAGAGTTTAATTCTGTTCATGTTAATTCTGTCCTGAAAGGTCATTCTACACATCAGCCCCTTTGCCACTTGGTTAAACTCCATCTGCCTTGAGTGTATTTCTCTTGTGCTAACTTGCTATCATTTCTGCAAAATCTAATAGAATCGCAGTACTAAGATTCAGTATTTCTTCCTGCTTTCATTCTAGTCCAAACAGAGTTATGTGACCGATCTGTTAGTCTGAGTATCAACTTCGTGAGGTAGGTTCATATTGCTGTCCTCCTTTAAAGATGAGGAAATCAGGGCATGGGAAGGTTAAGGTATTTGTTAGTCAGGCAGCCCAGTTGGAATTGGAATGGCCTCAACAGACTGAGGAGCTATCTGTCATACCCTGAAAGCCAGAACACTCAGGCTTTGCTTGACTTAGTACCATAGTGACTAAAAAGGGTAAGAGCAATGTTTGTCCTTGTGAAGAGTTTAACTAGGATAGGGCCAGTGGGGCTTTTTCCCAGGGTGTCAGCATGTTGATAGGAGATCTCTTCCTTTCTGTTTGCCAATCATCTACATGCCTTTTGGTCTACTGCCAGCCCTGTGTCGTTGCACCTCTTGCATTGGTTCTTTCAGGGGCAGATCTCTCTGTGTCTCTCTGTTTCTCTGTCTCTCTCTCTCCACACATACACACACACACACACACATCTACACATATATACACACCAACCTACATACGTACACATATTTGCCATCATGAGCTATCAAACAGATGATAATTGTGTTTATTTTAAATTTGAGAAGTGCTATACATGTCAGGGCATTCAATCTTCACAAAAACCTTGGAAAAGTAGGTACTATTATTATCCCCATTTTATAGAGGAGAGAACTAAGGGAGAGGTTAAATGACTTGCCCAGGGTCACACAGCTGGAAAGTATCTGAGGAAGGATTCAAACTCAGGTCTTCCTAACTCCAAGACCAGCTCTCTGTTCCTTGTGCCATCTAGCTGTGTCTTTTAAAAATTCAAACTGATGTCCCAAGTGCTTACTTAGTTACCAGACACCAAAGAAGAAAAAAGGGAATCTTTTTGACATCAGCATTCTTTCCGCCCAGTGCCATGCCATGCCCGTGCATTATAGAATGTTATGATTTCCAAAGAATGAAAAAGTGAAAGCAATGGGGAAGGCCATGCTGGGCAAATATCCCCTAAGGGTTAACACTTGGGAAGTGGCACAGAGGGTACCATGAAGGCTGATTTTCCAAAGGGTTTGGGCTGGACAGGTTGTTGGAGCGAGGAATGCCAACTGGGCAGCCTCAGAGCAGCACAGTCACCATAGAGTATTTAAAAACCAGATGAAGGTCTCTAGCTAGTGTTCGTGGTGTCTGTAGGGGCTTTATGCTATTATATGGACCAGAATAGCACAGGATGAGAGAGCATGGATGGCTGGATTGTGTGTGAAAGAAGAGCTCTAACTAATTCAATCATAGACCCATCTGGGTGAGTTATCCTGTCCACGATCATGTCTAAGCATAAAGCAGTTTTCAGTATAAAATGAGTATATCCTTCTCACTACATTGTTTTTAATATTGTTAGGTTGAGAATTCTTTAAAGATCTAAAAATGTAACTTTTGTGTTTGTGAATTTTAAAAGCTTGATTTATGATGGCTTTTTACCAAAATGTGATTAAAAGGGAAGCATTCTGGCACCAGAACAAAAAAAAAAAATTGAAAATCCTTCACCAGTCCAGAGAACCAAGGGGAATGTAACGATCAGCAAACTGAACTGGGAGTCAGAAGGATGTGGGTGTAAATCCTACCTGCTAGTTATGTGACCATAGTCTAGTCATTTCCCCTCTCAGCCTTCATTTTTTCATCTGTAAAATGAGAGGGCTTGACTTCTGTTGTCCCTTCCAGACCTGGATTTCTGACCCTACCCAACGAGTTGACATAAAAGCTACCACCATCTACACTGCTGTCTGGTCTTACTCTATATCTTGTACCAAAGCCTCTTTAAATTAAATCTCATTAATGGTTGGACCTGGGTCTTTTTTTTTTTTCAGTTTTCATTTACTTGTTTATTTACTTTTAGTTTACAAGATTCAGTTCCACAATCCCTTGAGTTTCAATTTTTCTCCTCTCCCTGCTCCCCTCCCCCATGGTTGCATGCAATCAAGTATAGGATCTGCAAATATTTTCATATCATACAATAGTCTGATTGTATAGACGAGTTGTAACCAATGGAGTGAACAATGGGAAAAAAGAAAGAAAACCAAACATGAAAAAAAACAATAGCATGTAGGTTGCTTCAGTCTCCATTTAAACTCTGGCCTTTCTAGATCTTTCTCTGAATGTAGATATCTCCTTCCATCCTGAGACTTAAAGAGTTGTCTTATACCTGTGCATTGCTGAGAAGAGTCCAGTTTGTCAAAGATGGTCATCGCACATATGATGTGTCTGTGATTGTGTACAAATTTTTCCTGGTTCTACTCTTCTCACTTAGCATCAGTTTGTATGGACGTTTCCAGGTGAATATGAAGACCATCTCCTCCCCATTTCTTATAGCATAATAGTATTCCATTACATTCACATACCACAACTTGTTTAGCCATTCCCCAATTGATGGGCATCCCCTTAATTTCCAGTTTTTTTCCACCACAAAGAAAGCTGCAAGAAATATTTTTGTACATATGGGTCTTCCTCCCACTTCTATGATCTCTTTGGGATACAACCCCAGAAGTGGTATTACTGGGTCAAAGGCTATGCAATTATTTATAACCCTTTGGGTATAGTTCCAGATTGCTCTCCAGAATGGTTGTATCAGTTCACAGCTCC
>CM053590.1:7031672-7099333 GCA_028646515.1 Pseudochirops corinnae | reverse complement strand
ATCAAGAGTATACTTTTGCATTTTATAATGCTCTCCACCTCTTCTTTGGTCATAAAGTCTTCCCTACTCCATAAATCTGACAAGTAAACTATTCCTTGCTTCCCCAGATTATTTACAGTATCAGCCTTTATACCTAGATTGTGCACCCATTTAGACTTGACTTTGGTGTACGGCATTAGATGATGGTCTATGCTCAGTTTCTTCCATACTATATTCCAATTTTCCCAGCAGTTTTTGTCAAATAGTGAGTTCCTATCCCCAAAACTGGGGTCTTTGGGCTTATCAAACAGTATATTACTATAATCATTGACTACAGAGTCTTTTGTACCCAATCTATTCCAGTGATCCACTACTCTATTCCTTAGCCAGTGCCAAGTAGTTTTGATGACTGCTGCTTTATAATACAGATTAAAATCTGGTGTGGCTGGGCCACCTTCCCTAGCATTTCTTTTCATTAATTGCCTTGATATTCTGGACTTTTCGTTCTTCCAAATGAATTTTGTCACTATTTTTTCTAGTTCTATAAAGTGATTTTTTGGTAGACTGATTGGTATGACACTAAATATGTAATTTAATTTAGGTAAAATTGTCATTTTTATTATATTAGCTAGACCCAGCCACAAGCAATTGATGTTTTTCCAATTAGTTAGATCTGATTTTATTTGTGTGAAAAGTGTTTTGCAGTTGTGTTCATAAAGGTACTGGGTTTGTTTTGTCAGGTAGATTCCCAAATATTTTATAATCCGCAGTAGGACTTGGGTCTTTTTATCCAGGGGTCAACCTGGTTTGGTGGAAAGAGCACTAAAACTGGCAACAGAAAAGTTACTTGGAATCCTGGTTTGGACAATGATTAGCCATTTGGCCTTAAGCTTAATCTCTTGGAGAGTCAGTTTCCTGATTTGAAAAATGGAGATAATAATGTTTGTATTAGGAACTACCCTGAGAATAGTGCTTCATGAACCATAAAAGAATAGAAAAAGTATAACTAAAGGTCATAAGTCTAGGGGGCTCTAAGATTTACGAAGGGCATTGGAGTGTTCAAGTATTATCCCGCCATTTACAAATGAGAAAACTCTGACTCAGTGAGATCAAGTGACTGCCCAGGGTCTCACAGTTGGCAAAAGTCAAAGCCAGAAATTGCCGACAAGCTGTCTGATGCCAAGCATGGTGTTTCTGCCACACACACTCCACCCATCTCCCTATGAGTCACTGCTGTCATCATTGTTATGGAGAAAACATTCTTGTTCACTGCTCTTCAGAGAAGTTGTGCTGGGCAGCATCACTACCCTGTTCCTGTTCCTCTTCATTTGATGTTCTGTGAGTTGGTAGATAAAATCACTTCTTGTTATAGTTGAATCAAAGTATTATGACTTAAGCTTATCCTCTGTAGGCTCATGAAAAGCATCTTTGCACTGACTCAAGGGACAGGCAGGATGATGAGGCCACTATCAACCCGTGATAATTTTTATTTCTTTTGCTGGGTCTTTGTATTTTTAAAGCCTTTCTAACCATGTAGTTTGCATATTATTAGTATTTCATATGACAACATCTATTAAAAACATTGATTCTCAGCTTTTACGGATCAAAGTTATGTCAGGGCAACTTGGCTATGGGCATTCAACCTGCATTAATGCCCTGGTTTCGCTAGGTCCTGTTGGCCAAGTTCTCGAGGACATTCTGAAGTCTTCTCCTCTTCCTGGTCTCCCATCATTCCCAATGATCTCTTTCACTCCAGTCTCTGATGATGACTTGACTTCGGCTTTATGAGGACAGCCCCTCTATATGTGCCCTGTATTCCATCCTCTCACAGCTTCTCCAACAGATTGCTTCCACCATCATCTCCATTTTCTCTAATCCTCATTCTTTCCCTTTCTACCAGTCCCTCCTTTGCTGCCAAAACCAGACTCATCTTAAAAAAAAATCTCACTAGATCATGCCATGCCCACCAGCTATTAGTCTATAGATCTGCTCATCTTTTTGACCAAACCATCTGAAATGCTATCTGTAAAAGCTGTTTCCATTTCCTCTCCTCTCCCTTCTGAACTCTCTTCAATCTAATTTATGACCTCATCATTCATATGACTGTAGACTCCTGGGGTCACAGATGGTGAGCTAGAAGGGAGCTCAGAGGCCATAGAGTCCAATGGCATGATGTTACAAATAAGGAAATAGGCACAGAAAGGAGAAGTGATTGAATAATGTTATATAGCTAGTGTACCTCTGAGGCAGGATTTGAATTCATATCTTCTGGACTCCAATTCCAGCACTCCATCCACTATACTGCTTCGCTACCTAAGCAAGTGGGGATTACCAGAATTGATCCCAGGCTCTAAAAATGCAAAGCATGTGCTCTGACTCTGACCTATGATGGAAATCACTTATTCCAAGATTACCAGTGATCTGATTGCTCCATGCCAGGACCTCTTCCTAGTCCTCATCTTGCTTGATCTCTCTAAAGCATTCAACATGGTAGATTATTCTGTCTTCTCCTCTCTGAATTTATAGGATTCCGTTTTCTCTTGGTACTCTTCCTGCTTGTTCGGTGTATCTTTTTCAGTCTTTTCTTGCTGGATCTTCATCCAAGATACTCTCTAACCTTGGGAGCTCACCTCAACAAGGCTCTCTCCTGGGCGCTCTTCACAATTTCACTTGATGGTCTCATCAGCTCCCATTGGTTCACTTAAGACCCCTCTACTGGTGACTCTCAGACCTTTATATCCAACCCTAGTCTCTTTCTTGAGTATCAAGCCTACCTAACCAACTGCCTTTACACACTTTGACTTGGACAGCCTTCTGAGATTATTTTCCATTTCCATAAAATCCAGATGGTATGTACAATTTTTTTCATTTGCATTCTCTCTCCACCATTAGAATGTAAGCTCCTTGAGGGCAGGGCTATGTTTTTGTCTTTTTCTGTTCCAAGTACTTTGAACAATGCCTAGCACATTGAACGCTCCTAATAAATGCTTATTGATTGGCTGACCAAAGACATTTCAAACTCAGTATGTAAAAAATAGAATTCATTGTCTTCCTCTCACCCTGCCCCAAACCCAATCTTCTTCTGAACTTACCTTCTATGACACCATTATAATATCAGGAACCCAGGTCTGCAATCTTAGTATCCTTTCTATTTCTGTCTGTCTGTCTTCTCTTTCTTTCTCATCTCTCTCTTCTCTTTTTCTTCCTTTCTTCTCTCTCTTACCTCTCTTCTCTTTCTCCTCCTCTCTCTTTCTTCCTCTCTGTCTCTCTCTCTCTCTCTCTCTCTCTCTCTCTCTCTCTCTTTCTCTCTCTCTTTCTCTCTCTACTATTTCTCTCTTTCTCTGTCTCTCTCTTTGTCTCCCTCCCCTTTCTGTCTCTCTCTGCCTCTGTATCTCTCTGCGCCTCTGTGCCTCTCTGTCTCTCTATCTCTGTCTTCCCCCCTCTCTCTGTGTCTCTGTCTCTGTTTTTCTCTCTCTGTCTCTATCTTTCTCTCTGTGTCTGTCTCTCTCCATATCTAATTAGTCAACAAATCTTATCATTTCTTTATTCATTACATTTCTCCCATACATCCACTTCTCTCCATCCTAGTTCAGACTCGTCACTTTACACCTGGATTATTGAAGTAACCCTTGTATTTGGCCTCTGTGTCTCAAATCTGATGCCACTATAACCCATCCTCCACACAGATGACAAAAGACTTTCCTAAGGCATGGGGGTCTTACCACGTCACTCCTACAACCACACACATTCAGCTCAGTGAGCCTCAGTGACTCCTCATTTCCCCCAGGATCGACTATAAAGTCCTTTGTTAAATATTGAAAGCTCTTCACAGTCTGGCCATTTCTGGCCTCGCCAGTTGTCTTACATCCTCCCCACCCACTCCATGATCTAGCACTATGGTTCCACTTGCTGTTACTCACACAGGACCCTTCACATCCCTTTGCACTGGCTGCTTCCCATTCTGGAGATGTCCTTTTTCCTCCCTTCTGCTCCCTGGAAGGCGTAGGTCCTTTTGACTTTCTTTAAGGCTCAGCTCAAGCACCAAATTCCTCAGGAGCCCTTCCTGGGCTCCCCACCACAGGAGCCAGTGCCATCGTCTCTGATGCTGTTATCTTTCATCTACTTCTTATCTTCTATGACATGTGCTTATTAATATGTTACCTTCCCTTTGGAGTGGTAGTCCCTTGAGGGGCAGGGACTGTTCTTGTTTTTTCTTTGTATCCTCGGAACTTAGCAAAGTGCCCGGCATGTCAAAGTGCTTAATAAATGCTTATTTGTTTAATCGTATTTGTAGGATGGTGATTTGTCATCTTTCAGCACGTATTCCAGCTATATACATTCTTCCCATGCATTTTAGCTATAATTCTAACCAACTTAGGACTCCTTAAAGATTCAGGAGGCACTAAATTTTTGCCACCTGCTATTCTATATTGAATAGTTTCTTCCACTTTCCTTGAGTAATATGTATTGATCACCAAACACAAGATCCTTATAGATAATCCATTTTAATTTCTGGTGGCAATAACCTGATTTGCCTCATAAACCCTTCTCCATTTGGTAGCCAGATCTCCTTGACTAAACCATTTGTTTGCCACTACTTGGTTGACATATGCATAGCTAAGTTCGTGATGATGTCCTCCATGGAGAACATTTGTATCACTCTCCTAGACTGTGGCTCTTCATATGCTTTGTCCAAAAGGGAATCATTTTCATTATGATGTAGTGTTGATGGATAATGGAAGTATTGGATCTTCAGTTCACTTGGCACACACTTATGATTTGTCCAGGGATGCACAGGGTGTTCAGGGAGGCCTAGCACCTCTGCCCTGAGACCTTGCTGAGTCCTTTTCAGGGCTCTTATCATCTTTTGGTGTCCACCTTTCACCCAACTCTCACCTGTGGCTCCAAGAAGCTGTAGCATGTGCAACAGCCTCACCCTGGTAAAACTGTTTCAGCAGCCAGGCTAAACCAGGTTGTGAGTAACCAATAAGCCTCAAACCCATCAGTGAGTTAGAAGGATGACTACCATAAGCATGTGAAGACTTCCCCCTGCAGAATAGGTAGATGAGAAAATCTGTTCCCATGATCCATGAAGGTGGCTGAAGCAGGCATTGTGAAGCACTTAGAGCTTGGTCAGACATTGCAGGTACCAAGATGATGCACTGCATTCCGAGTCACCTCCAGTGGTCTTGACTTTTATCTTGCCACTGGACTTCGATGACTGGAAGAGAAAGTGAGGCTGACAATTTGGTGCAACTCTGCTACATTTAAATTCAATTCACCTTCAAGACAAGATATTACCCTGTGATGGCATTGGTCCTCTTCAAAATGAGTGGTGAACGAAAATGATTTGCCCACAAAGGATTTTCAGGGGTAGAATGTTTGTATTTCTGATTCCTTCCAATGTACCTTGCCTTCTTGTGCTACCAGAAGATAGAGTAGTGTTCGTTCTGATCAATCTTCCATGCCGAGCTGATCTTCACAATGGATTTGAGTAGATCCAGCCTAAAATCCTAAGCCACTCTGTCCTTTTAATATTAGTAACAATTGCATCACACTAGAGTCCAACTAGCACATAAAATCTCACCTGAAGACCCTTCCTTATTTCCTTATTTCCCATCCCCCACCACAGAGGATGGATTGAGATTGGGGTTGGGGAGGTGGACAGTATGGCTTCTGTGTCCCTTCTTTGGCATTTTCAAATTATGTCAATGTGTCCATAACCCCCACTCCCTCACTTCCCCTTCATAGGTGTTTCCTCTAATAGAATAAAACCTCCATGAGGGCAAAGACTGTTTGTTTGCTTATACGCCCATTTCCAGAACTCAGAACAATGTTTGGCACAGAGTTTAGTTCTCAATATTTTTTTCATTCATTCTTATTATTTTCATCATCATCATCATCATCATCATCAATGATTTTATGAGTGCAGTGAATACTCAGGATGGTTTCTTTCACTGATGTAAATCACCAACCTCTCTTTAAAGTAGTATGGAAGAAAAGAAACAGGTATTAAGGGCCAACCACGTGCCTGGCACTATGTTAAGGTCCTTTCAAGTATTATTTCACTTAATACTCAAAATAACGCTGTGAGATATGTGTTATTACTACTCCCATTTTATAACTGAGGAAATCGAAGCAGTGAATAGCCCAGGATCACAGAGCTAGTAACTGTCTAAAGCCAAATTTGAACTCAGGTCTTCCAGGCTCTAGGTCCAACAAACACTCTATCCATTGCACCACTTAGGTGCCTTTAGTTAGAATCATAGAAATCAGACTAGAAGATAGATAGATAGACAGACAGACAGACAGACAGACAGGCAGACTGGCAGACAGACAGACAGACAGATAGATAGATAGAGAGATAGATAGATCGATAGATAGATAGATAGATAGATAGATAGATAGATAGATAGATAGATAGAATCTGCTTAGATACATACAAATATGTTATTTCAATCACTAGAACATAAGTTTCTTGAAAATAATGACTGTTTCAATTTTCTCTTTGCATCTCCAGTGCCTCACACAAAGCCTGGCCCATAGTAGGTGCTTAATATGTTCTTGTGGGATGATGATGATGATGGTGATGATGGTGATGATGATGAGGATGATGGTGATGATGGTGGTGGTGATGATGGTGGTGGTGATGATGATGATGATGATGATGATGGTGATGATGATGATGATGGTGATGATGATGGTGATGGTAATGATGATGGTGATGATGATGATGGTGATGATGATGACAACAACAGAATCTGGGAGTGAGGGAGGAAAATAAAAGCCTGTTGCTGAATAAAAAGGGAGCTTGACTTTAGAATGTTGCCTTTGGAAATTATCCTGGTAGCAGAGTAAATAAGAGCTCTTTATCCCACAGTATGTCAGATGGGTGTTTTTCCAGCCTCTTTCAGGTCTCCATTAGACATAGTCCTAGCTTTCCTCTCATAAATATTAATCAGCATGCCACTCATTATTTCTATTTCTTTGAAGTCATCTTTGGCCTATTTATTTAAATTATGCAAAGGGTTTGTATTTCCTAAGATTACAACTTCACTAGGGATCAATTACGGTGTCCCCTCTCTCCAGAGATTAGAGCCAGTGCTGATTGATGGACACATTCAAGGACTCAATAGGAATTTTTCATCTCTGTCTAAAGTCCTTGATTAAAATTTAGCAGAACCCCTTTTAATAAAGGAGTCTGACTATTCTGTACCTTACAAGTAACTTTATTATATTACCTTTTACTGTGGATATTTTCTGTGTTTTAAGGCACATTCCAATTTCTAGCTGAAAGGGACATTCCTGATCATATACCCAACTCCTCATTTTGTAGGTGACATTCATTCACTTACAAAAAAATCATTTAAGCATCCACCACAAATCAGAAAGGTGCTAGATTCTGGGGACACAAAGATGAATATGTATGTATATTATCTACCTATGCCCTCCAGTGGATAGAGTGGTAGACCTGGAGTCAGGAAGACCTGTATTCAAATCCTACCTCAGATACTTTCTAGCTGTCTGATGCTGGGAAAGTCACTTCTCCTCTATCTATCTGAGTTTCCTCAGCTGTAAAATGGAGAGATATAGCACCTGGCCTCATGTGACCATAAAATGAGGTACTGTTTATAACACATTTCCAAACCTTGCCACACTATATAAATGCTAGCCATTATAATTGTTTGGGGAAAACACGTATACTCATCATTAAATACGAAGTATATACGTAGTAAATAGAAACAAGAGTCATTTTAAGATTTGCAGAACATTTTATATATGTGATCCCATTTAATCCTCACAATGACCCTGTGAGGGAGACGCCATCATCCCCATTTTTCAAATGAGAAGAGAGGGAGAGAAATTTCAGGGAGAAGAAGGCACTAGGGAATGGGATGGGGAAAATCGAGATGGACTTTATGCAGGAGGTGGCACTAGCACTGAGCCATCAGTAGCTAGAGACTCTAAAAGGTACACAAGATGAGGGAGAACATTCCAAGTAGGGAACAGCTTGTTTGAAGGCACAGAGATGAGAAAAGCGTGTTATTTATGAGGGTCAAAAAGCAGAGCAGCTTTACTGGAATATAGAGTGTAGGAAGGGCGTGTGTATATAGGAAAGGTGGGATGGAACCAGATGGTGAAGGACTTCAAACCCAGGGAAAAGCAGGGTTACAGTCCATTCTGGGGCAGGGCTCAGTCAAGAACCTAATTCTTCTGACTTTCCAACTCTGGTCCGTGATTTTTTGTTGCTGGTTTTTCCACTATACGCGTCTTTGAAGTTAGCTTCTACAGAACAATAGCCCTGGTGTCAGAGGACCTGGGTTCAAATTCTACCTCTACTACTACCTGGGTGGCCTGGAATCAGTCTCTAGATTTCTCTGAGCTTATGAGTAGAAAGGTCATAATGGCTTACATAGGACTGTGATCATGAGATTTGGCGGTATTCTTTCACATGGCTACCAATAATAGCATAAGAATCTTATTTTTATTCTTCTAATTACACTCTTCTGAAAGACCAACTCAAGAAAGCTGTTGAGGATAAGGGGAGCAATTCCATTTGCTCTTCTTGGGCATGACTTTCTATCCATGCAGCCCTTGCTCTGTGAACTTATGAGTTTTATTCACATAAATGCTGCGGTAAGGCCATATCAATTTATTCATGTCTTATCTGCACTGGCCTCCAATAAAAAAATACATTTCTTCCTTTTTAATTGCTCATTAATGCAATGTATTTCATGTATGTGGATTATCTGAGGGAAATGGGAAGAGTTAGCCCAGAGAGAGAAGCCCTTTGGCAACAAGATAGCCGTCTTTAAGTATCTGAAGCATGGCTATATCCAAGAAGATTGACTTTATTCTGCTTAGCCCAAGAGTGCAGATTTAGAAGAAACGTAGGGAAGTTGCAGAAAGACTGATTTCCTGTCAATGGCAAGGAAAGCATCTTGATAAGTAGAGCTCATCCAAAGTGGAATGGGCTGCTTTGAGAGTTCATATGTCCCCCCCATTGGAGATATTCAAGCAATGGCCAAATGGTCAGGGCTGGCACAGAGGGGATTCTTGTCCAAGCCTTGATCATTCCAGATGGACTCTGAGGCACCTTCCAACTCTGAACTGCTGTGATTGTAATCAGTGAATATTTATCAGAGACTTATTATGTACCCAGCACAGGCTAAGACACCCTGTCAGCATCACCATCCTTAAGTCTGTGTACAGATAAGCTGCAGAAAATGGAGATGCTTTGTCTGAAAGAGAAAGAATTCAGGGAAGGATATGAAAAAGCTGACAGCAAGTATTTAAAAGGATGTAAAACAGAAGAGGGACCAGCCTTGTTCTGCTGGTCCCTAGGAAGCAGAACCAGGAGCAACATTTCTGTAGAAGCTACAAAGAGGCAAATTTAGGCTACTTGTTAATTAACTTCTGAACAAAGCCAGCTGGTCCCAAATGGAGTAGACTGCTGGGGGGGGGGGGTGGACTCCCCTTGACTGGAGGCTTCAAACAGAGCCTGGATGGCTACCATCCAGTTGGGTTATGTACTAGTGGAGATTCCTTTTCAGGTATGAGTTGAACTCAACGGCCTCTGAGCTTCCTTTCACCTCTGAAATCCTATGACTCTAAAGTATCCTTAGTATAAACCAGAACTCTTTCCTTTAATCAGTTCAATTTTTCCATCTTACCTATGAGAAATTTGAAGCACAGAGAGATCAAGGCACTGGAGTAAAGTCACCCAGATCTTTAGTAAGAGAACATAAGAGTCAGATTATCTGACTCTCAGCCCATTACTGGTTTTTACTATAATTACTGGGTCAAGCATTTTCTCTTTTCTAAGAAAAAAAAATGACAGATCTAGTCATAAAAAAGGGAAAAACTCATATGAGTTCTGTCCTTTATGCTTTTGATTGCTGAGGTGAGTTCCTTTCCACCCCTCTCTTTACTTCAAAATGTCTTTACTTCAAAGGAACTGTGACCTCATGGATGTGGTGACTCTCTCTAAGAGTACAATGCCCACCCCATCTACAACTATGCTTCCCATGCAACCTTGACCAATTCTTCTCATAGATCCTCAAGGGAGGGGCTTCCAATGTGCTGGGGGCCCTTTGTCTGATTCCTCTGACATTATGTGAATAACAATAGGGAATTTGGGCTGTCCATCCCTCACTCTCATGACATGTCAGATCATCTTCTTTCCCCAGTCATATATTTTGATAATCGTCTTTTCCCCCACTATCACCTCTCTTCTGCTTTTCTTTGGCAATATGTCCTAGCCTACCCATTCTTTCAATGCACCTTATTATGAGGTTGCCTGAAACTTTGATTTTGGGGGGACTATGGTTTCCCATTGACTCATAACCATACAGTCACTAAAATAATGGTGTTAAAAAGTTGGCCCTTGATTTTAGGGAGAAACTCAGGGTGATTAAAAGCATTGAACAATTTCCCAAAGGCAATGCCCCTTTTGTGACCTGAGGAGAAAAAAGAAAAATAGAAAAAAGAAATTTCAGTATTGATTTTCTAAGATCCTCAAGCCCAACTCTTTCCACTGATCTTTGGCCTGCTACTGAGGTCCATAGCTGAGCAATGAACCCGCTGACAAATGGGGTGTCTGATGACTGTTACCATGTAAGGTTATTAGCGGCTGTGGGGCAGATTGTGCCTGTATGATTCTTAATACAAGGAGGTAGAAAATTGCTGGTCCCATTGAGAGTGGTTAACACAATCGAGAGGGCCCTGAAAGAGAAGCCCGACGTTTCTCTCCTTCATGGTGCTGGGCCTTTTTAGGGTCATTTTCAAAAGGGAGAAGAATGAGATGACATTGGGAAGAGGGCCCCCCAACCCCACCCCAGCCACAGTGATTGCTGCTTCGAATGCTCCTGCGGCTGCTCCTTTGGAGGCCAATTGATCCATTCCTCGGGGATGACCATTCTATTCCGTTTTACTCAGAAAATGCAGGGCTTTTCTTTCTGTCCCCGGCTGTCTGCAGTGATGGATAGCATGACACTGTCTCTTAGTGCATTATTTTATATTGAATAATACTGCATCAAAGAATTAGCCAGGTTGGGCCATTCAGAGGTCTCCTTAAAGAAGATCTGCTCTATGAAAAGTGAGCAAATGCTGCCAATTTAGCAAGGAGACCACTTCTGGAAAAGGCCAGAGAAACAGGCCTGAGTGTCTTCTGGTGAAGCGGCAAGCTGCAGATGTAATTGAAAACACACACACACACACACACACACACACAAGCACACACACACACACGCACACACACGCACACACAAGCACACACATGCACACACACGCACACACATGCATACACAAGCACACAAGCATACACACAAGCGTGTGCACGCACACACACACACGCACACACACACAAGCACACACACAAACACACAAGCACGTGCGCACACACACACACACGCACACACAAGCACACACACACATACACACGCACACACACACAAGCACACACATGCACGCACACACGCACACACATGCATACACAAGCACACAAGCATACACACAAGCGTGTGCGCGCACACACACACACGCACACACACACAAGCACACACACAAACACACAAGCACGTGCGCACACACACACACGCACACACAAGCGCACACACACATACACACACACGCGCACACACACACGCACATACACACACATGCACACACACACAAGCACACACACACAAGCACATACACGCACACACAAGCACACACACACAAGCACACAAGCACACGCACACATACACACGCACACACACACAAGCACACACACACAAGCACACAAGCACACACACACACACACACACGCACACACACACATAAGCACACACACAAGCGCGTGCGCACACACACACATACACACACACATAGGACTCTTGCTAGATTTTGTTGATTCCATGAAATAGTTTCTTATCCACTATGTTACTAGTTCCTTATTTTTAGAGGGATTCGACTCATTCTGTTTGTCAATAACAACTAGAACTAGGAGCACCAGGTAAAAGTTATAAAAAGGCAGATTTAGACTGGATGCAGATGCTCTGTGCTGACCTGTCTAGGCCCTTGTTCTGTCCGCCTCAGTAGACTAAGCTCTTTGAGGGGAGGATCTTTTTTGTTGTTCTGTTCTTTTCTTTGGATCCCCAATACCCAGCCCAGTGCACATACTAGAGCGCCAATGACAGTTGCTTGTAAGTGGTGCAGGGGATAGAGTGATGGGCCTGCAGTCAAGAAGATCTGAATTCAAATCTGAACTCAGACACTTGCCAGCTCTCTGACCCAGGGCAGGTCACTCAGCTCCCTCAGCCGTAAGTTGGAATAATCCTAGCACCTACCTCCCAGGGTTGTTGGCAAATCACATGAGAGAATGATGGTAAAGTTCTTTGCCCACCTTAATGTGCAATAGAAATGTTATTAATATCATCATTGGTGGTGCCCCCACCCTCATCAGTTATATATGTGCATGTATAATCATATATATGTGTATATATACACATACATGTGCTATTCCACTGTGATTATAAAGACTCATTTGACTCAGTAGAGCAAAATATCACTTTAAAGCCTCCAACAGGGTATCCCTGTGTGTTTGTGTCAACATCATACAAAAACTCCTGAAAAGATATAGAGTATGTGTGCATGTGTATACACATTCACACATTTATATATGATACATAAGATATATGAAATGCATGTATATATGTGATGCTTACTTCTCTAGGTCCGTGCCATTTGTCCCTACCATAAGCTCTTCGAGGACAGGGGCCACATCATATTCATCTTTGTGCCTGGCCCATGGAAGAGGACTGATGACAGTTGTTGGTCACTTCCTCCCCCACCACGCCCCCATTTTTAGTGTGCATTTCAGGCTTATGTATCAATACATATTATTTCTTCCTGACAGGATGTAAGCTCTTTTGAGAGTAGGAATTATTTCATTTTCAGTTTTCATCCCCAACACTCATCAGAGTGCCTGGCACGCAGTAGGTGCTTAATAAACACTTTTGTTGAGTTTTATTCGAGGAGAGGAAGATTTGTAAGAAAGAGGCATCCGCAGGTGGCGTGAGCTGCTGCAGGAAGGCAGGAGCTCCCTCGTGCCGGTGCTAGATGCTGTAGTGATACTGTTAGAGGGGAATCTTGTGTAAACCTTGGTTAAACTTGATGCTCACTGGGGTCTGATACAGTTCTAAGATTCTACAATGGGGATTTTATTCCTGGAAAAAGACCAATGTCCTACAAAGTTAACTCAAGTTTACCTTTTGCTTTCCCATTTGCTGTTTCATTATGTTCATAACAATAGCTCTCTCTTTCTTACCAGTCACTGACTGGAAGTCAACTTCCATTGTCAGCTAACATTTTTAGAATTGCTTTTCAGTTCATTGTTCATGAAATATCCTTTGGAGGCTAATTTTTCCAAACTAGCATCCACTTTGTTATGGTTCTAGGCTTCTACTCAGGTAACCAGAGAACTCTTAGGAACATGGGCACTGGAAAATAAAGAAGCATGGCTCTAGTCTAGGCCATATGAGCACTCTGATGTTCAGACTCTCTTCTGCACCAAGAACATTCCAATATCCCCAAAGCATCTGTAATCTCAACCATGGGAGCATTCCTCCTAAAGATGAAGACTGAAACTTTGGCAAGCCTACCCACCCTGCTTAAATCCTGTTCATGTCTTCCTTAAGTTGACCACTGAGGATCCATCCAACATGCTGGGGGCTTTCCACTAGACCTGTTGACATTTCCAAGATACTTGTGGAGAATTCCAGCTGTCTAATCGTTACTCTTTGCTTTCTCTGTGTGACTGACCCATTGGGTTCTATGATTATACATTTCTCTGCAGTTTCTTTATACCACTTCTCCCAAGAATTTCTCTTTTGCAATGAGTTTCAACTGATCACTTCCACCATGTACTTCTCCATGGTCCTCTGGGTGTTTCTTAATTCTTTGGAGATGGTTGTATACCATAATTTGTAGTTAGAAAAATGTTTAGTGTTAAAAAGATGGGCCATTGTTTCAGTTAGAAGTTTGCGGTCATTACAAGGACTTTGCCACAAAAAGACTAAAGTATCAATGTAGAATGATGCTTTTTTTGGTTTTCCTTGATCTTGACAGTTGCAACACCCCCAAACAAGCCCCAATTCCCTCTACAACCTGCTGGGTGTTTGTCAAGAGCCCAGTAGGCATTCTTTTGGCAGGGAGGTTATTTTGTGGAGGATGTGATGTTACTTTTCATGTGATTGAAATTTGAACAGATTGTGTTTGATCTTTTCATGGCTAAGGGTGTGTCCTGTTTGTCCAATTCATATCTCCATAGCTGTGAGTGTAGTGTTTGACTTTGCACATTAGTTGGTTAAATGGGTCAAAATGTATACTCTTCTCTCAGAATTTCTTTCTTTCAAAGAAACATTGAGCTGAAATGCATAACCCCTCTTCCCTAGAATCCTCTGCAATCTCCTCAGATTGCAAATAGTCTGTCAAGACGAGAGATGCCACCTAAACCTGTGTAAGATGGATGAGGTTCTATCACCAGGTAAGCCTAACTTGGATTGGTCACCTCATTGTGGTATCAGAATCTTTTCTGTATTCAGTGAGCCCTATGCTAGCTTTGATGTAGACAGTGGGCTAATGAGGCCCTGTCTGAACTTCATCTTGCTGAGGTAACAAAGATACCTGGGTTTAGGGTCAAGGTCGATGTGGGTGCCCGTACCACTTCTGCCTAGCTATATGACTATGGGCTGCTCACTAAGCCTCTCAACCTTCCTTATCTATAAAAAGGAAGCTATTTTATCTGAAGGTCCACCTCATGGGCTTGCAGTGAGGATCAATGTATACAGAACTAACAACATGAGCATAGAAATCAGGCAACGGGACTTACCAAACCATGTAGCGCCTCACCATTGTTCACTAATCCACCAACCTTCTAATGCTCAGAATGAGCTCCTAACCAATTCTGTATGCTTTTCAAAAAAAAAAATGTTCACAAGCCAAGAAATAAAATGAGATTTTCAGAGCTATTTCACAAAGTGTTTTACCCTTAGGAGGTCTGTTACCTCTGAGGGGGTCCAAACCTGTTGAAATACCAGGGTGTCTTTTTCATGTTTAAAAAAACTGTGAGAGTCCTTCCATGATAGTAGTTACCCTCTGAACTGAAACCAGGAATTCTTATGCCTGGAAAAATTCCATTGGCAGGGGTAAGGTGAAAGTGAGGGTGAAGGAATGTAGGAATTATCAGAGAGTGGTCTGCTGAAGTTGGATACAATTATAGCCAGAGAGCAGGTGGTCATTTCCTCCCAACTCTCCCAGCACCCCATCACTGAGAATCCTATCTGATCCCTTATATCATAGCCAAGAGTTCTGGATTCTCTTATTCCTGGAAAGAGGTGAGCTGGAAAAGGTGACAGCTTATGGGCAGTTAGAAAGGCAGTCTCTGGGAGAAGGAAAGTGTAGGAGTTATCTCAGGGCTAGGCAAGGTAGCAGGAAAATTGTACACGGGAATGGCAAAGGTAGAATGAAATATCCATCTTCCCTTCCCCCTACCCCCCAGCCGTGTACTCTTCTTAGTAAGCTGGGATAAATCCCCAGTCCCTTTGCCATAGGTATGTCTCTGGATGCACTATTAGTGCCTGTTGATTGTGAAAACAGGTGCTGAAAAGTAATCTATAATATTTTAAAGAAATTTCTATCTTATCCACCAGCACCCATCTACACACATTTAAAAGCAATCACAGAGAATTCTAGCTAGCACTAATAGAGCACGTTAAGGTTTGCAGAGAGCTTTTCATATATCATCTCACTGGATCTTCACAACAGCCCAGTAAGGTAGATGGTATTAACTTCATTGTACAAAAGAAGCTGAGACTGAGCTTAATGAGCTTAAATGGCTTGTCCAAGGTCACACGGTTAAATAAGTGTTTGAGGTAGGATTTGAACTTGTCTTCCTAACGAAAAGTCTAGCACTCTATCCACTGAATTACCTAGACATGTTTTATGTACATATGTGAGTGTTTTGTATAATATACATATATATTATTTGTTCATCTACAAAATGGTCATTCTTGGTACATATATAGATTCTTGCCATCTTTACTACAGCTCTGTGGCTCCATAAGGGTCAATGGTCCAGAGATTACAAACTACTGATCTATAATAGGATCCTGATACTCCATTGCAGTATGGAGGTGACCCTGTGTTCTTAAAGGCTATTCCAGTAGAACTCTTTTAGGCAGGTTCTTCCACACTGAGAAGACTTCAGACCCCATTCTTAGCTCTCTCCAACACTCTGCCGCCACACTGCACAAGTAGAAGGGAGTCATGCTGGACTGAGAACACCTTTTTAAAAACAATCTATAAGCATTAACTTAGCTATTGGCATTCTACATGTGATAGCCTTGTCCAGTGACCAATAACTGGGCACAATACTGAATGATCTCTATCTTAATATTCTTTCTGTGAATGAAACCAGAGAATAAAAGAAGTTGCAGCTCAATGGAAGGTTGGATCACAGGTTCTCATTGGAGAGGACAAAAAAAGGCATAAGAACTGGTTTGTTGTGGGTCCAAAGGCTACAAGAAATATCATTTTTGGAGATATCATCTTGGATTCAGGTGTCCGTATTTTCTAAAAAGAAAGAAAAATTATTGTCCTTAAAAATAAATGTACCTTATGCATTAATACATGTTTCAGAAGCTAAAGACAGAAATTCTATGAAGAAATTAAGTTCAAGGTAAATCAGAATTTACTTTGATTTTGGATGACTTCAATACCAAGGTGGGCATAGGTAAAGATGGAAAAAATGTTGGAAAATAAATATAATTAAGAAATAAAGGGGGCAGCTAGGTGGCACAGTGAATAGAGCACCAGCCCTGGAGTCAGGAGGACCTGAGCTCAAATCCGGCTTCAGACACTGAACACTTACTAGCTGTGTGACTTTGGGCAAGTTGCTTAACCCCAATTGCCCTCCAAAAAGCAAAAAAAAAGAAAAAGAAATAAAGAATGAGAGAGGCCAACAATGTGTGGACTTCCTAGAAGCTTCATGCCTATACACTCTACCCCCTCTTGAGAAGAGAAAAGGAGTACATAATAAATACTGAATAACATCACAAAATGAAATTAATTATAATTTCAGAGAAAGGAAATGGTTCATTATTGCTGGACTTCATTCTTAAATCAACCATTCCTAAAAACCAGACCATTAACTTGTGGGCAAAGATCATAAGTTACACAAAGCTAGAAGAAAAAAAATATAGAAAAAGGAATAAGGCACTTCCATTATATCACCTCCAACAAAACTTATTTAAATGAATAATTGACATTGAAACATGGGAAATGGACGGATGAAGGGACATTGACACCAATTATAACAATTTTGTACAGAAGTTTAACTCTTTTAAATCTGCCTTAAGGGAGAAATCAAAAAAGACTAAAATTGACCTTAGTCAGCAAACACTTTCCCTACTTTCCAAGTGGAAAGACTCAGCAGCCTAAGGCAGCGTAAGTTTAAAACAGAAACTTATTTGTAAAATCTTATTGAGAAGGATGGTAGAAGATCATGAGCAATGCTGCCTGATTGAACAGCAAGAAGCCATGGAGTGAAAGAACAATTTAAAGAAGGCATGGTTAAAGAGGCAACTCAGCAAAGTCATCCTGAGGGCATTGAAGGATGAAACTGGAAGAAGAAAAACAAACAGGGAGAAGATGGAAAAGATTTTTGTAAAGAACTCCTTTCGCTATCAAGGACAGTGGAGTCCCCCATCTGAGTTAACAGAACAACCCCAGATGGACTTCTAGAAAGGGAAATAGCATTGATTATCCTGTTTTCTCTTTTTCTCACTCATACACATTTTTGAGAATAATCTACACAAACATCAAAAGTAAGCTTGATGAGAGTGTTAGAAGGGATCAAGCATCCTTTCTCCAGGGATACTCCTTGAGAAATCCCATGTTCACAATCACATAATTAACTGGGAGATGTAGAGAACGCGAGATCCCCCTGTGATCATTGTAAGTTTATTATAAAGACTCCATCTGACTCAGTAGAGCCAAACACTTTAAAGGCCGTCCTCCAACAAGGTGTCCCCTGTGTCCATCTCAATGTTATACAGAAAAGCCTGGAAGTACATAAAATAGAGTTTAGTATGTTTGATGAACCTGTGATCATTAATCTCAAGTAAGGTACAGAATAGGGAGATCACTAACGTTTGTCCCTGTCAGGAATGAAATTCAATGTAGAGTTCAAGTCAGAAATGAATTCCTTGTGAAACTGAAGGTCTTCCACTTGCTTCTGTTTCTAAATGACATTTTGATCATTGCATTAAGCCTTTGAAATGAGATCCAAATCACTCCAACAGAGTTTGGTCTAGTTATCCACATAGGGAAAACCAAGTAGATAAAGAATCCTATGACATGCAATTGAATAGACAATGTGTGATTATCCATATAAATCTTGGACAAACATTCCAGATGGACACTGATGCAGCCCTAGAATTTAACAAGGAGAAGAGTAGACTGGGTTGACCTTCTAGAACTTCACTTATTTGAGTGAGCCCATGCTTCTCCCTTAAGAAGACCCATCTTCTCCCAGTGATGCTGTAAGGATGGGAGCTATGGAACAAAGTCTTTAATCAAAGACAGAGTAATCCTCTGCTCCTGGACTGCAAGCTCTTATTAAACTTTGGAACCTCTTCAATGTCTAGCACAGGCTAATGGGTCCATGTCAACAATCTGTGATTTCCTCAAGGTAGCAACTGCTTCAACCAATCATCACCACCACCATCATATACTTACCTAAGGACCTCAGAGGCTGACCTCCTAAATTTAATATGAGGAAACCAAGGCCCAAGTAGGGTAAGGGCTTGAACAAAGTCATATAGATGGCAAGTAGCAAAGATAGAATCTGAACACAGGCCCTGCTCTGAGTCCAGAACTCTTTCCATTGTACCATGCATGGTAAAGATGTAATCCCACATGTAAGCTGCATAAATAGAACAAAGAGAGTGCCTAAGTCTCAGAAAGGTTAAGTGAATTGCCGAGTCATACAGCTGATAAAAGTCAGAGATAGTGTTTGAACCTAGTTCTTTCATTCAACCATTAACCTGACAGCATGCATTTATGAAGTGCTTACCTGGTACTCTGCTAGTCACTGGCAAAACAGAGGCGAAAATCAATCAATGTGTTTTATTCAATCAGTAAGTATTTGTGAAGAGCCTAGAGGGTATTGCATAGTGACTAGAAGGCTGGAGTTGGAGTCAGGAAGACCTGAGTTCAAATAATGTTTCAGACATTTACTGTGTGATCCTGGGCAAGTCACTCAACCTCTCTCTGCCTCAGTTTCCTAATCTGCAAAATAGGGATAATGCTAGAACCTACTCCATAGGGTTGATATGAAGATCAAAGGAGATGGATATATAGACACACAGAGATGGATGGGTTTATATAGACAGACAGATAGACAGATAATCAATCGGCAGGTGACAGATGCTATGCACAGATATAAAGCACTTTGCAAATGTTAAAGTGCTGTATAAATGTTAGCTGATAATATTATTACTCTGCACCAGCGCTATGGTAGGTGATACAAAGACAAAAAAAAAAAAAACAGTGCCTGACCTCATGAGCTTATGTCCTAGTGGGGGAGAGATAGCATGTGTGTGTGTGTGTGTGTATACAATACACACATATGCATGTGTATATGTACACAGAATCATGTGTTTTTGTGTAGACATACACACACATGTGTGTGCATACACAAAATCATTTTGGGGTAGAAGCCTTAGCTTCTTGGGGGAATCAGGAAAGCCCTCATGTAGAAGGTGATATGGGAGCTGAGTTATGAAGAAAACTAGATATCCTAAGAGGCAAAGGTGAGGAGCGAGTGCATTCCGCATATAGAAGACATCTGTGCAGAAATATGATGATGAGAGACAGTGTTGTGTGTGAAGACCAGCCAGAGGCCAGTTTGTCTAAACCACAGAGTGAGTGCATGATTTATTCAAGCTTCACACTTCACTAAGACTTTGGGATATATTTTATATGTATAATAAGTCTGGAAAGGTTTGTTTGAGCGACATTGTAAAGGGCTCTAAATGCCAAATAGGGAAATTTATATTTGACCCTAACTAAAGGTACCTCCTAGGAGGAAGATCTAGAGTTCATTGAATGAGGGAGGGTAGGGGAATGGCATGGTCTGTGCTGTGTGTGTTTTGGAAAAAAAAATCCTGTGGTGGTTGTATAGAGTTGGGATTGCCACAGGGAGAGACCTGAGGTGAGAAGACCAATTAGAACTCTCAAGGCACTTACTTTCTATTGTGAGGAACCGATATATGCAGATAAGTAAAAACAAAATATTTTCCAAAATGCCAAATCATTTCCGGGTGGTGTTGGTAGAATTCCGAGCTCCCAGCTCTGCTCCCCCTCCCCCAGACTTTTCCACCTCCTCCCCAGCAGCTTTGCCCCCTCCCTTCCTTTCTCACTTCCAACTCCTTTTTAGGCATTTTCTTCTCCTATTTCAGTGTAAACTCCTTGGGGTAAGGGACCATTTTTTGTACTCACATCCCTGGGGCTTAGTACAGGGTTTTTCCCACAGTAAACAATAAGCGTAGGCTATCTGTCTCTCCACTGTGTCATGGCTCCCTATGCTGGCTATAGGAGTATGGAAGAGCTGACCTTTGAAGGATGCTAGTGGTTTCAGGAGTCAGAGGAGAGGAAGCATTGGGAAAAAGAGGACCACCTTACAAAAGGATGAAAGTGGGCTGTCCTTTGTGGGCAACAGCAAGGAGGTCAGGGTTTGGAGGATGCCTTACTCCAAAAGCCACAAATTCTGCAGGATTAGAATAGAATCTCCATGCTGACCATGAGGAGAGATACAACCAGCCTCCAATCATTCCTTCTTCCTTGACTTTGGATAGAATTTCAAGTGTGGATAACATTAAAGAATTGTATCTTGTGCATTAAAAATGAGACTGAAAATCCTGTATGATGTCTGAATGATGAATTAACATCTTTGTGAACTAGATCTATTTAGTAATAACATTGAGTTGTCTATATATCGCTGTGGTCCCAGGTTTGGATCACTGTGGTAATTTCAGTGAGGTGACTAGGCAGGGAGATGAAAAAAACTACCCTCAGATTTTAACCTGTCTTTTTTATGATTATTCTTCCAGTTGTCTAGTAATGGATTAATAACCTTGGAATCAGAAAGACCTAGGTTCTCAATCCCTCCAGGAAGACCTCTAAGGCCACACATTGAAGACAGGTTGAAATCAACATTCATGGAAGACATTTTCCACATACCAGGAGTTCCCAACAAAAATGAAATCACAACTACATAGTACTGTTGCCACAAATAGTCATATTTTTTTTAAATACTGCAGAGAGGAAGACCATGGGAGAGAAAAATCAGGCTTTAGAATTAAGACGAAGTAGGATTAATCCGTACTCCTGACCCATCACAACTATGGACAAATCACTGAATCTCTCAGTGCTCATGGGATTTCTCTCAGCCTACAAAGTACAGAGCAGGGACAAATCTGCCCACAATTAAAATATGTAAAGTGCTTTGCCAATCTTTAAGTTCTATTTAAATGCTATGTAGTTATAGTAGTAGTAGTAGCAGTATGGTGGTTGTGGTGGTGGTGACAGCAGCAGCAGCAGCAGTAGTAGTAGCAGTAGCAGTAGTAGTAGTACTTGTAGTAGTAGTACTAGTACTAGTACTAGTAGTAGTAGCAGTAGTAGTAGTAGTAGTAGTAGTAGTAGTAGTAGTAGTAGTAGTAATAGTAGAGTGGTGGTAGCAGCAGCAGTAGTATGATGGTGGTTATAGTAGAAGTAGTAATAAAGTGAACTTCTTTGCCAGGCATTTCCTCTCTGATAAAATCACCAGGACATACTAACCATCTTTTCTCCCTCCCCCCTCTAATAAAGCACTCCAACACATCTGCCAATCATAACCTGTATTTTTATGGGATTAATAGTTTCTAAATATGCTTTATGTACATACTTGGTTTTTCTCTCCTCAGGAAGGCACCTAGTTCTGAAGCAATCTTTCTCTGAAAGAACAAAATGTTGATACAATTAAGTCAGACCAAATAGTTTGTGCTGCATAACAGGCTAATGTGAATGTTGAAAGTCTAAGAATGATGTTTTGCTCATCACCCAAGAGACTTTGATCAACAAATATTTGTGGAATGAATGAATTATATAAATGCAGTCAATGTGTCCTTATCAGCTAAAGTCAAGGTGAATTGATTCATTGGCATCTCTCCAGGTAGAAGTTGGTCAGCATCACCCCAACAGAATTGATTTCATCAGTGTTGTAAAACTGTCCCTGGGTATAGACCGAGTTCATAATGAGATCTCCAAAAAAAGCAACAAAGTGATTTTTTTGCCGTATGGCTCATCGACTTTAAAAGCAATTCTAACTATTTTTCTGAAGCTATGTCTGGTGCATTCATGCAGAGTATGATATAGGTGTAATTACTCAGGCAGGTACATGTCAACATTTCCTTATGTATATGAATTCCTAATCATAATTAGAGTGGTAAGGAACTACAGATAGTAAACAGAGACAGAGAATGGTGAAGCGAAGCCACATCAATGATCTGTATTGATGGAGGGAAGATTCTGCATCTCAATGGCTCCTTACACCAAGGAAATCCCAGGTACATCATATTCCTGATACTACTATCACCATCACTCCCATTTCTAGCCCCACCACTACAACAAAAACTGCCCTGAAGAAAAGCAGCAAGATGAGTAGAGAGCTGTCCTTGGAGTTGGGAAGCCCAACCCCACCTTCAAGACCTGCTTCTGACATGTAATCCGTGTGGTCTTTGCCTCCCAGGCAGCTCTAAATTACAGAGCAGATGGGAATCTTCTGTGATAGAGGGAGTTTCCATATCAAGAGTTCACTAGACTTCTGACCATACAAGTCTATACTCCTGGAGCCCGCAGTTATAGTAACTCCAGTAACACTTGGTGGGGAGGGGCATCCCCAAGAAGGAAGAAGGGATTGGGTTGGAAAATGATTGGAGCCAAGGACTCTTTGGGGGCTTGACTATTTGAAGTTTTTCTTTGGATTAGGAGTGGCTTTTTTTTTTTTTTTTTTTTTTTTTACCTATCTTCCTCCAAGCTAGAAGGGACTTCAGAATCCTTCTAGTCTGGGTTGAACCTAACAAAAGTTCCTTCTAAACTTGAACATCTGGTCATTCAGCCTATGCTTAAAGACTCACAGTGAGGGAGGAACTTGCTACCTTGGAGACTGCAGACTGCAGTCTGAGGACAAAAGAAAGGGTCTGTGCCTCTGTTCAGTCTCTTTGGCTTGGCCAATACCGGGAGCTCAAATGAGTTAACATATAAGAAACACTTTGCAAATATCAAGCTTTATTTAAATGTTCCTTAGCAGCAGCTGCTACAGCTGGTAGCTATGATCACAAGTGAGAGTGTCAACTGGATTGGTTTTGAGAGAGTTGCTCTAAAGTGAGCTGCCCCAAGAGCTAGGCCAAATCTGGCCAGGTCAGCTCCATCCAGGAAGGAGTTTAAAAGTCAAATTGGCCACAATATCTGACTAGTGTACTCTCTCTCAGTGAACCAATCCCATCACTTGTTAATCACCTGTTGTGTGCCCTGCACTGTGCCATATGATGAGGAAACAAAGTAAATAATGAGAAAGGTTCCTTGCCCTCAAGGAGATTACATTCTATTGAACCAATCAAGACCTAAGAGACGGGGGCTGGAGGTCTGAGGCTTTTGGCTGAGCTCTTGGCTTCTGAGCAGCCTTCTGAACTTGGACATGACCACTGGCCAAGGGTAAGTCATTTTTCTCTGCAGGCTGTAAAAAAATAGTGTTTCTATTAATTTTCCTAATGGAGCTTTTGAGGGTCAAACAACCTGCCTGCTATCAGTGGGCTAGTAAATCTTACAACCTTATTGGCAGAGCAGCATTGAAATAAGCTTGAGGAACCCTCAGGAAAAGCACGCTAATTGGGACAACTAATTTCTCTTTCGCCATAACTTGGATAAGTTTCCTTTGGATTTAGGAGGGCAATGGTCCTGTGTCAGGTCTTTTCATTGGATTTTTAAAAAAATACAAATGCAAAAAAAAATCAAATAGCCTTTTTAAGCTCTCAAAAAAATAAGCTTAATGAGAACCCAATCAATTAAGCAAATTGCTTCAAAAGAAAAAAAAAAACCCAGACTTTCTTTTCCAGAAGAAACTTGTTTTGCTGAGTCTTAGGCCAAAGCAGTTTGCTTTTTCTATTTTTTCACCACTAAATTACAAACTTCTGAGAAGTGGGAACTTGGGAGGGGAATACTGACCCAGCCTTTAAGGTGTCAGCAAGAGCGGCTGAGAAACTCTCCCACGATAGGCAGTTTTGACAGCACTCCTAGGCTAATGCAATACAGACCCTTCAAGCTAAGTGCTTCAGCTTGGCCCTAATTTACTCATATGGGCATTCCTATTTAAGCCATCTTGCATGCTGATGTATAAAACAAGACGTTGTCTCTCCTCGTTGGGGCCACTGGACAAGCGCACATGGAACGTGAAGATGCGTAAAACATGTAGGGACAATGGGGCTGCTGAGGTGGCGGTTTTTTTTCTTTTTTTCTTTTCTCTGCCTTCCATTTAATAAACAATAGTGCAAGGGCCATATATCCATTGGAGTGGTAATCTGTAACCAGAACTAACAGAGGACACAAGAAAGGTGGAGAGAAGTTAGATATATAAGCAAGAAAAAGTGAGTTATTGATTTTATTGACTGGTCTGTTAACTTCTGACATCGCAATAAAGCCTTATTTATTTGTATACAGAGGACTCAATTACACAGATACATATCATTTTAACAACTGGGTTATTTACAGGAGAATTGCAGCTTCATAAATAATATAGACCTGGAATTTGTCAAGCTGATCTTTACCCATTGTTACCTTCGGAAGTCGCCTGGTGTCCACAGATACACCTCTGAGAAAAGTCATTAGAACAGCGTTCGTTCTGTGCAGGAGAGCTGAGGGAAGGAGGGAGGGAGGGGGGAGGGAACAAGCAACAGAGTACAAAGGATGGACTGGCTCAGCCTACTAAAATATATTGGAAACAGTCCTCTGGGGGATCCCAGTGAGTCCCTGCTCCTGCTGCTGGCCATTTTCTCCTGTCGTTGAGTTTACAGCCAGAGAAGTGAACAATTAAGTGTCTTAGGTTAAAGGACTTCTCATCGTACAGGCAATTAGCACTGATGTTCATGATTTTTCTTCCATCTATGAGGCAGTATAGTATGATGAATAAAGAGCCAGCCTTGGAGTGAGGACAATTGGGGCTTAAGCGCTGCTCCTGACATACATTGTCTGGGGGACCCCTAGACAAGGCACTTCACACCTCTGCCCTTTGAGTGCTCTCTCAATTACAGAGAGATGCAAACCTGCATTGGAAGAATGAGTCTTCCTCTGGGAGTTCTCTGTGTCTATGAAATCATGGATGAGATCAGAACCAAAAGCAATGGGGTATCCCTTGCTTCCTTGAAACCCTTTCCCAGTGCCTCCTTGTGGTGTGGAGATGACCCCAGGCTCTGGAAGAGCTCAGTCTCTGCTAGGTTCATCACAAATGGAAAAGCTCTGACTAACCATGTGTAGTATCTTTGGACAAGCTAAGTGAAGGTCAGAGAGGTGCCTGGACTTTTTTGCCCTATTAATTTCTAGAGATGATCTTCTGATTCCTGGAGGGACGGGGGGAGGGGGATGTAACAATCATTAATATTTACATAGAGCTTCATGGTTTGCCAAATGCTTACATGTGTGAGTTCATGTGATACAGGAATTCTGTGAGGTAATACTATTATCTCTATGTTACAGATGAGGAAAGTGATTCTGAGAAAAGCTCAATCACTCACCCAGTGTCTGTGGCAAGATTCAGACTCGGGGCTACATGGTTCTGCTTCCAGCATGATCTCTAAGATCTGCTTTGGAGGTAGTGGTACCTGTAAAGGGCTGGGGAGAGGGAAAGGAGATAGACAAAAAGGTGGAAGGAAATGTGTATGATATTTTGTCCACTTTCTTCATTTTACAGTTGGAGAAACTGAGATTCAGGGAAGAAAGTGACTTGGCTCTCAGTGTTCAAGGAGGAGAGAGGGACTTGAGCCCAGGTTTGGGAATTCCTGATGGTGAGCTCCTTATACTATGCTCCTCGTAGTGGACTCTTCTGATTGCCTTTTGCCCCCAAGTCCAAGAGTGTAAGGCAATGATGGGATCCTAGGTGGGAAGCTGGAAGGGGAACCTCAGAAGCTTTGTAGTGTAAGAATAGAACACTTGAAGGAAGCAGTATTTGACTCTTGGTCTGTCTTCTGAGAATTCCTCCACTGATTCTAACTCTAGATTAAGATTCCTTAACTTTTTTTGCATTGTGGACCCTTTAGACAATCTGGTGTATCCTATGGATGGACCCGTTTTCAGAACTATGTTTTTTAAATGGAAAAAATAAAATATTTAGGGTTACAAAAGAGACCAATTATATTGAAATAGTTATCAAAACTTTTTTTGAAGTTCATGGATCCCCAGATAAGAACACTTACTATAGAGGAATGGAGAGACTGGAACTGTTGTTCCATTTGGCTACTAGCTCCTAGAGCTGCCCGAGAGACCCAGTTATTGTTGAAGCAAAGGCATTCTGGTGAGAACTCTAGTCTTGGCTTAGCTGCCTCTAGTGTTTGTTCAGCTAGGGATTAGCCAGGCTACAAGATGCATCATCCTACATCCCTGGCTCATGCTGAGTTCAAAATCATGGAGGTCTTCCTGAGTATAGGAATCTAGAACAGGAAAGCCTGAAAAGGTTCCTCCAGAGACTGAACATCAAATTGTCTCATTTCGTGTGTCTTCCTGACTCCAGGGTGGGGCATTGAATCAGATGAAATAGACATTGATCCTGAACATTTGAGAAATTTCCCCTCCCCAAGTCATTGTCCTTCTCCTCTTCCCTCTTCAGCATTATTTACTGTCTATTTATTGTTATATAATATTATAACACTATTGGCCATTGTTAAGTCTCATACTTTAATAATTGCTTAAATTCCTTTGAATCATAAAGTTTAGATTTGGAGAGAATTTTACAAGCCATATGATCATAGGTTTAAAGTTGGAAGGGTCAGACTGAGATGATCGAGTCTAACCCATACCTTCATTTTTTACAGATGAGGAAACTGAGTCCCTAAGAGGTTAAATGACTTGTCCAAGGTCTCACACTCTTAAGCTAACAGAGCTAGGATCCATACCCAGCTTCTTTGATGCCAAATACGATATTTTGTCCATTGTACCTTGCTGCCTCCCAAGAATTTCAACACTTATTAGCTATTAATTCCAGGTACTTCACTGAGTCTCTGCTTACTCATCTGTAAAATGGAAGAAATTCTTCTCATATTTGTGTCACAGAATTATTGGGAAGATACAATGTCTGTAAAGTGCTTTGCACACCTTAAAGGACTGTCCGAAGGTCAGTAGTTGTGCCAATGACATAAATAATGAGAATGCTGGCCAAAGTTATCTGCTGTTTTCCAGTCATGTCTGACTCTTCACAGTGCCTTGGGATTTTCCAGGCAGATATTAGAATGGTTTGCCATTCCCTTCTCCAGTTCATTTTACAGATGAGGAAACTGAGGCAAACAGGGTTAAGTGACTTGCCCAGGGCCACACAGCTAGTCATTGTCAGAGGCTGGATTTTAATTGAGGTTTTCCTGACTCTAGGCCTGGTCCTCTATGCACTAAAATGCTACCTAGTTTCTCTAAAGTCTATAATAACTCCATTCCCAGTATAGACAAAGCCTCTAAAATATCCTTTACAGATTTACTTGAATACTTTAAAGTCAAAGAGGAAGGATTTGTACTCAGGTCCAGTGGTTCCAGGCTCAACTCTTTATTCATGTGCACTCTGTTGAACTGAATTGTATTGAATTCTGACCTGAATACAGATTAATTTTACATAATTTTGAAAGATGAGATTTGTCATAGACTTCAAAGTAATCTGAGTGGTGGATGGTTTGGAATTATCATGTGGTTGAGTTAAAGAATGATCCCCTGAGGAAGAATGAACCCCAGCATGTTAGAGTTCTGCAAAGGCTTCACTTTAAGGGGGCACTAAACTCTGAGGCCTGAGAGCACAAGGATGTCACGCTTTCCAAAGAAGGTGAAAGAACGTGGCTGATCTGTCAGTGCTACAAGACACCATGAAGGCATGTACGTTAAGAGCATTTTTTAGTGGGAGATATTTTTCAACCATGGCAATACTGAAAAAAATAAACAAACCAAATAATATAAATGGCTGGTAATATCTACAATTGGTTCAATATTTAGAAAATGACTCCCTCTCCCCTCCCAAGAAAACATTATTTTCTGTTCCCTGATGGCTTGGTGGAGTAATCATTCCAGTTTGGCTACTGCCTTCCCAGATTCCCCCATTTCCTTTCCCCAGATGCTACTGCCTCACTCTACAAAAGCTACCTTGCCACAATCTGTTTGATTTTACTATACATGTATGTGTGCATGTTGTATCCCCCCAAAAAGTAAGCTCCTTGAGAGGGTGACTGTGTCATTTCTATTACCCCCCACCTAGCACAGGGTTGGCCACACAGCAGACACTTAAGAGATGCTTGTTGATTAATTGATTGATCCCAAGCTCAATCCTCTGCCTCTCCCACTTCCATCACCTGTAGGGGTTGCTCTAGGAAGGCTGGGCAGCATCTTGGTGGCTGGCACACTCTCATGCTGCTTTCTGCCATTATGGACTCTTCCTCATGAGGCAGTGTCCATGACTTAATTAAGTGAGAAGTCATTGTTGTTGATTTTCATTCATTTTCAGTTGTGTCCAACAATTCATGACCCCCTTTCAGGGGTTTACTTGGCAAAGACACTGCAGTGGTTTGCCATTTCCTTCTCCAGCTCATTTTACAAATGAGGAAACTGAGGCAGATAGGGTTAACTGACTTGCCCAGGGTCACATAGCTTGTAAGCATCTGAGTTCCTAATTTAGCTCAGGTCTTCTTAACTTAAGGCCTGATACTCTATCCATTGCACCACCTTGTTGTTGTTGTTGTTGTTGTGTTTGTCCTTCGTTTTTTAAAAGGACCATGACATCAGGGAAATGATGACATGACTTGCAGGTGACGTTGATGTGAGTGAGGGAGGGCTGTGCAAGGACACCAGCCTCACTTTCTCCTCCAGAGCCATCTGGGTTCAGGGGCCAGATATTCACCAGGATGACCAGAGATGACCCAGGAACTTTTCAGGCACCCTTTTGATGACCAGAAGCTGACCGCTTAACTTGGGGTTTACTAGCTAGATTCCTTCCTTTCCTCCTTCCTTCCTTCCTTCTTTCCTTTCTTCCTTCCTTTCTTTCTTCATTATTTATTTATTTATTTTGTAGCTTCCTTCCTTCCTTCCTTTCTTTCTTCATTATTTATTTATTTATTTTGTAGCTTCCTTCCTTCCTTCCTTTCTTTCTTCCTTCTTTCCTTTCTTTCTTCCTTTTTCTTTTTCTCTTCCTTCCTTCTTTCCTTTCTTCCTTCCTTCTTTCCTTCCTTCCTTCCTTTCTTTCTTCCTTCTGTCCTTTCTTTCTTCCTTTCTTTCTTTCTTTCTTTCTTTCTTTCTTATTTATGTATTTATTTATTATCTTCCTTTCTTCTTTCTTTTTAAAATCTTAAACCCAGTTGCACCACTTAGCTGACCAAACGACAAAAAATAAAAAAAGACTGAGATGCTTATGAGCCATCACCAGGTGTGGTCACTATTGTGTTAATCATCATTATGATGGGGGGGGAGGGAAGGGGGATGGAGTGCAGTTAGGGGAGGGAAAGTTCTTCCCTTCTTGTCTCTCGAAGATCTTTAAGTGGTGTGAATTTGACTTTACTCCCTAGTCTTGGGTTGCTTCCAACAGGCATCTGCCCTACTGAAGGATCCCTGTAGACTCGTGGCTCTATTTTGGCTTTAATGGATTTTATATTGGGGGGACTAGTTGATTTTTATCCTCTTTTCCCCCTGAAACTAGTACATGAGATGCTTTTGCAATGAGTGGGGAACTCTGAGAGTAAATCAGTAAAATGGATCAGCCAACCGCTTAGCTCCATGGATCCCCACAAACAGATGAGCAAACATATGGATATGGAAAGGAAAAGTGGTCAGGAAATTGCCATAAATCACAGAGCAATAATATGGAGCCAGATTTGGCATCATTTTTGTTGTGCTGTAAGAAGGATAAATATGTTTCCCATTAAGAATGTAGGACCAACTCCCCCCAGCTGTGAATCTCTCCTCAGTGGGAGCTCTCCCAAAGAGTTACATCGGGGTGAGAAGTGCTCCAGTGTTATTATTTTGATTGAGTGTTTTTCACTTAACCGTTTCCTCTTTCCACATTCTCACTCCCCCGCTCCCATTTTGCAGGATAGGTAATGTGAAGTGAAACCAAAAAATGCCTACTGCAAAGAGCCTGAGAGAAGGCAGGAGGTTAGCGGGGAACCTTGAAATGCTGCCTGAGTTTTGTTGATTAGCTTTCTTTTTCATTTTCTCTTACCTCATGGTGAAGAATATCATGTCTCTCATTATATCTTCTGCTTATTTGAACTAAGAATACAGTCCTTGGCCCTCAGCCACTTCTATTCCCCCTCTCCAGTTTCTAAACACCCTAGCTGAGAAGAGAAGTTCCCACAAAATCACAGAATCTCAGAACTGGAAGGGACTTCAGTTGCCACTTATTCTAAGCCCTATATGAACAAGAATCCCCTCAACATCTCCCATATCCATGTTCTCTTCTCTAGTCACCCAGCCACCCTCCAGTTCAGGTTCTCATCACGTCTGGAGTAGACTATTGCAGTGGCCTCCTAAATGGGCACCTCTGCACAGGTCTCCTCCCACTCCAATCCTTCTGATCCAAGGGATTTTCCTAAGGTACACTTCTGACTATGTCACACTCCTACTCAATAAACTCCAGTATTTATTATTACCTCATTTCAAATATAGCCTCTTTTGACATTTAAAGCCCTTCACAATTTCACCCTAAATTTCAGTTCTAGATTTCCTGAACAAGACTTCTTTCAATCTATACTAGCATCCAGACAAACTGACCTTGATGTTCCTTTCCTACCTCCACACCTTTGTACTGGCTAAACTTCTTGCCTGGAATGTGCTCCCTCCTTTCTGCTGCCTCTCAGAATCCCTAGTTTCCTTCAAGGCTCAGTTCAAGATCATCTTCCATATGAGGTGTTTTCTATCCCTTCAGCTGCTAGTGCCTCCAGTCCAAATAGCTAGGGTGGGACTATAATTAGGACTGATGCAAGGCAAAATTTTGAATTTGGAAAAGTTTGTGTTTTCTTACTCATCTTCCCCCCGTTTGCTCACTTTTAGCATCTCACCCCCATCTTGTACCTGGTATTCTCATGTTAGAGGAACGTCCCACTGGAAGAAACTGATAAGTGTCTTTATACTATGGTAGCAATGACTTTGTGCTTGTGGCTCAGAAATATTAGCATGTTATAAAAAGAGAGAAAGCAGGAGAGAGAGAGCCTGCATTAAAGAAATGTCTAGGTAGCAGTTGTATTTGAGTAAGGGAGATTCTTTGAGCTGGGTGATGGATGACCACCAAACACTTCAAAGCAGATGGTGTAAGTGACCACCTCCTTTCCCTAGACTCCAATTCTCTTGGTTGTAGCAATTAAGGCATAATCATAAGCTGATTTCTGCCCATGTGTTCAAGCTCTTGGAGCATTTATAAGAGGGACCATAGGATGCAGATGCTATCACTTTCAGTTGGCATAAAGACTTCTCTGATGGCAACTCTTGGTCCAGTCTTGCTCTGAATGTTCAATTATTCGTCTGCCTCATTGCAGAGGAGGCTTTCTGCATTCAGGAATTTCTCAAGGAGTTAAGGACAGAAAGAGAGGGGAAAGGTTTCTTATATATATTTCTTCCTTTTAAAAAGTTGTTTAAAAGCTTTTCTTTTTACATAACATTCACTGCTTGAATATATCCTTCTTCCTCTCTCTTCCCTGGAGAGCCATTCCTTTTAACAAAGAAGAAAAAAAAGAGAAAACAGTTTAGCCCTAACCACCAATACTTCAACCATTTCAGAGACTCTGCAATTGTGCACGTGAGGAGACATGTAAAGAATGGAGAAAGCCAGATTTTTCTCAATTCTTCTGCAGGCAAAAGCTGGTTTTATTGTAATCATCCACTATTCAGTTCATTTTTATTATTCTTTCCATTTATAGGGCTGAAGTTACTACATAGATAATTTTCTAGATTCCATGCACTTTACTCTGTGTTGGTTCATATAACCCTTCCCATGTGGATTCTTCATAGTTACTATTTACTGTACTGACATGCCACAATTTATGTAACCATTCTGTGACTATATATATATATATATATATATATATATACGAAGCTGAGTGGTACAGTGGACAGAGCTGGACCTAGAGGCAGGAAGATCTGAGTTCAAATCTAGCCTCTGACACTTACTGTGTGACTGGGTAAGTCACTTAACCTCTATCTGCCTGGATTTTCTCATTTGTAAAAATAAGATCATAATAGCATCTACCTCCCAGGGTTGTGAGAGCAAACTGAGATGATATTTGTAAAGTGTTTGGCAAACCTAAAAGCTCTGTACAAATGCTAGCTAGGAACTGTTATATAGGTGTGTGGTTTAATCTGTTAGAGAGTGCCTCCCCTCACCAAAAAAGAAATTACTTTGTCATACATATGCATGCATGTATGTATGTATACATATGTACATTTTTCTGGTTTTCAGTCATTTTCAGTTGTGTCTGACTTTTTGTGACTCTGTTTAGGGTTTTCTTGGTGGAGATACTAGAGTGGTTTGCCATTTCATTCTCCAGCTCATTTTATGAATGAGGAAACTGAAACAAACAGGGTTAAGTGACTTTCCCAGGGTCACACAGCTAGGAAGTGTCTGGGGTCAGATTTGAACTCAGGAAGGTGATTCTAAGCCCAGCACTCTATCCACTATGATGCCAACTAGTTACCCCTATGTACATATATGTATATACACATATTTGTATTTACTTATTAATATATATATATTCCCTTACCCTATTAAAATTGAAGTTCCCTGAGGACAGAGATGATTTGTGTTTTTATCGCTATATACCTAGCTCCTATAATTGTGTCTAGCACATAGCAGGTGCCTACTACATACATGTTTTTTGAATGAATGAATGAATGAATGAATGAAAGTGCTGCTCCAAGTTCTGGGAATAATTTTTTGTGTGTGCAGACGAGTTCCTCCAAAAGCTTCCATTGAGAGAGAATGAGAGAGAGAGAGAGAGAGAGAGAGAGAGAGAGAGAGAGAAAGAGAGAGAGAGAGAGAGATGATAGATAGATAGATAGCAAATACACTAAGTCAACCCAAATTATAGACAAAGCTCTGAAAGATGAGCCGTCATCTCATCTTGCCCAAACCAGGCCTCCACTTAATTTCTCTGGCATTTCTCCACTAAGCTACCTACACACTCTGACCATCATTGGCATCTCTCCATCTACTTCCCATGAAAACCCAAAGTCTCCTCTGACTTCGGAGCCAACCTTAGCTCTGCTACATGAACTTGTTTCTGTTCTTGCATACACATCTCTGTATCTGGTCATTGGATAGTTTCCAAGTCATGCCATCCCCACTCTTCCAGTTTCTTTTTAGGAACTAGGAAGCACAGTGGTTAGAGTGCTGGGTCTATGATTCAGACTCTTACCAGTTCTCTGAACCTCAGGCACTTACTAGTTGCATAAATTAATCTCTGTTTGCCTCACTTTCTTCAACTATAAAATGGGGCTAATAGCATTTATCTTGCAGGATTGCTGTAAAGATTAAGTGAGCAAGTGCTTAATGTGGTACCTGTAATATAGAAGGTGTTCTATAGATGCTTATTCCCTCCCCTTCCCTTCCTCTCCTCCTCCTTTCTCTTTCCCCTTTACATACCCTGCGTTAAAATGCAGGCTTCTTGAGGGCAGGAATTGTCTTCCTTGCTTGTATTTCTAAGCTCAGTTCTTAACACAGAACCAGGTACACAGTAAGTACTTGTACTTAATAAGTGTTCCATCACTCACCCTTTCATCTATTATCATTCACAGTAGCTCTCGATACAGACTCTTCCACTTCCAGACAGCTCTTAGTGTGATTAAAATTTTCCTGCCATTGAGTTTAAATCTGCCTCTTTGCAGCTTCCATACATGGCTCCTGATCATGCCCTCTGAGACTAAACAGAAGGAGGCTGCTCTCTTTCAGATACTTAGTGATGGCTGTCACCTCCTTGTTCATATGACTTCTTTTTTCCAGAATAAATACCTCCAGTTCCTCTATTCAGTCTTTACAAAACATGATCTAGAGGGCCTTCTGCATCTCAACTGCTCCACCTGGATGCTCATCCATGTCCTTCCACTCATCCATGTCCTTCTTAAAATGTAGAGGCCACAATAGAACCCAAGCCTCCAGCTGTGATCTGGCCATAATAAAGTATATTGACCTATCCTTTACCTAGGCAGAGGCACTGACTCTTTCTTCTTGAAACCTAAGGTTGCATTATCTTCCTTGGCTACCATATTATGGTATTGACCAATGCTGAGATAGATAGACAAGGGGACAGATAGATAGATGGATGGATGGATGGATGGATGGATGGATAGATAGATAGATGATAGATAGATAGATACATAGATAGATAGATAGATAGATAGATAGATAGATAGATAGATAGATAGATATAGATGGATGGATAGATGGATGGATGGATAGATAGATGATAGATAGATAGATAGATAGATAATAGATAGATATTGACAGACAGATAACTAGCATCCAGATAGATAAAAGAATGAATCAGTGAATGGAGAGGTAGATATATAGGATAGATAGATACATGATAATTGAAAAAGAGATAGCTATAATAGATGATTATATAGATCCTGGCTAGATAGACATAGATAGGTAGATATAATTATAGGTAGATATGGATGAATAGATAGATAACAGATAAATGCTTGACAGTTGATGGATAAAGAGGTGGGTAATAAATGGATAGTTAAAGAGATAGAGATGGATACAGAGATAGATGGATAGATGAATGATAGATGGACAGATGATCTGTAGACAGATCATCAATTTTTAAAAATCTTGATAAGAATAAAAAGTGCTCAACACTTGGAGTAGCTCTGAAAAGATTTTCATGGATATTTCCACTCCTCTTTTGGCAGTTAGTGATGTTTGAAGAAATAGAAAGAAAAGCCCTGTGAAGGTAGACAAGCACAAGGCTGTCATTGATGGGCTGGTATGATTGAGCAGTGTAACCCACCATCCATCTGGTAATCAGTAACCTTTCCCATTCTCTCCTGCTCAGGTGCTAACAGCAAACAGGAAAGGAGGGATGTCTGAATGGCAGACAAAGCATCTGAGCTCTCAGGGACCTTAACATGATTATGTTTGTGCTAATGCATGGAGTAGAATCTGACCTCTTGGGAAGAAGGAAGGCCCAAGTTATAAAAGCTGTCTGGGCCATTACAGGGATGGGGGTGGAGTGAGAGGCTTTCACAGGGAGTGGGGAGCAGGGATACATGCTGGTGATTTGATTTCCTGCTCTCCTCTGTGGTATCTCCCATGTACTCTTTTAAAGGGAAGAAAAGACACTGTAACATATGGTACCCTCTAAATACCTAACATATTTGTTTCATAATATGGCTTAGTGGGAAGACTCAGTTGTGTAAAGAGTAAATGAAGGAGAGAGGTCTCTGGGTCTGGTTTCCTTTTGGAACTTGTATGGCATAAAATCCTGAGTGAAGGGTCAGTCTGAGAGTGAAGGGCCAGTCTGAGACCCTTCACTCAGGATTTCATGCCACAACTTTGCAGGGTGTTCTTGGCACTTAATCTGTGCCAGGTAAGTAATGAGAATACAAAAAAAAAAAACACAAGGAGCTCATATTCTAATGTGGGAGATACTGTGGAAAGTACTTGGTATCAAGAAAGTGTGTACAGAGGAGAGGAAAGGTAACCCCAGAGGGAAGGCACCAGCTTGGGGAGGGCATTGGAGGAGAAACTGGGAAAGGCTTTCAGAAGAAAGTGAGATTTGAACTGAGTCTTGGAGGAAGTCATAGCACCCAGGAGGCAGAAGTGAAGAGAGCATTCTAGGCATGGGGAATAACCAGTGCACAGACATGGAATGCAAGCCAATGTGGGGAAGGGAAGAAAAAGTCTAAGAGGACTAGAAAGATAGAAAGGGGTTACATTGTGAAGGGCTTGAAATGATCCTAGAGATAATGGGGAGCCACTGGATTTTGAGTGGATATAGTGGGGAAGAGGACCCAGTCAGTTCAGGCCTTTAGAAATATCATCTTGGCAGGTGAATGGAGGATAGATTGGGATGGAGAGAGACTAAAGGCAGGAAAACCAAGCAGAAGGCTATTACAAAAATCCACTCATGAGGGGATGAGGGCCTGAACTAGGGTGATTACCATGTGAACAAGCGCTCAGGGACATACACAAGGATTGCTTTGAAGAGGAAGTTAGATGGCACTGTACATAGAGCATTAGATCTGAGTTCAAATCTGTCCTCAGACACTTACTATCTATGTAATCCTTAACCATTCTCAGTCTTGCTGAGGGGTGATAATAACAGCTTCTGAATCCCTTGGTTGTTGTGAGGATAAAATGAGATAATTTTTGTAAAGTGCCTTGCAAACTATATAAATGCGAACTAGTTACTATTACTGCCCAGTTTAATATGACAATACTTTCACACTGATTGAACATGCCAAGTGAGAGCATAAGGAGTCAAGGGTAACAGCATGGTTGGGAATGTGGTGGTGGTGGCTTGTGGTGCCCCTGACTATAAGAAAGTTGGGAAGGTGGGATAATTTGAGGGAACAGTATATTCATTAACTAATACAGGTATGCTCCATTCAAAGAAAACTTAACATTCAGAAATGAGAACTTTCCAAAGAGACCAATGAGGATGAAAGAAATCATTTTCTGCGCATAATCTTCACTTTATATAATCATTCACTAGATAGTGTTTTATATGGTGATTTCCCTTTGTGAATCTTAACAATGAATCAATGTATTTATAACATTTCCAAGAAAAGATCAGGAATCACTGGATGTCAGAATTGGAAGGGACTTTAGAGGCCATGGAGTCCAACCCTTCATAAGCATATCAGAGAAGTGTCTGTCCCCCCTGTTTGAAGCCCTCCAATCAGAAAGGAGTCCTTGTGGCAGCCCGTTCTAATAGGGCATAGTTCAGATTGTTCTCTGAAACTATCAGGCTTCAGCTGAGCCTTTGATGCTCCCATCTGCTCCACTTCTGCCCTAGGGGACTATTGCCAGTCTTCTTCTCATGTAATGGCTCTTCAAAGACCTGGAGATCACAGTACCATGGATGTAATTGTGAAACAGACCTCAGAAGTCCTCGAGCTCCCCACCCCTATTTCACAGAAGGGGAAACGAAGACCCTGGGACACTTAATGACTTGTCTGAGATCACAACTGTCACTCTTCCCCTAAGTCTTCTTTTCTTCAAAATAAATGTTCCTAGAGCCATCAACCAATCTTCACTTGGAGTGAACTCAAGTCCTCTTAGCTTCCCATCCTCTTGGTAATAGTAACAATAATAGCATTTGTATATTGCTTTTAATTTAAAGTGCTTTACAGATATTATCTCACTTTATCCTTACTATCATCTTGGGAACTGGGTATTTATTATTATTATTATTATTATTATTACCCACATTTTGTAGATAGAGAAACTTAAGTGATTTGTGCAGGATTACACAGTTAGTAAGTATCTGAGGTTAGATTTGAACTCAGGTCTTCCTGACTCCAAGTGTAGGACTCTATGCACAATGGCACCCCACCTCATATGCTCTCCATCTTATTAATTCCCTCTCTAACATGTGACACTCAGAAGAGAACACATTTCATCTGACCAGGGCAGAGTAAAGCAGGACAATTAGCCCCATAGCTCACAGGGTTGTCATGGGGATCAAGGGAGATATTTGTAAAGCACTTAGGATAATGCCTATCATGTAGTAGACATTATATAAATGCTTGTGCCCTTCCCCTTTCCAGGAAGCTCTGCCTTTCCGTGTAGCCCAAGATCCTAACAACTTGCTTGCTTGCATCATATCATTGATTCACATTGAGCTTGTGGTCCACTAAAATCCTCTGATCTTTCTCCTATGAATCACTGTCCAGCCACATTTTTCCCATCTTTGATTTTCAAGGTTGATTTTTAACCCAATGATAAGGTTTTACGTTGATTCCAACTAAATTTCATTTTATTAGATTTGGTTTAATGTTCCAGCTTCTTGAGATCTTTTTGAATCCTGACTCTTTCAAATAAATCACTGGTTCTCAAACTTTTTGGTCACGGGATTCCTTTTTTCTCTTAAATATTGTTGAGCATTCCACCTTCCTCCAATGAGCTTTTAACATGGGTTATATCTATCAACATTTGCCATATTAGAAATTAAAATGTTTTAGAATTATTCTAAAAATGGTATGGACTTCACAGAACTCCTGAAAAGGTCTTAAGGACTCCCAGAGATCTCTAGACCATACTTTGAGAACTGTTGGTCTGGTATATGAAAAAGAGATGTGGCTGTACATGGTCATTAGGCATCTTTTGGCACACTGGGAGGGATCCCAGTCTGAGATCACTCAGAGGAAACCCAGCACACCAGGGCCCGAGTACACCTCTTCACAAGCACTACCGACCACTCCGCCATCATCTCCCTTGTCCCTAAACTGAAGCTAATGGAACAATTCTCTGATCCTTAAGCATCATAGTGAGAGCCGGAAGGAATGTTACCAGGCAGCTACTTCAACTCTTTCATTTTTCATCCGATGTAACTGAGGCCCAGGCAGGGGAAGTAACTCATCCAAGGTCCCCTAGATATGAGTGGCAGAGCTGGGGTATCAGGATGGCTCTTTGGATTCCAAACCCAGTGTTCTTTCTCCCACCTAGGCTAGCATGACTGTCACTTGGATAGATTGTTTTCACTCTGCCCAAAAGTCCTGCCGGTATGCATATTGACTGGCTGTTCCTCCCAAGTTTTCCGAGGCAGTGGTACCAATGGAATCAAATAATGTAATATGCATAAAACACTTCACAAACTTAAAATATGTATCAGCTCTCATGATACATCATTGTAGTAGCGGCAGCAACACAACCACCATCATCACCAACCCCACCAGGCATAGGGAGGCGGGGCAGAAACCCCAACTGACTGGGGTCATTTTCTGACAATCTATCTTGACCAGCCATGGAAGGTCCTAGTTGTGGGTGAGGGCTCCAAGAGCCTAGCAACCATAGATGATCAGTGTGGACTTCAGGGCTTTCTTGAGATTTTCAGCAGACATAAGGGATAGACCCTGACACTTGTCAGCAAATCAAGTGAATAAAATGTGTCCCCTTGTGAATTAGGGACTGGGTTCTCACCGTGTATAGAAGATTACGTGACTGGCCATGCTTAAGCTAACTGGCATTATGTGGTAGGAGCAGCATTTGTGTATAGATCTAGAGAAAATCAGAAGGTAATCAATCCTAAGAATTACAAGTTACTTCCAGCTGAGAAGACCTTTGGTTTAGTCTTAGTTCATGACTATTTCTAGAAGCAATCACCAGTCTATGGCCACTTAAAACCAAAATAAAGGTTTGGACTACTGGTAGCAATGTAATAGAAAAGTGGTTTCCCCTTTGAAATTTGTTTACCGGTGGAAGAGATATTTGGAATTAAATAAATAGTTGGGCTGATGGGATGAAAGAAAAGAAAATGCTAAGAAAATGTTTCATTGGGCTAGTCTAGGCAGGTTTGGTGTGAGTACTATAGCAATTCTGTTCACAAGCATGTGGTCTAAATATTCTCCAGTAAGCTATTGCCTTGACAATACAGAGGTAAGTTTGGACTGCCTTCACTGTAAGGCTGAAAGATGCAGTTAATTTTCTGAATAAGCTATTCAAGATGTCACTTAAACATTTTCTCTAAGAATGTTGGTTCCTTTTGTCTGTTATTCTTCACCCACAGTACTTCCACACATCTCCAAGTCTTAGTGTAGAGGAGTGACAGACCTGAAATTAGGAAGACCTGGGTTTGAATCCTGCCTTTGACTCTTTCTAACCGTGTAGTTATGAATACATTACCTAACCTCTCTGACCCTCAGATTCCTCTTCTGTAAAGTTGGGTTAATGCTGTCTGTACTATCTTCATCACAGGGCAATCATGAGGCTAATAAAGGACAAATTTGCAGACTTTGAAGGGCTCTGTGTCTATTACTATAATCAGTCCTCTGTGAAACCCTAAGAAATTTTCAATTGGTGGGAGATATAGATAGCTCTTAAATGTTGTGGGAGCAATCTGCTAACCAAAAGGCAACAGTCTTTACACCAAGGAGCAGAGCTAGGCACCTCCTGAAGAGGCAGGAAAGTCTTTGTTTGAGGTATTGCAAGTCATCAAAGGTACTTAAGACTTCCAACCAGAGCTGAGGACACTCTGGCTGAAGGAGAGTCTACACACGTACCCCAGGGAAACCATAAGAACAGAGTGGAACAGCATTCCCCAATACCACAAAACCAGGGAACCTGCTGGAGGTTTGACTTGTGAACTTGTTTAGACATCAAAATGAACTCAACAAATGCTTGCAAAGTCTACCTTATGCAATGCAATGGTACAGAAATACAAAGATGAGGAAGACAGGGTCCTTCCCTGAGGAAGCTTACAGTCTAATAAGAGAGAGGAAATCCTGTCTCCCTCCAAGATCCAAGACTCAACCCAAGTGCCAGCTCCTTTACAGGATCCCTTCTGTAGGTGCTTTTTAATCATCTCTGGCTAGTAGTACCTTCCTCATCCCTCTCCTGTAATGTATACTGCATGCACACACACACGCACACACACACACATGCACATACACACACACACCCCATATATACATATAGTATATAGTTTATTATGTATGTATTTATATACATATATGTATGCACACATATGCATATAGTAACATTAATATTTAATTAATGATATTAATTAATAATATGCTCATTATTATTTCCCTTCAAAGAAAGCAAGCTTTTTGAGCGTAGGGATGGCTTCATTTTTGTTTTAGCACGTAATAATACCTGGCACAAAAAACGTTCACTAAAACATCTCTTTTATATAATGAGGAGGATGACAATAACAAAGTAAACTTGCATTAAGACTTTGGGAGATACCTCGTACATGGCTTCAAAGTTTAGGAAGTATCGTGCAGATGTCATTTCATACCCTCACAACCACTCTGGGAGGTGGATGCTAATATCACCGCCATTTTACAGGTGAGGAACTGAGGCCCAGAAAGGTTAAGTGATTTGCCTACAGCCACATAGCCTGTAATAGTCTGAGGAAGATTCAAAATCATCTTCCTTACTCCAAGCCCAAAGTTCTATCTACTTCACTACCTGACTACCTCGGTTAATCAACCAATCAAGAAGCATTTATTAAGAATCAGCTAAATGTCAAAGACTGCTCTAGGCCCTGGGGAGTCAGAGACCAAAATGGAACAGTGGCTGACATCAAAGTCCTTCCATGATGTGTAATTTCCACAATGTGAGGTCTCTCTTCATTTGTGAAACTTAGAGTCTGTGAACTTATACCTGTAGTTCAGAGAGGTTAAGAGATTACATAGAGATGGGGGGGGGGGACACACAATAATATATAGTATACTGTATATAATGTACATAACATATAGAGAGATACATGTATACGTGTGCATATACACGAGGGACTCATGCTCCAAGGCATAGCACGGGGTGGAAATGGGAGAATGAAGAGGTTGGTGATTTTTAAAGAACTAGGGAAAGTCTTCATGCCTCTTGAACACCAGTCTTGGGACCTCCAGGCAGAGCCACAGAATGGCAGAGCTGGAAAGGCTCTCACAGGCATTAAGCCCAACCTCTTTGCAGCTACCCTGGCAAGTAGGCTACCTACCAGCCTTTGTGGGGAGACAATGGCTCAGTGGGAAAAGCATTAGCCCCAAAGTCTTGGATTCAAGTCTAGCTTGTGAGGATTACTATCTGTGTACGTACATTTGAGTAGTAGGTGCTTAGTGACTAACTGCATTTCTTCAACTGTAAAATGATGGAGATGGATGCCAGTGGAAGTTTCCTGAGGTCCCTTCCAGCTCAAAGTCTTTGATCCTGTGACTTCCCCCAAATCCCATGAGCCTTTGGGATAGGCCTAATGGTCAGGAAGCTCCTCTTTCTGGCAAGCAGAAATGTCCAGATTTGCTTCTTTTCACTTTATTCTTCATTCTCTGCTCTACAACCAATCAGGGAGGAAGGAAAGAAGGAAGAAAACAAACATTTGTTAAGCACCTACTATTGTGCTAGGCCCTGTGTTAAGTCCTCTTTACAAGTATTCTCTCCATTGACCCTCCCAAGCAACATGGGGAGATAACTCTTGCTATCACTCCCATTTTACAGTTGGGGAAACTGAAGCAGACAGAGGTTAAATAACCTGCCTAGAGTGAGGCAATTCATAAGTGTCTGAATTCAAACCTTTCAGCATCCAGGCCCAGCTCTCTATCTATTGTGCCGCCTAACTGCCTCTAAAATAATCCTCCTTTTCAACAGTCCTTTAAATACTTACAGACATCTCTGAAATCTCTTGGTCCAACATAAGATCATTGATCTAAAGCTGAAAGGAACCTTAAAAGCCATCGAGTCTAAACTCATTTTACAGATGAGGAAACTGAGGCCCAGAGAGGTTGTGATCTTATGTGGCAGAGCTGATATCTGAATCCATGCCTCGACTCCAAACACATTTTCTTTTCATTGTACCTCACTGCCTTGTCAAATTCCTCATGAATCCTTACATGACTTCAACTCAAGACCCTTTGTCATCTTAACTTCCTTCTCTGGGTTTTCCCCAGCTTATCCATGTGTCTCCTAAAAAGATAGTCAGCAAATAGGTATGGACTAAGGCAAGAGTAAGAGCATTTAAAGAAGGAAAATGGACCAGCTTTGATCATCAGTCGGAGGAGTTAGAGGAGTTAGCAAAGATCTGTCCATGGTGCTCAGCCACAGAATGGCTCTTTAAGGCCACAGAGAGGATATAGAGAGGCCAAGAGAATGGGAGAGAAAAGGATCCGGATGGAAGCTTTACACAATGTCCCATTATGAGCATTCTTTTTAAAAATAATTAAACCTCCCTGTTTTTGAAGAATAAGTTAATCAAACATTAAAAAAATAAAACTCAGAAAGTCGAGGTCTTCTCTTGAAGCTTCCTGGGGAATTGCTGGCACCTCTGCCTATCATGATAGGTCATCTCACCCTTGTTATTAAATGACAGCAATCATTAAAATGCCAAACGTAGTTTGACAGAATTCACTTTATAAAATGTCAGCAAGTCTGTGTTTTTATTAGTTTGTTCCAAATCAATTTAGGAATTTCAATAGAATGCTTGTAAGTATTCCCTGAGCAATGTCCATTTCAGACTTTCAGCACCAAGAAATATTACAAATTAATCAGATTTCCAGGTTTCTGCATAATGGCCTGGCTTGCTGATTGCGTAATCTCATTAGCCAATGCGGTTATGATTGACACATCGCAGTGGAGATAGAAGTCAATTGAATAATGTGTAGCACTCAATTTTATTTGTAGTTTAATGTGCTGCAGTACTTTTTGCCACATTTCCATTATTTATAAGTCTGTCCCTTTAGAGAATATAGAGAAGAATTTGTTTTAAATGAGCCGATAATACCTTCTTTAAAATTTATAAGTATGACAGAATCATGGCCCCCCCTTTTTTCTTGGCAATTCATGGTGTGACAATAAACAGGTTTTGAACTGTCTTCTACTGCTATTCCTAGGACAAACAGTGGGAGAGAAGGGCTTGTTCAGGTCTACATAGAATTGAATTCCAACTGCCCATCAGAAAGTGCCAATATAAATCATAAAATTTTTCCTTCTTTCCTTGTTTCCTTCTTCTTTCCTCTTTCTTTTTTCTTCCTTCCTTTCTTCCTTCCTTACTTCTTTCTGTCTTTCCTTCCCTCTTTGTTTCTTTCTTTCTGTCCTTCCTTCCATGTTTCTTTCTTTCCTTTCTTCTTTCCTTCCTTCTTTCACATAGGACAGAGCAGAGGAAATCCCCTCTACTCCTACAGATATGAAATTGTTCAACAACTAGGGCTCTGAGAGATTAAGAGACTTGCTCAGGGTCACACAGCCAGTATGTGACCAAAGCAGGACATTTGGACCCCACAAGTTGTTCTCTAGATTGCTATCCACTTTACTGTATCTTCCTTCCCTTGATTCTTACTAGGAATTGTCCAGACATAAAACACAAAGTTGGGAAAGACATGGCCAGATTGCCATCATCATCTTTGTCAAGATTTTGATCCAGGTGCCAATACAAATTTTACAAGCCCCTGCTATTAAGCGAACACTCTGAGCGTTTTTTCTGCCTGCCCTCCCCCAAACCTGGAACTCCCTCTCTCCTCATTTACAACTCCCAACCTTCCTGGCTTTCTTCATGTCTCATTGAAACCTTCTTCACTACCCCTTAATTCCAGTGCCTTCCCACTGTGTATTATCTCTGAGTTATTCAATCTAGTTTGTTCATACAGAGGTGGTTGCAGGCCATCTCCTCCACTAGACTGTGGACTCTTTAGAAAAAGAAAAACTTTTTTTCTACCTTTCTTTGTGTCCTAGGCACTAAACACAATGCCTGGCACATAGCAATCACTTAATAAAGTCTGACCGTGCTAAATATTAAAGACACAAACACAAAACCCCCAAAGTCCCTTCTCTCTTTTCAAATTTTGTCAGTGGTTCTCAACCTGGGGGTCACGACCCCTTTGGAGGTCGAATGATCTTTTCATGGGGGTCACAGGGGTCTCCTAAGACCATCAGAAAACACATATTTCCGATGGTCTTAGGAACCTCCTCTATCCATCTCTAGGTGGGTCCGCCCACATGCAGACACGCCCACATACAATTATTAAAGGGTCGTGGCATTAGGAAGGTTGAGAACCACTGCCTTAGATGCTTACGAGCTGTGTGGCCCTAGGCAAGATACTTAACCTCTCTGGGCCTCCTTTCCCTCATCTGTAAAATGAAGTGGTTGAATGTGATTACTTACTTGTTAGGTGCCTTCTAAGTCTAGAACTAAGCTCCTATGCATCAATCCCACCCTCAACCCCTCTCCCCCTTAGGCACCTAGCTCCAGGAGCCCACCAGTACACTGTGGTGGACATACCATGTGAACAAATAAGTTAATGCAATGGATATTTTTTATCCAAACAATGGATATTGTTTATCCAAAGGAATATGTCATTTGATGAAAATGTGGCTGCTGAGGACAGTGGCTCAGGAGTGGCCTTGGATGGGAGGTGGTGCCTGGATTGTACTTTGAATGACAGTGGGGATTCCCTGAGCTAAGAGTGAGCCCCGTGAGTCAGTATGTGCACAGGATGGCAGGGCTGGGGCCACACTTTGGGTTCCAACCTGATTGCTTCTATTAGTACCTGAGTCCTTGTCTCTGCTTCTGTTTAGTGAATTTCTTGAAGTGACTTTTAGCAAAGGTTTTGTTTTTGAAGAACTCGTACACAGTAATGAATTAAAATCTAAGTGTGTCATGTGGGCGGCAGGTGAGGGAGAGGCCTGAGAACCCTTGATTAAAGAGAGACACAGGAGATGTGAATTGTTCACATCACCAATAATTTTTTTGCTTTGAGGAATTAGAAATGCTGCTGCTCATCACAGCTGAAGAAATGCAGCTCTCACTTAGGAAGGGAGTGCTTGTGCTCCAAGTAAAATGATGTCTGATATAAAACACATTAGGCAGGCTGACGAGGACCTCAGTATCTGCTGTCAACTCACAGGATCTCCCTGAATGAGTTGACCAACCTGAATAAGGGTGACCATAACTGATGCTGCTGAGAATGATTGGAGTCCTGAAGCGATTGATAAGTCCACTTTGTCCCATCACATTGGACTTGGGATCTTGTGACATCACAGTAAGAGGGAAATGGTGAGTTTCCAGCCTGGATTTTAAGGGAAGGCTTCTCTTTTGATTACCAGGGGCCAGAGGAAACCCACCACCCGCTGATACGAGCGCTGCTGATCAACACCCATCCACCCAGGCCCACCCAGCAGCCTTCCCTGTTGGGCCCCAGGTCAGTGTCTTTCCCATGCTATGATGGGGAGCGGGGTATCTAGCAAGACTAAATATGTAAATAAATGATAACGAGTAAAAACCAATTAACTCCAGTGGAGCAAAGTTGGTGATAGATTATTGTTTGGGAAGCTGCATGAGAGCCTCATTATTTATTAAGGGGATGAAGAAGGGATGTGCTCTCTTTTAAGAAGTAAGCCCCTCAGGAAGATCTGAGGCCCTCTGGATTTGTTTTCATTGGGCCCCCCCACAAATGGGCTGCTCCACTCCTTTACAGCTTTCCAGAGAGTAGAACTTTAATGGCCTGGGTGTGAATACAATTGACTTGTTTCAATGTTCCCCTGGCCATTTTTGAAATATGACATGATTTAATAGAAAAAGTTAATGCAATTTTAATGCAAGTGCGGCTTATTGGGTTTGACAATACTGTACATCATATGCAGCTCCTGCATTAATAAAGAAATGTAGTCATGATTTTTTAAAGCCCAATATTTAGGGGGAGGGTGATGGCTTTTTTGTTTGGTTTTCTTTTTTGTTTGTTTGTTTTGTCTTATTTGTAGTCTGGTGGGGATAACACAATTATAAAAGGCTAGACTTTCCTTTATCATTTTGTTAGGGGCTTGAGTGCTCACCTCATACTCTTGGAAAGGGGAAAGGACACTTGCACCCTGTCTGTGGCAGTATCATTGAGTTCCCCTTTTACTAGTATTATTGTTCCTAGAATTAATCATCTGACATATACTGGGAATTCACCAATTCAAAGCTTGTAAAGGCCTCAGCTTTATGACTGGGTTGGCCTAAACTGAGCTGCACCCATCATTGCAAAACTGTGTTTGCAGCATCTCCTTCTGTGACATGGCTTTTGGCTTACTAGGATCATCAGAGCCTGCGCATTTTAAAGGTTAAGGAAGAGCCTCATTCATTTTCAATGGTACAGATGCAGCCTGAGTTTGAAGGATCAGTCTCCCCAGATCATAGATGTCAAGGAAGAGTGAACTTTAGAGACCATCAGTTTACAAGTGAAGAACCAGATATTCCTTCACAGAGAGAAGGGTATTGCCTGTGGTCACACAGGTAGTATTATAGCAAAGTCCGCTTTTAGCCCAACTCCTGTGATGCCAAATCCAGCATACTTGCTATCTTCATCTCTAACCCTGTCATGTGGCTTGCCACAGAATTGTGCCACATTTGTGGTGCTGCATGACTGGTGGTCACAAAAACAGGGGTCAAGTGTCCAAAGCCTCCTCCAGCCAGGTCCTGGCTTAGGAAACAGCCTTTTTCTTTTATTTTGATCTGAATTTGTGTTTTATGAAGCCAATAAGCATTTATGCAGCATTTACTTGAGAACTAGTCCCACATAGGGGTGTCAGATATTCCTTCTTCAGACAGCATGGTTTCACAGCATCCTTGCAATACTTGTAGACTCCCATGAGATTGGCAGCCCACCCATTGGGAACTCCTGGTCTAGACCACATTTCTCTACCCTTTCCAGAATGAGAACATTAGAGACTTGACTAAAGTCTAGGTAAATCACATCAATGACATTCCCAAGAACAAAGGCAGCCAAGTGGTACAACTGGTAGAGAGCGGGGCCTGGGGTCAGGAATACCTGAGTTCAAATGTAGACACAGATGCTCACTTGGCACTGTGGCCTTGGGCAAATCACTTAGTCTCTATATCAGTTTCCTCATCCGTAAAAATAGGATTGGGCAGCTAGGTGGCACCATGGACAGGGCACCTGGCCTAGAGTAAGGAAGACTTGAGTTCAAATCTGACCTCAGACACTTACTAGATGTGTGACCCTGGGCAAGTCCTTAACCTTGTTTGCCTCAGTCTCCTCATCTCTAACGTGAGTTGAATAAGGACATTGCAAACCACTCCAACATCTTTGCCAGAAAACCTCAAATGGGATCATGAAGAGTCAGGGACAGCTGAAAAGACTGAATAGAAACAACAAAAAATAAGGCAATGAAAGCACTGACCTTGCAGGGCTGTTGTAAGAGTTGAATGAGATAATATTTGCAAGCCATAAAGTACTATATAAATGCTAGCTGGTATTTTTTATTGATTTTCTGCAACTAGGTGTTAGTGTAGAGTTCCCAACCTAAAATCAAGAAGATCCATCTTCCTGAGTTCAAATCTAGCCTCAGACACTTACTAGCTGTGTGACCTTGGGCAAGTCACTACACCCTGTTTGCCTCAGTATCATCATCTGTCAAATGAGCTGGAGAAGGAAATGGCAACTTATTCTAATATCTTTGCCAAGAAAACACCCAAAAGGGGTCATGAAGAGTCAGGCATGACTGATAAACAGCTGAACAATAACAACAACAACAGGTTAATCTAACATGATTTGTTCTTTTTTTTTCTTCAATTAACAAGCATTTATTATGCTTCCTACCACCTCCCGTTAAGGAAAAAAAAGAAAGAAAAACAAAATCCTTGTGACAAATATGTATACTAACACAAATGTCCACATTGGCCGCATGCTAAAACATGTCTTAATCTGCTTCTTAAATTGTTTCTCTGCCAGGAGTTGGAGAGCTGAAGCCACAGTGGTTCCTTGTGATCATTGCTTCTCTTTCTTGTGTGTTTGCTGACCAGCCTTTTGATGATATATTTTAGAATTTTTTGAGTAGGCATGCTCAAATCACCTCATTTCTTACCTAGCATTAAATCACTGAATGGGTATTGCCTTAGGCAAACTGAGACTTGGAAAATACCTTAACTTTAAAAGACCAAGGTCTCCCACTGCATCCAGGGCTGTCTCCAGTCATCTTGACCTATGTCTTGCCATCAGACTCTGATGATTCTGGAGGAGTGAGGCTGATGACCTTGCACAGCCCTGCCTCACTTAAATCCAATTTACTTGCAAGTTAAAGTATCACCCTCCTGATGTCACTGGTCCTCTTTGAGAGAAGAACAAACAACAGTAACAATTAGAATTTTCCTAGGAATCAAAGTTAAGCTTACTGGCCTGTGATTTGCTTAACTGCTCTCTTCCTGACCCCTCCTGCCCAAACCCAGCATCCTTTTTCTTTACATTCACTTATGACTTAAGGAAATTAGTTTCATGCTCCTTGTTTGCATTTCTCCTTTGTATTCCATTAAATGAGGAATGATACCTTTTTATAATAATGCCTTTCTATAGCAAGAGAATGTCAGTATAGTCGTGTCAGTCAAATATGTAGGTAGGCAATACAATAACTGCTCAAATTCTATAGCACTTTAAGGTTTAAAAGTTCTCAACATGTTGTCTCACTTAAGCCTCACAACATCCTTGTCAGGTCTGTGGTATTATCCTCCTTTCACATACAAGGAAAGTAAGATTGAGAATTTGAAGGGACTTGTCCAAGGTCACACAGCTGTCAAGGAGCTGAGGCTGGAAGCAAACTCAGGTCTTCCTGACTCTGGTACTACCCAGCTACCTTACTCACAGAGGGAGACAGTGTGGTAGAATGAGAAGAGCCTTAGACTTGGCACTCAAGACCCACATGCTACTCCACATTCTGCCCCTTAGCCATTGGGACTTTGGACAATTCCTTCTGCCTCAGTGGGGCTGATCCTCCTCATTTGTCAAGAGATGAGATTGGACTAGATGAATTCAAAGGCCCATATTAAATATCTTCAAGTCTTCAGGACTTCTGCCTTCTCAATGAAGGTCACCAAGAAAATAGGATCACCAAGGTTCTAGAGCAGCAGTTCTCAACCTATGGGTCGCAACCCCTTTGGGGATCAAACGACCCTTTCACAGGGGTTGCCTAACACCATCAGAAAAAAAACATATTTCTGATGGTCTTAGGAACCAAGACACCGATCCTCTATCTGTCTCCAGGCAGGTCCACCCACATGCAGATATGCTAACATATGAGTATTAAAGGGTCGCGGCATAAGGAAGGTTGAGAACCACTGTTCTAGAGAAACAATATGGAAGATGAGTAAAGGCTGTCTTAGCCAAACATGGAGCCGGGTGGGAGTTGAGGGGGCATTTTTGGTAGAGGGAAGACTTATTAGGAATCAAAGTCATGTTCCAGACCAACCTTTCATTTCAGGCAATAGCAGCTAAGATAACCCCAGCTTCCTCCCAGCCATGATGCCATGAAGACAAACCAGCAATCAGAACCAGAAGTTAAGAATCATTGGTTTGGAGGTAGTTTATAAGGCTAAAAGTGAGAAGAGGTCAATTCTAGCCCTAGGCCAGCTATTGATGTATGGTGTCAAGTCAAGAAGCATATAAGTGCCTACTATATGTCAGGCTCTGTACTAATTGCTAGGGATACAAAAAAGACAGACAGACAGGAAGGAAAGAAGGAAGGAAGGAAGGAAGGAAGAAAGAAAGAAAAAGAAAGAAAGAAAGAAAGAAAGAAAGAAAGAAAGAAAGAAAGAAAGAAAGAAAGAAAGAAAGAAAGAAAGAAAGAAAAAGTCCCTGCTTTCAAGGATCTCAGTTTCTGTGTGATCTTAGGTTGTTCACTGAAACTCTCCGTGCCTCATTTCCTCCATTTGTAAAATGGAGGTGATAATGCCCATCCTACCTGCTTCCAAGAAAGGCAAAGACAAAGATGAGATCATGAACATATCATAGAATCTCAGCATATCCAAAGGGCCTCAGAAAGAATCTTAGCATCCCAAGCAGTGCTGACGTATTTCACCACATTCTGAAGAAGTGGCCATCCCTACAGTGACAGAGAGCTCAAGATATTTGATGGTGGTTGCTAAAATGTTCTGTTTACACTGAGCCAGGATTTGATGCCCCATGATTCTGACTGGTTCAGGGTCTGCTTACAGGAGCAGCCTAGATTAGCTCTTATTCATCTGGGTTAGGCATTGGGACTGGATCTACGATTTTACAGATCTAATCTAGGGATGTGGACCAATCTAAATTAGTCTAAGGAACTCCCAGGTGAAGAAACTCCCTTTACCAATACAGGTCAGTACCTTCTCTGCAACTTGTAGTCAGAGAACAACCTAGAACCCCACTCAGGGTCACACAAGTAGGATGTGTTTAAGGCAGGACATGAACCAGGTCTTCCTGGCACTGAAGCCACTTCTCTATCCATTATGCCATGCTGTCATTCTTTACATAATGGCACCGCAAATATGATTGTATCACAATAATGTAGCAGAATTCCCAGTGTGGGAATTCCCTTTACTGATGATTCCAACCTGTCAGTAATTTAGCAGATAAATCCTAGAAAGCTGCCTGAGGCACATAGAGGTAAAGGGACTTGTCCAGGGCTGCACAACTACTCTCTGAGATCAGATTTGAATCAGGTTGTCCTGACTGCAAGGGGGAAGCTTTTGATCTGGTATGCCATGCAGCCTCAGTAGGATACAGCTTCAGAAACTTGAGGTGTCTCACTTAGAAAGGTATGAGCCCCTCATAAGAAGGCCTGGATCCTAATTAACTCTTGCAGAGAATAAAACATCACATACACACATGTACACACACACATATACACATGCATATGTGCACACGTACACACATTTCACAAACACTTTCTGCCAGCCTACCTCTTGTTGTCTCTTGCTCAGATCATATACTGGCCATGGGAGAGCCTGCTCTATACCAGGCCATTCTAACAAGCAAGTTTAAAATGTTTTCTGGGTGCCTGAATATCATGCTGGGTCTGGGGATACATACACAAAACAAAAAACAATCAGTCCACCAGGGAATCCCATTCCTCTGGGTGAAAATATAGCATGGACGAAGGAAAGCGTATATATGACAATGCAAGGTAGGAAGGGGAGGGGAGGAGAAGGAAGGAAGAAGGAGAGATAGACAGACAGAGAGACAGAGAGAGAGAGATAGAGAGAGAGACAGAGAGAGAGAGACAGAAAGACAGAGACAGAGACAGAGAGACAGAGGGGGGGGGAGGGAGGGAGGAAGGAAAGAAGGAGGGAGGGAGGAAGAGAGAAACAGAGAGCCAGAGAGAGAGAGAAGGAGGGAGGGAAGGAAGAAGGGAGAGAGGGGGGGGTTGGGGGGAGAAAGAGAGAGAAACTAGCAAAACTGGCAATCAGGCACAAACTCAGGATTCAGAGAGGCTAAGGTGCGAAGGGAGGACACTACAAGCAGGACAGACAATCTGTGGCAATGACTTAGAGACTAGAGGTAGAATGTTGAATTTAGGGAATGGCAAATAGAAGAATTTGGCCAGAGTGAAGCACGTCTGAAAGGAAAGAACATATACAAAAAAAAAAGTCTGCAAAAGTGGTAGGAGTTAGATTGGAAAAATTATAAATGCCAAGCTAAGGGGTTTGGTTTATATTTTATGCTAGACAAAACACGGAGCATCTGAATGTTCTTGAGCAAGGAAATGACATGTTCAGACATATTTTGGGCAGCTAAGAATTGGACAGAGACCCAACTAGATGAGCTCCACCATTCTATTGTATCTGCTACTCTGGCGACACTTTGGCTTCTCCTGTGACAGTAAAGTGGTTCTTTATGTTTGTTTCATTGTAGCCACTGCTGACAGCACAACAGCTGGCCTCTGCCGTGGCCGGGGTGATGCCGGGAGGCACACCAACCCTCAACCAGCCCATCCTTATTCCTTTCAACATGGCAGGACAACTGGGTGGTCAACAAGGACTGGTCCTCACCCTGCCTACTGCCAATCTCACCAACATTCAAGGGCTCGTTGCAGCTGCAGCTGCCGGAGGCATCATGACTTTGCCATTGCAAAATCTCCAAGGTAAACCTCATCTGTCTGTTGTCTTTTCTCATATAAGCAGGGTTGTCCATTGCACAGAACTACCTTTGTTGAGAATTATGTGAAGGCCATGGGCTGGTGTTCCATATGTCAGATAGAATCTGTTCCCAGATGGAAAACATGGAACTTGTACACAGAACAGAAGTTGCTCCTTATTTCTAGGAGAGTAACTTGGCATTGCTTGAGTAGCATGATTTGTGCATTAATCTTGGCCACTTCTGAGTCATAACTAAGGTGGGGCAGCCAAGATTTTACTGCAGGCACCAAGGGGGCCAAACTGAAAGGGTGCTGACAGCAACTATATTTCTTCCACAGCATAGAAACAATAGAGCTTCACACAGTTAATAAGAAGAATCAAAGTAGGAAGGTACCAGATGGTGGGCTTGAGTGAGCTTCTGCACTGCTCCACTGGGCTTATGTCACAATCTCCCAGTAAAACTTCATGTAAGGGTCCTGGAGCTCTAGCTCTTCAAATGAGGGCAAACTTCCTGCCTCTTGCCCTGTACAATAATTCTGCTACTTTCCTTGAGCACAAAAACTTATGTAATGACTTTTTTAGGCTTTTATGGTTGTCAGAGGCATCCATTGGCAGCAAGCCCTAAGAGTGTATCTACTTTATACATAGCAATTCTTATGGAAGGACCTGGGTACTCACTCTCATGGTGCTTCCTTTTGCTCGTTTGTGAAGTAGAGGAGAGTACTTGGAAGTCTGGAGTGAAAGGTCTTGGAGCTGTTCAGGCCAGTCCTGTTGCCAAGTGTCACTAGTTGTTCCTACCCTTTTTAGTAAAGGAAATGCCATGGAATGGGAGCTTGATCTTCTGCTGCGTCAGGAACATGATGCCTTCTTGCTTCTTTGTCCTATTGAATGAAGTTAGCATGAGAAAGAAGGAGGTAACCTCACTTAGGAAACAGAACATATGTTGTCAAATGTGCCTATATGCCATGCTTATCATCATGAAGTAGCAAGTTCATGATTCCCCTTTCAACAAAGAGATGGGAGAATTGTGGAAATTGAGTGATCTGTACTGACTCCATCTTGTGACTCAGTTCTGGATCTAGCTCAGTTCCTTTCCCATTCAATTATGGGTTTAGTCCAATTTCTGTCTTATGAGACAGAAATTGAATTTTTTAGACCTAGACCTGTGAGAAGCTGGACCACCTCTATCTGCTGCTGAGGTCAAAAGGATGTAGGTTATGTTGACCAGAAACCCAGTCAGTTCCAAAGATTGATCTAAGAAGTTTTCTGACAATTATACATCTAAAGCAACCTATATGTCTTATCTGAAAACTGACCTGTCCAATCAGTTACTGTTTCTTTGTTCCTTTGATTGAATACAGATACTTGGGGTGGGAAGTGGGACACCTCTTTTCTGATTTCAGGTAATAGCATCTGTTCACTCTCCCCCATCTCAACTTGGAAAGCCCCTAATCATTTCTCCAATTAGAAATCAGATTACTGAGTTGTATCCTGGCTTATATCTTATTCAAATTGTTTTCTTTTAATGCATAAAAATCTGTATCCCCCTGTATTTGGGGTCTAGTGTCAAGCTGAGGAGGCCTGGTCCCAATTTGTTATGAAATTGGTATGCATCACTTAATAAAGCAATATTCTTGGTAGCTTGAACATTTGTTCCCTTAGTCATTTCATATCATCACATCACAGAGCATCCATCACAGAGACCAATTCACCTGATTTCTCACCATTGTCATCATTGAGAGACAAAGAGAGAGACAGGGAAGCAGAGAGAGACAGAGAGAAAAAAGGAGAGAGAGAGAGAGAAATGGAAGACAAGGAGGAGAGGAGGAAAGTATGGAAAACAAGCAGAATAAGAATTTTAATGGAATTGGAGAAAGAAGGGTAGGAGTTTTATAAAGTTGTCACCACAGGACGCCAGGGCAGCTCACCTGTAGGGACAGCAAGTAGCAGCTACAGGCAGCCTCACCGAGAATGGTGAAAGACTCTTTCCCACTCTGAGGTAGTAGATAAAGGCAGCCAGAGGCACACTCTCAGGTGTTGTCTTAGGCTGCCACATATTCTGCTGCTGCAGCTTGCAGTCCACAAAGAAGGGAGAATGTAGGAAACCCTTCCAAGTGGAGTAGCAGAGTCAAGGGAGGCAGGTGTTCTTGGATGACTTTCTCCATGTACACATGTTTGTATTTCCCTTTGTTCTGCATGTCTTTGGGAGAAGTCGCATTTGCCAGGTTGTGCTGCTGTGAATGAGGTTTTGGGCTCAGAGAACACAATGATTTAGGCAACTTGAATCTGTGTCACAAAGTCATAAACAGTCATGCTCTTAACCTTCAGAACCTTTCCTTTTGTTGTGGTGGTGGTTTGCCGTTGCCTGCCATTTGTTGAGGGAACTTGGTATAAGTCAATATCCAACTTAATCTTTCTAAATGTTTTTAGGGGACACACAGTGTTTTAGCCAAAGTAGACTGTCATCTGTATCCCCTAACTTCCCATTACTTTTCTATAGCTATGTCTTTGCTCATCTTTAACCTCTGTCTGAACTGTCTTCCCCACTTCCTGCCCCACTCCCATGCTACCCCCCTCCATGAAGAATTCCTGATCCTCTAATTAACAATAACCTTTCCAAGGAGGACAACACTTTTTTTTTCACCTCTCCAATGTCCTTTATATAAAACAATTTCTAAGTCTATAAGTTGAAGAGCAGTTGCCAGTCTATATGGGGGGAGGCAATCTCCTCACCAAGAGTTCCCTATACCAATGAAATCACAGTTCTGAGTCCCTCCTAAAGTTATCTGTGTCATTTATAATTATGACCTGGCTCTACACTTTAAAGGATGAATTTCAATCTTGATGGCTAACCTTAAAATTATTCTTTCTGGATCATTTTGTTGCCCCAACCCCTAAAGTTTACTTGAGCTTGTGTATTGCTATGTCTATGTTTCTGTGTTTCTATAAATGCTGATAAGAGGATTTCCAATTTCCATATAAGCACTCAAAATAGCATACATGTTAGATAGGTACATATGTACATACACTTTATCTCACCATATTGAAATGTGAAAATCCACAAACAAATATTTAAAAACGCACACAGTGAGGGGTTCAGCTTATGAATAATCAATACAATTCTCTTCACTTTCTGTTGAGTCCAATATTCTCTACACAACCCCAACCAGGCTCATCGTACTACCCTGTGATCTGGATTTCCTAAAAGGTTATTTATTCAGACTTCTGGACAGTCACCACTCTGAAACTCTAGTAAGCCCCTATTTTACCCCATAAGGCCCTTCTGATGTCTTGGACTCCCCTCAAAAGGGAAACACATTTTGGAGCTCCTAAACAAACAATTTTCCTTCCATTATACTTGCCCTGTCCAAATGATGAAATAGCAAAGAATAGAGTCTAGGATTGTTCTGTTCCCCTGTCTTATGCCTTTGGTCCCTTATGGATCCTACAGATAAGGGGAGGAGTCATATGGGCAAGTTACCCTTCCTCCTGCACACATACCTGCTGCTATTCTCAGGTCTCTTTGGAAGACAAAAAGCCTGAGTTCTAGAGGAATACTCTGTTTTCCCAAGAGTCCAAGTCAATTCACCTTGAGAGATTCCCTTGGCATTGATGCCTATCCTCCAGAGGATCCAAGGGATACGCACACACCATTTAAAGGGAAATGCAATCAAAGACTAACAGCTCTGTAAAGTCACCAATTTGCTTAGGAACTCCCCCTTCTATTCTGTATCAAAACTTTCACACAAAGACTTACCCCCACCCTGGCAAGGTTATCACATTAATCAGGGAACTCTATTATATTTGCTTATTAGACAGCAAGCTCTATGAGAGCTGAGATTATATCTTATATAAATTTCCCAGTGCTTATAGTAAGCACTTAATAAATGTCTTATGATTGAAGTTAAATTCTAGTTCACTTTGTGACTTATCAGGTTATTTAAACCTTGTTTTCACAGATAGACCAAAGGAGAACCACTTACCACATCAAGTAAATGGTTTCTGCATCCACTCAGTGCTCCATCCACACACCTGTTGGTGTAGCTTCTTATCTTACCTTGCCTGCATTTTAAATGGTTTTTCTATTAACGTTTCCAACAATGTCTTTCTCTTACCATTCAATTGTGTCCAGAAACTTGAATTCATAAATCATGGATGTGCAGAACTCAGTAATGCACAAATGTGGTGTGCATGGAAAGCAGCCGGTTTGAGATTAGGAAAAGAACGCAGGAGCTGTCCAAGGTGGAGGCCGACCCCTCCAAGTGAAGGGAGAGGCTTTTTAACATAGGTGGGTGATGAAATCTTAATGAAGAAAGGGACATTATAAAAATGCATCCTTCCATTTGGAGTAGTTGCGCTTATGGGGATCCTGAGAATTATAAATAAACATAAGCTCCCGCAACTCCGAGGTCATGAATTCATTCTGCTTTGCTCAGCCCGCCCGGCAGGCAGAGCTGGGAAACGAGCTCATTCTAGTTCTGGCAACTGTGTGGGCTCTTGTTGCCTTGACGCATTAATATCACTTTGGTCATTTGGACGTCCCCAGAGGAGTGACCTGTTCAAATGAAGTTTCCTGTGGAGATAAGAAGCAACCCGATGTAGGAGAATGAAAACTAGACCTCGCCTTTGAATGGAGCTTTGTGGCTTACAAAGATCTTCCTTGCCAATGACTCTGGAACATAAGCGCAACAGATGTGGTTATCCCCATATTGTAGATGAGGAGAATGAGGCTGACGTGGTGAAGTGATCTGCCCAAGGTCCCAGAACTAGTAAGCAGTGCAGCCGGCATTCAGACCTGACACCTTGGACAGCAAATGCCGTCAGAGTTCTCTTCTCCAGCTAGCTGGTGAGGAGCAGTGCTTCTAGTTTCTAAGGCTTTGCTAATTTATGAGTCTTATGACAACAAAGGTAGAGTTCAGGAGTTGGAGACAGGAACCTTTGATGCTTGCTATCTGTGTGATCCTGGGCAAGTCACAACTCTATAAGCCTTGATTTTTTCATCTCTAAAATGGAGTTTTATAATAGCAACATCTTCATAGGATTGATGGGAGGATCAAAGGAGATAATGTAAGCAAAGTGCTTTGCGAATCTTACAGTGCCATTAAAATGCTACCAATGCTAATTGATATGATTCTTATGATATGATTCTTACTCATCTCCAAAGGTGATTCTTTATCTCTCAACTCTATGTCTCTGCATAGACTATCCCCTTGAGGTTAAAATGGTCTCTCCTTGCTCTTATCAGCAAGGGAACTGAAGGGAAGTATAACTTCCCAACTGGAAGGAAAGACTGAAGGATGGTGGGAGACAGGAATTGCATAAGGTGGAGGGACCTTAGGGAGAGGAGAAGAGCCAGAGGTGTGAGTGCAAGCCAGCATCTATAGCCATCCAATTGCAAATGAAGGGAGGGCACTGATAAATCAGATATAATCATGAGCAGTTTGAGTATTGACTGACTCACTGACATGCCTAAGAAAAGAGCAATCTGCCAGAATAGAGTTTTGCCATTTCTCTGGCCCTGCTACTGGGACCTGGAGAATTTATCCCTTCTCCATTTCCTTCCCTTTACTTATCTTATCACTGTTGGTAAGTGGACATCACTTACCCCTGGGAATTTCTTGTTTTCTTTAAGCCATATTTATCTGTTGTCTGAACTTTTATGATGAGTTTTGTCTCCAGACAAAGATAAGATTTTCATTACTTTCTGTGGAGTGTTTGCCATAAAAGAGTGAACCACATGGACTAACAGCCTTAGACCTATACGTGGGCCAGTACCAAAGCCCTCATTCTCCCTCTGGAGACACAAAGAAGGGCTTCATTTGGTTGCTTCCTATTTTTAAGGCTAGTTCAAATGCCGCCTCCTAATGAAGAGCTTTATATTTATATGTTTTGTATTTCTTATCTGTGTATGTGTCCTTTTTGACCTGGTAGAATGGCAGCCACTTGTTTATCCCCAGGGCCTAGTACATAATAGGTGCCTGGTAAATACTTGTTGAAATGAATGGATTCAGTCATAATACGACAGGAGTTCAGTGTTAGAGCTGGAAAGATCCTAAGAGGTCATATAGTCTAACATCCTCATTTTATAGATGATGAAGCTGAGGCCCAGGGAAGTTGGGACTTGTCCAAGTTCATATAGAAGTTCACATGTGGGATTTGAATAAAGGTTTTCTGATTCCCAAGACTTTCCACTGTATCTACTACTGTGCCTCCCCCACCCCCCAACATTTTCAGGGGCAATAGCATGCCTTCCTCTCTTCCCCAACTTCACAGTCTATGGCTGCGGCTCGACTGGCCACAAGCTACTCTGAGAGATTTCCAACAACAATCTGTAAGTCTGTCTACCCTCCGAGGTACTGTACCAAGGAGGAGATTTTCTTAGTTAATGTACTGATGTGGGTTTTAAAGTTTAAACAACCCCCTGGGACTGAAATAGGACTTGTTTCCAGACCATTCATACAATGCATTCTGATTGTTTTGGTCCTGGATGTATGTCTATTATTTTTCCTTTCCTTCTAGAAAGCTTTCCCTGCTAAAAGGCTTTTTTTGTAGTAGCTGAGCCCTGAAAAGAATCTTAATAGACTGAATATATAAAGAAAGCAGGCTCTTCCTGCCAACTTGTCTCTGTGTATTCTGCTGCCCTCCTAGTCTCCTTCCCAGCCCCACCAATCTCCCTGCTCACCCAGATCAAAAGCCACAAATCAGGTATGGAAAAGAAGAGCTGCTCACCTCAGTCTCTTAATAATGTATACTCCAGATTCTATCTTCCAATATTCTTTGCTTTTTACCTAAAGTGATCCAGGGCCCATTCATTTACATTCCTCTTTAAGTACTATGAAATGGCTTTCAGAGTGTACAGAAAAGTCATGCATCACCTATGTATTTTAATGAGCACCAATGTCAGTAATAATCAGAATAGCATTTCACTTAGAAGATTTGTTCCTTTCCAGGTGTTTCCTAGATTCTGTTGCCAGTGACAGGGACCCATATTATCACAACTCACTTCATGTTTCTTGGTTTCCTCATTTTCTTGTCTGTGAACTGAAGGAGTTAAATTAGACCATCCCTTGCATCAGACCAAACTAGACCATCCTTTGCACCCCAGAAGGGCAGCAGTTGTGAGCCAGAAAGGACCTCAGTAGCCACCTAGTGCCTGTGGCCCTCTAGGTTCTCAAGGGTGGCCCTCTGACTGAATCCAAACTTCACAGAACAAATCCTTTTATTGAGGGAATTTGTTCTCTGAAGCTTGGATTCAGCCAAAAGGCCACACTAGAGGGCCATATGTGACCTTGAGGCCACAGGTTCCCCACCCCTGGACCCCATGACCAGGGTTCATTAAGTTCACACCCATGTGACTCCCACAACCTGTACCCTGAAATGAGCCCCCATTCCAAAATGCTCGACAAGTGGTCATTCAACATTGGCTTTAAGACCTCCTTCTAGAAGTGTAGAAATAACCAAATCCTTGCTGAGGTGGCGTTTTCCACTTTGGGACAACTCTAATTGGTAGGAAGGTTTCCGTCTGATTTTTTCCTGACTTCAAATCTAAATTGACTGTTCTGATATTTCCACCTCTTGCTCCTGGTTCAACCCTCCAGGTCCAAAGAGAACCAATTTAGTCTCTGTTCCATAGAATAGCTTTTCAAAGACTTGAAGAGAGCCACTATGTGTCCTGAGGCTTCTCTTCTCCAGAATAAACACCTTGTTTCTTTAACCACTTCTCATGTGGTGTGGGCTCAAGGCCCTTCATCAACCTACTTGTTTCTCTGGCTATTTTCCAGCTTATCACTGTCCTTCCTGATATTTGAGGCCCCATAATGAATCCCGTACCGCAGGTGTGGTCTGACCTGGGCAAAGTACACGAGTGCTCTCACATCCCAAGACATAGAAGCCGAGTTAGTGACACTCAGCTTATTGAGTTCATGAAACAAAGTGACAAGTCTTTGCTTATTAACTTCACTGGCAGGGATTACAAAAAAAAATACCATGGAAGCTAGAGACCCAGAGAGTATAACAGTGTGTGTTTATGAGGCAGATGATACTGAAGGAGGAGGCTGGAGGAGTCAGGTATCCACAGACCAAGATGAGAACCCATTTCTACCATGAGGCAGCATCAATAGAAAATAAAAAAAGCTTAAAGAGAGGCTGTATTTTAAAGTATGAACCATTAAGTTTAGTCATGCATAATCTTTAAATTAATGGCCCAAGAATGCATTAGAGAGATGCTGCTTAACCTGAACAGGGAAAAGCCATTAGGTCCAAAGCCAAACAGAGAATCAAGGCCAAGTCTGGCTGGCCCACTCTTACCTATTCTCCCTTTAATCCATCCTTGCCTTGCTGATGATGTCACCTCTCAGAAGAAGAAGGAAGTGATGAGGGAATTCTGAACATATTCTGACCAATATGGAAGAAGTGGCAGGTGACACAGAAATGATGGGGCCCTTGGGAGGAAACAATGGAGACGTCAGGAAAGAACGGGTATAATCTGACCTGGACTCCAGCCTCTAGGAGCACACATTTCAGAGAATTCAGGATGCCATGGCTTGAGCCTCTAAATGGGAAGTCAACTCAAGAGGGATGGGTGACATTCAAAGATTAAGAAGTTACAGTTGATTCTGAAAGGAGGAAACAACAACCAAAGGGGCTGGTGTGATAAAGCAGTCACTGGCCTGTCCCTGACTTGCAAAGCTCTTTCTCTACTTACTTACCTTCCATTCCATCTATAATTAACAGCAATGACAATAACAACAATGATGATGATGATGATATGTATATATCTCTTGAAGGTTTGGTCAGTGCCTTACATCATTGTTGTTATTCAGTCATTTCAGGTGTGTGAGGCCATCTGGGTTGTTTTGGGTTTTTTTTTGGCAAAGATACTGGACAGGTTTGCCATTTCCTTCGCTGACTCATTTTACAGCTGAGGAAACTGAGGAAAATGGGGTTAAATGATTTGTGCTGGGTCACACAGCTAGTAAGTATCTGAGGCCAGATTTGAACTCAGGTTTTCCTGACTTCAAGCCTAGCACTCTATCCACTGTACCATCTAGCCGCTGTGGTGCATTATATAGATTATCACATTTAATCACCACAAGTGCTTTGTGAGATAGGAATGATGATGATGATGATGATGATGATGATGATGATGATGATGATGATGATGCCCATTTTGTAGACAAAGAAACTGAGGCAGAAACCCAGAACCAGAGAATTAGTAAGTTACTGAGGCAGGATTCAAACCTAGGTTTGGCTGACTCCATGTCCAGGACCCTACCCCATCATATCATGCTATTTATTGTATAAGACTGGCAAGGTTATGTATGAATTTTTTTCTTATGTTGGATACAAAAGCAAGATCAAGATAGTATCACAACTAGGTTCAGAACTGGTACAATGGTTTAATGGATTTTTGTCAGCCTTCAGGAAGGTGGGTAGGGGAATGTTCTTCTGTTCAGCACTGTTGGAGAGCTCACAAAGAGGGTGCTTAGCACATTTGATGCAGAGTTAATATATCAGACAGCAAAATTCACATCAGGAAAACTTTCCACAGACTAGTAGAGTGAGACAAAGATGAAATTTTAATATTTCTTTGTGTTTCTTTAGTTCTTCATTGATGTTTTTTATTCTTATGTCATGGTCATTTCTGGATCTCCTTCCTCTTCACACAATCACTCAGTCAATGAACCTTCTTTGTGACAAAGTTAATCAAAGCCAGCCAACCAAGCTAGCTCATCTGACTGCATCTGCAACATATCATACCCATAGGCCCCCACTTCTCCAATAAAAAGATGGAAGGGAAGTCCCAGAGCTGATGGTTAAAAACCCGTCTCACCCAAACATGCCCTCCAGGCAACGCATCTCCAGTTTGCACTTTGAAAGTACTATAGCAGCCCTTGGAGGAAAGTGAGAACAGATGTTCTGACGGGTTGAGATTCTGGGATGATGTTGTAGACAGAAACCACTACCTCTGAGGCCAAGGAGGTGCAGAACCTCTGAAGAAAAGTAGGGACATCACAGAAACCAAAGGACTTGACCCGGTATTCTCACAGGCTGAGCTAAGGGTGGAAGGCTAGTTCCCTTCATCACCTTCCCATTACTGGTTCAGTTTGTGCTTACTCTCAGAGGTCCAGTTTACTGGAGCACTGCCTCAGCCAGTTCAGAAAAGAATCCCTGGGTTCTTTACCTGGCTCCTAGGGTTGTTAGGAGGATCAGGAGAGGTCATCGTAAGAGAGCTCGTGTGTGTATGTGTGTGTGTGGCATGTTTCTAAAACATATATGTATATATGTATATACGCATGCATGTGTATAAATTCCTGTGCACATGCAGATAAATGACAAATAGCATATTATATAATATTGCATATTTGTTATGTTATATATAGTAAACAAATAAATACATAAATTTTATCTCCACCTTATTGTACTAGAATGTTACAGGTTTTTATGTGAATTTTGCTCTCTGATGTATGTGTTTGTGTGTATGTGTAATTTTAAGGCTTACAAAGCATTTTACATATATTATCTCATTTCATCCCACAACAACTTGTGAGGAAGGTGCTATCATTAGACATTTTGCTGATGAGGAAACTAAGCTGGCAAAGGTCAAGTGACTTGCCCACTTGCCCCAGATACCTAGTGGGTATCTGAGGTTGGATTTGAACTCAGTCCTTCTTGACAAGAGCTTTATACATGGTACCACACAGTTGTGTAAAGAGAGAAGTGCCATTTATTGCTGTTGTTCCTGGCACCGGAGGTGAAGGTGAGGGGTTGGGGTGGGCCAGAATAAGGGAGATGGGAGCCAGTTCATACCGAAAGTTAAGAACATTGACAGAGGAGGAGAAAAAGATATGCTGGGGGTGGAAGGAAGACAGCAGAAGGGCTTGGTCAAAAGCCAACTATAAGACAGCTTCCATCACAAGAGCCACATTGTTTGATCCCTCCTGGTATAAATGGGTAAGCCAAGGTCCAGGGAGCCCCAGTGATTTTCTCAGACATAGTAGCAGCCTATACAAAAGAAAAGAAGTGACCAAGGAAGAAGGATGAGAACAGGGGAAATCCAGCCCAGTTCAGCTGAAGGATTCAGTGAATGAAAGGGGATGGTCATGAGATAAGGCTGGACAAGAGGCTGGGGTCAGATGGTGGAGTCAGTGACAATGCTCACACAAAAGGTCTACCTTGGCTCCCCATTCAGGGCTAGTCTTGTATTTATTTATAAAGTTGCTCTAGGCCATAACTGCCTTAACTCTCAAATTAAAAACATTTGACCACACAGCTGCACATGCTCTGCCTAGAAGCAATGTTTATTTTAAATGAAATTGCCTTTAAATCTGCTTGGCCGTGTTTTATTGATCAGAGAAGAAAATATGGGAAAGAAGGGGTATTTACAAAGCTTTTGGCTCCATTCTTAGGAAAGGCAACACGGAAGGGAGAGGGCCTGACTTTTACCCAAAATGTGACCTGGTGATCTTCCAGCACTACCCATGCCCACATATGGCAGTGGCACAAGCCACAGCTCAAAGGGGACCCTTGCAGCAGAGAGCTCATCCTACCATATCATTGCTCAAGGCAAGGTTGTGGGTAGGTGTTGGGAAGGCAGGATTTGGGGAGTAGGCATTGAGGTCACACAAACTGACAGCTATGTGAGAGTTGTCAAGGTGAACATTAGGAACACCCAAGGCATCAATTAACATTCAAGCCATTTTCCTGAAAAATCTCATTTGCCAAACAGGACCATGATGCCCAATTCACTGTTTTTTTAAAAAGCTAGAAAACATCTTTTTAGTGTGTTGTATTTTGCTTACTTTTCAAACCTTGATGTCTCTAAGATGTCTGATTACTTTGATTAAAATACCCAATGAGCAAGCAGACTCCTCAGTACTTTATTCTCGAAGTATACCATGTGCAGGTAAGGCGGGCATCAATCTAAACCAGTTTCATGTGCTATCATCTTCTTTATTATACTATGTTATGGAAATGCTCATTTTATTCCATAAATTTAAAACAAAACGAAATAAAATACATACTTACATAATTCTAGAAGCCCATGGATGAGAAGCCTGACCATTACTGACCACAGCCCCATGCATTTTAGAGATGTCATCAATGGGATAAAGCATCATCTCAGGACAGTGACCTCCAGCCAGCATATAAACCAGCAGAGATGGGACTGGAATAGTTATACACGTGAGCCTAGAAATCTAGCAGGGCCTTTGAAGACAGCTGAAGAGCCAGCCACCATGGTTAAAACAGGCAGTGGACAGTGTCCTGAAGTCCAAAAGGATCCTGCTGGACATTAGTCAGCTCCCAACATGACTGTTGCCACTGTCAGATACATGGTCGTCTAGCAAGAAGAGGCCGAGAGGCCATCCACTGGTAAATTAATAAGGTTAATTCCATTAACTAATTATTAAGGTTAACACCATTCCAGAATGACCCATGTTCATGCCACTTCAGTGGGCATGCCATCATCCCTGCTTCCACCTTCCTAGAAGCCCCTACCACCTTCCATGTTAAGAAGGCAGAGACTGAGTGCTTTTGTTTTGGGAGCAGTATCCTATAGGAAGCTTTAACATAGGATCATAGGGGTGGAAGGGACCTTAGATGCTTTTGAGTCCAACCCCCTCATTTAATAGAAAATAAGGCCCTCAAAAAGTAAGTCACTCACTCACAGTCACACAGCTAATAGTCTGCGCACCATATGCCACTGTCTCAGCAAACATAAGCCTACAGCACCAGGCCTTCCCAGGTAGTCTCCCATCCAAGGATTAACCAGGTCTGAGCCTACTGAACTTCTAACACCAGACAAGGTTAGGCCCACTCGTGCAGTATAGCCAAACATGACACTGGTAGGCACTGAGAGTGGGGAGGAGGGAAGGTGTCTGGGCAGCTGGTCACTGTTTAGCAGGTAATCTGGTCATTTCATGCCAAGCCAGAAGGAGGATAGGGTGAGACTTTTCTAAATACAGGGCTGCATTCTGTCTGGGGGCAATTCACAGTACTTTGTTGGGTAATCTATGCGCATCTTGGCAAATATGAGTAAAATCAACGTGCCTTTATTCTCTGTTATCATTTCTCTCAGCATAGTACAGGCATAAGTAACTGAAAGGTTCTACCCATTTAAATCAATGCTACATGTCTTCTCTCTTCCCATGCCCATTTTTATGGTCATATTGGCTATTGAGGCAACTGGGTGGCACAGTGAATAGACTCAGGAAGACTCATCTTTCCGGGTTCAAATCTGGTCTCAGACACTTACTAGTTGTATGATCCTGGCCAAGTCACCTAACCCTGTCTGCCCTATTTTCTTCATCTGTAAAATGAGCTGGAGATTTGTTGTTGTGCAGCCACATCCCACTCTTTATGACCCCATTTGTGGTTTTCTAGGCAGAGATACTGGAGTGGTCTGCCATTTCCTTCTCCAGATCATTTTGCAGAGGAGGAAACTGAGGCAACAGCATTAAGGGACTTACCCAGGGTGAGACAGCTAGTTAGTGACCAAGGTCAGATTTGAACTCAGGTCTTCCTAACTCCAGGCCAAGCAGTCTATCCAATTTACCACATAGCTGTCACCTAGTTGGAGCAAGAAATGGCAAACCACTCCAGTATCTTTGCCAAGAAAACCCCAAATGGGATCAAAAAGAGTTGGACAGGACTGAAACAACTGAACAACAAAATTGTCTATTGATCCCTTCCACTTCCTCCATCTAAGTTACACCAGAGCTGGTGTATGACTGCAAGCCATGGTTCTAAAGAATCAAAAGTAAGCCTCACCCAGAAGGCAATGGGGAGGCGAGTGTGGGCTGCAAGAAGGAGAAGACATGTAGAGTGTAGTCATCACAGAATCACACGTTCATAGATGGACCTCTGCATGGGACATTGGGGCTCACCTAGCGCTATGCCTTTTTTTTATTGACAAGTAGTGAGTAGTGGAGGTGGGATGGGGGGAAGAAGTGAATTAGATGGCCTCCAAGATCACTTTCATCTCTGGATCTGTGATCATTTAACTCCAGAGAGTGTCCTTCCCATTGATGGGCTGGCCAAGAGGGAAGAATAAGGGAGAAGTGAACAGCACACACACTATGTTAGTATTCTGTCAATGGGAGGAAATCTCCATGGAGGCCTCCAGTTTGGTTGGAATCCCGGTGGTGAATGCATGGAGGACATTGACAAGAGTTGTGAAAGACAGGAAAGAATGGAGGAATTCTGAGAGGGGGTCCACAAAGATCCAAGCACTGCAGTATTACTCATTAACTACCATGAACCATTCAGTAAAATATGGGATGGAAACTCTGAAGGGACTTCAAAGGCTGAACCTCCTCAGCAGTGGGGTAAGGTCTTCAGTTAGCTAAAGGATGGTTTTGAAGTTTTGGGAAGGAGAATTAAAAGTGTGGACAAGAAGTAACTTCAAATTAAATTGGAAGGACCCCTTCCACTGAAGCTAGTAACTAAAATGATAGTAGCAATAGCATGATTTAGTTGACATTTTATATTAGTTGACATTTATATAGTGCCTTAGCCTCACGTGTCTGCGCCCTTCATCTTATTTCAACCTATGTGTTCCTCATACTCTTCCTTCTGTTGGACCTCTGCATAGATTTCTACTTGCCAAAGCATGGGAGCCATGTTCAAAGGGAACCTTCTCTTGGCATCTTTGTAGTATGTCTAACCCACCTAAGGTCCAGCAGGACAGGGGTCAAGACTAAACATTTTAGCTGTCTTTTGTTTCATTGTTTTGGGGTTCCTTTTTGGTCTAGACTGATATTTCATTTCTATAGGGGACCCCTATTTAGAAAATTCCTCCAACCAATGCAAATTACCAACTTTTCCCTAGGTGACAAA
>CM053590.1:7012000-7023411 GCA_028646515.1 Pseudochirops corinnae | reverse complement strand
ATCACACAGGGATCAATTGAAGGAAACGGGAATGTTTAACCTGGAGAAGAGAAGACTGAAGGGTCACAGAAAATCTGGCTTCAAGCATTCCGACAGCTAACGCACAGAAGATGGGCTGGACTTCTCTTTGGACCCAGAGGATCCAAGGGGCACTAGGAGGAAGGTTCCTTGAAGCCAATTTAGGCTCGAGATGTGTGTGGGGGGGGGGGGGGTGGAGAGCAACTTAATACCAATTAGATGCATGACTGTTCCCAGACAGAATGGGCTGCTAGTGCTGAAGGGCCATTCATTCTTAGCTTGGCACTTATCGCGTAGTAAACACTCTGTAAATGTTTGTTGACTGACCGACTGACCCCATCGGTGTGTGGGAGAGATTGCCTTTTGTCCTTCCTTCTCAAAGAGGACTTTGACACCAGGAAGGCAATGCCATGACATGCAAGGGAATTGGGTTAAAGGGAGAAAGAGCTTTTCAAAACTACCACCCTCACGCTCTCCTCCACAGCTATCTGGGTCCAGTGGCAATCCCCTTGGAAGAGGGGATTCTGGTTCAAGTACAAGTACAATAGTAGGTGGCTTCTGAGGGCCCTCCCAGCTCTGAGAGTCTCTACCCATATAATGGGATGCTAATCCCATCCCCTTTCTTCCTTAGTAGAACAGACTCTGCCACTTGTGCAGGACCAAGAGTGGGGAGAAGGTGGCAATGGACATTTGAAAAGGGTTAGGCCTAATGCGCTTCACTTCTTTTCCTCCAGTCTATTTTTCCTCCATCATTTTTTAACAAATATTCTCCCTCCTCAGCCCATCTTTTGGAATCCCTTTATCTATAGTTAGTAGCTAGGTGGCATAGTGAATAGAGAGAGCACCAGGTCTAGAGCCAGACCTGAGTTCAAATCCTCAGGTCTCAAACACTTACTAACTGTGTGACCCTGGGCAAGTCACTTAACCCTGTTTACCTCAGTTTCCTCATCTGTAAAATGAACTGGAGAAGGAAATGGCAAACCACCCCTATGTCTTTTCCACGAGAACCCCAAATGGGGTCACAAAGACTTGGACAGGACTGAAATAACTGAACAACAACAAACATCTATAATCTATGGATCTTTTTTTATATCAAGGCAAGGCTTGATATACCATTAAACAAATGTCTGGCCATTCATCTCTGTTATAACTGCCTTCAGGCCATGAATGTTTGGGGAGAGGTCATGATTGGGTCCTCCAAAGTGCAGGTAGCACTCAGACAAAACAGCTGGGGTCTAATGACAGCAGGAATGACCTGGGTAATCACAGATTGCTACAGAGGTCAATATCACATATCAGCTTCCCATCCCGTCCATCTGAAACATTAGCCTATAGTATATGTAATCGGGAAATGGCAGCAGATGGATCTTGGAGGAATGTCAGCATCACAGGACCACGAGGTTGAGAGGAGATGCTAAATGGATCCTTTACTTGGTGATTGTAGCTCTGGGAATAATTACCCTAATTAATTGCTGCAAACCTGGGACCCTTGCTCCTGGCCCATGCAGGAGTTAATGATCTCTGGTCTGGGAGCGTGTTTTTGGCAGATTTGCAGAAAGTGTCAGCAGGGTAAGAGGACCCCTGGGAAAGCCTGCAGCTCCCAAAGCCCTCACAGCCCCCATCTCTTACTGACCGCAAGTACATCACTGGCTGATTAGATAACGTCCCCACAGACCACAAAGTGAAGAGCAGGATTCAAGGCAAGACAATGAAGTGTTCGCTTTCATTACCACGCTTGTGCTTAGCCAAGAATCACTTAAATATGGGGATCTTCAGATTGATATACCCAGAAAGGGGCTTTTATTCCTGCCACAGTGAATAAAGAGACCTCAGGAGGAGTCAATGGGAGAAGAGGTATGCCTGATTATTCCTTTAGACGCTGTTAGAATGGAATCTCTCTTCTCCGCTACTGCAACTCATCTGGAAAAGGAGACACTGGCCCCAGGGTGATGGGGAGAAGTTTGATTTCAGAAGTCTTCAATTCCCTTCCTTCAACCCTTTCTCCATTCAAGGACCACAAATATCGAGTTGAAGGGATCTTACAAGTCATTGTCTCAGCTCATTTTACAGCTGAGGAAACTGAGGCCCAGAGAGGGATCACATGGGATCCTAGGTTGAGAGCTGCAACAGATGTGTGTAGGTCATCAGGTCCAATCCGTTTATCCCTGTCCAGTGGAAAGTGGACTGGATTTATACCGAGAACCTTGGTTCTCATCTTGGCTCTGCTTCTTACAACTATGGGACCTTGGACAAGGCACTGAATCACTATAAAATAGAGGGGTCAGATTAAATTACCTTGAGGGCCCCTTCTCATTCTTAATCTACAATCCTCTAACCACAGAGGTTCAACAAGTTGGCCAAGGTCTCTGGTGCTCCCAGGCCTCCTTCCCACCCAGCTGTGTTCCAGGGTCCTATTGTACTTTCAGTTGAAGTCCATTTCAGAAGCATTTAGAGATGCTCTTTGAGAACATTGTGCTATGTTCTCAGAGTGAAAAACCAAAAAACAAATTCCTGCCCTAAACCAGATTACATCCAACTAGTATACAACTAAGTAAGTAAAATGGAAATAAAACATAATACAAAGCAATTTCGAGAAGGACCTTTCAGTCATGCTGACTCTCTGTGACCCCATCTGGGGTTCTCTTGGCAAAGCTATTGGAGGGGTTTGCCATTATCCTTCTCCAACTTATTTTACAGATGAGGAAACTGAGGCAAACAGGGTTAAGTGACTTGCCCAGGGCCACACAACTAGTAAGTGTCTGAGGCTGGATTTGAACTCAGGAAGATTCAGACCTGGCACACGATCCAGTGCACCACCCAGCTGCCTTTCAAGGAGGAGCAGGCACCAACAAGTAAGAAACTGGGAAGGGCCTCTGCATAAGGAAGCACCTCGGCCATACTTTGAACAAAGTGGGGATACACCATGAGGTTGAAGTGAGGACAGATTGCATCTCGGCTGTGGGGAATAATGGTGCAAAAGCACCAAAGGAACATCATCTGTGGGCAGTAGATCTCTTGCTGGTCAGATCTTCCATCATTAAAGTCTCAGGAAATACCCATCTGCTCAAAGAACTTGGGTTCTAATGACTAAGAGCTTAAAATGTTGCTTTTTCACTTATATTTGCATTTCACTCACCATAACAAGTTTCAAGTGCGAGGAATGAAGCCCTCTTTGGGAATTTCAGGTTTCTACACAGCCCCTTGATCAGGCGTAGGATAGAAGAAAGGAAGAAGGATCATAGTATCAGACCTGGAAGAGACCACAGCAGTGATCTAGTGAGGAAACGGAGGCCAAGAGAGCTTATATGATGTGTCCTTGCTTGGAAAGGTAGCAGGGGCCAAGCTGGGATTTAATCTCCGTTCTTCTGCCTTCAAACCACTGCACAGAGGCAGCCCGTGGGCTGGCTGTATTTGGCTGGGCGGACTAATATTGACTCTCTCTTCAGCCCCTGGCACCTTCATCGCCTCCCTCTCCAAAGCATAATTTCAAAGAGCTCCTGGCTGTTTGTCGGTGTCCAGGCTTCAGCAGTGCATATATTATCTGCATGCAATGAATGTAGCACATGGAAAATTTATGTTCAGTTGAGAAAAGTGAGCCTCCCTCTTGCTAGGTTATACAACCCTTCCCCGTGTATGGAAAACCTATCTGCCCCAAGCAAGCTCATGCCATTAGTCAGGCATTTGTGGCCCCTCTCCTCAGGACTTTTTATCTAGAGACAAAAATCTAAAGTTGGATCAAGAGGAGGCAGGGCTACCCAGATGTGCTTGAGTGACAATAATACTAATACCAGTGCTCTTGCATCACTGAAGAAAACCCCACACCCATTGATGAGCTCACAGATCCATGGAAGCATTAAAGTAATCTTGAATATTTTAAACCATGAGGAGATGAGTAAAATGTGATGTTGAGATTTTTTTTAAGAAAATAATTCTAATTAAGATTCCAATTTTTTAGAATACATCCCTTAACTGCCTTTCCCCCCCCCAAAAAAAACAAAAAAAACAAATTTTCTGTGACATTAGGAATAGGAACTGGATCTGTTTTGTTTGGAATCAGGAGCTCCTCTACTAAAGCTGCTAGGTCCCAATTAGAGCATTAGTTATTGATTAGTGGATAGCAAATCCCCTGAAATGGAAATTATTATTCGAATTATTTTAATTTTCACTGCATATTTCCATTGAGTTGAAACTAATTGCCATCTTTCACATAATGACACTTCAAATAGTGCAAATTTGAATACATTGGACCATTTGAGGGTAATTCATCATTTGCAACAATGGCAATGGAGCTATAGGCACTTTCTTTGTAACCCACAGTCTTAGAGAGCTGCCCAGATCACTGGGAGCTGAAGAGAGCTGCCCAGATCACTGGGAGCTGAAGAGAGCTGCCCAGAACCATCAGCCAGGATGTGGAGAAGAAGGACTCGAACCCTAGGCTTCCTGCTCCAAGGCTGGCTCTACACCACACTTCCTCTCTTCTCTATGACAATTCCTTTTTAAAATATTAAAGACTAATTTTATTGATATATATTCTTTTCACCTTTATTTGAGAATATCTTTCCCCTTCCTCCACCCAGTGAGTCACCCCTTCTAACAAAGAATACAAAAGAAAGTTTTAAAAAATTAAGCATCCAACTAAGAAATCCAGCAGGTGGAATGTGTCAGACAAAAGCAACGTTGAAACACCTTCCCCAAGGTCCACACCAGTGCAGAAGAGGCTGGGAGCGGGGTTTTCTCAAACTTCTCCATGACCAAACCTGGTCATAACTTTTGTTATTAGTGTCCTTCTCTACACCTAGCACACATCAGAGTACCTGTCACACAGCAGCTACTTAGTAAATATTGATGGATTAATTGCTGGATCATAACTTCTTAGGGTTCAGGTTTGTTGTTGCTTTTTTGTGTTTTTATTGTGGTTTGGTGGTCACTGATTTAGTGGTGTCCTCATTCTGCTTATTTCATTTTGCATCCACTCCTATGATTCCTTCTATGCTTACCTGAGTTCTTCATATGGATTACTTCCTACAATGAAATAATATTCTAATACATTCATATACCAACACCTTGTTTAGCCATTCCCCAATCAATCAGCAACAACTTTACTTCCAAATCTTTGGTAATGGGAAGAGTGATATATGACATGCATTTTTTTAACTGAAGTGGGTTTTTTTTAACTGAATTGGGTGGCATGGGGGAGAGAGTGTTCCAGGATAAATGAGACATCCAGAGGTGTCATAAACTCAAGGTTTGTGATAAGCCTGCTAAAGGGACTTTGGGATTCAGGGTAACTATAGCAATGCTTGGTACTGGGATTAGAGCAAATTTCTTCACCCAGCTCCACTTCGTTCCTAGCATTCTGGAGCCACAGAACCTGATCCAAGAAACATGGTGGAAACTAGTCTCTCTTATAGAAGGGGCTCCTGCATGATAGCTTGAATGAAGGAAGCTGTGGTCCCTTCGGGAGGAAGGGACAGCCCTGCTGCTCTGTGCCCTACTCAGACCACATCTGGAGGAGGACAGTCAGTGCTAGTGACACATCTTTGGAAAAATACTGACAGGTTAGAGCACAACATGAGGAAGTGGAACTGGGAAATGAAGGGGTCATTCAAAGGAGGTTGGGTTGAAGGAATGGGAGAAGAGCAACCATAGAAACACTGAATCACCACTTAGGGAACGTATAGTGTCTCCAAGAGCTGGAGGGGTGGGAAAAAGCATTCCAACCATTCTGTTTGGTCAGAAAGGGTGGAACTAGAACCAACAGAAGGACGTTATTAAAAGGCACGTGTTGATCCTTCTGTCAGGGATAATAATGTCCTAAGAATGAAAGCTATTTAAATGTAGGATGACTGGTCTCAGGAAAGAGTGGCTCCTGCTCACCTGGGGCCTTCAAGTGAAGGCAGGAGGACCATTTTCTGGGAATGTGGTAGGGGTCACTCTTGGTCAGACATGGGTTGGATTTGGTGGCCTATGGGGGCTCTTCCAAGGCTAAGATTCTTTATTACTGTTCAGTTGTTTTAGTTGGTCTAACTCTTCATGACCCTGTTTGGAGAGTTCTTGGCACAGACACTGGAGTGGTTTGCCATTTCCTCCTCCAGCTCATTTTACAGCTGAGTAACTGAGACAGAGTTAAGTGACTTGCCCAGGGTCACACAACTAGTCAGTGTCTGAAGCTGGATTTGTACTCGTGGAGATGAGTCTTTCAGACTTCAGGCCTGGAACTCTATCCATGGTACCACCTAACTGTCCTATTCTTTAAGTTATAATTAATAATAAAAAAGATTCTTTAGGATATAATATTTTTCCTCCTCTCTTTCAGGATTTTTGTGAGGAAAACAATTTGAAAGCCATTAAAGGATTGTGTAAATGTGTGTTGTCATTACCATGGTTGTGCTCCTTGTACTCCTCTCACATCCTAACATGTTGTATCATTTGATATGTTTGTACTTTTTTGGCTCCTGTTAGACACAAGCTCCTTAAGGGTAGAAATAATGCACTACATATAGTAAACATGTGATGATCTTTTTTGGTTGAATGAATGAAATGGGCTGTAGTTTCCTCCTGTATAAAACAAAGGTGTTAGACCAGATTCTCTCTAAGTCCCAGTTCAGCTCTAAATCATAGAATCCTAAGAAAATGAATGAATATGTGAATGAATGAATGAATGATGAATGAATTTGGCAAAAGAATATGAATAGGTAAGTCTGACGGACATTACCACCAAGGCTGAGAGTGTGTCCTTGTCCTTGCCGCTCTATGAAAAAAGGAGAGCTTTCATAATTATTTCGGGACATTTTCATAGTTCGTTACCTGAAGTTACTTCCCTCCCCCCAACCAAATTCCAATCACAGATAGCGTTGGATTCCTTTCCCCAAATGATCCTTTGATACCTTTTCAAGATGGAGTTTTATTCCACTGGAGGAAGGGGCACTGGCTGTCCAAAGGCAATGATAAACTCTTCTGATCTCAACTCTGGATCTTAAAAAAAAAAAACACACACAGAAAGAAAAGTGGAAGTCTAAAGAAAGCTGAACACCGCCATTTTCATTTGCATCTGAATTCCTCCTACTTAAAGCCCAGGAGAGAGAGCTTCCTAAAAACCCTTTTAAGTTTGTAGTCTTTTGCTTTCCTTGGGTTTGAGATGGGCTACTGTCGAGAAGAGTCACCCTTCTATGGAAATTAAAAGACTTGTATTTAAAGTACCAAACTCAGAAGAAATTCAGTCCAGACCTCAGATCTGAGCCCCTTCCCCAGCTGCAGTGGATAAACCAGGTCTAATGCTGTGAATGCCACACTTCTATCTGCTTAGAGTTACATGGTCTCACTCATAAGTAACACAGTTTCTGCCTTCTATTTTGTAAATCAATTCCTTCCCCCCAAGAAGTGAAAATAGTAAATGCATTGGATAACAGAGAGTCAGAGCTGGAGCAAGCCTTTGAAATCATCTGATCCATCCCCTCATTTTACAAATGAGGAAACCAAAGCCTGGAGAGGGCATAGGCTCATCAGTTTAGAGCTGGAAGTCACCTCAGATATTATCATTTCTATTCCTCTCCCATCCTGAAAAGCCCAGAGACATGAAGTAGCAGGAGGGTGAAACCCAGTGAAATTCTGCACTAGAGAATACAAGTCCCAGGAGGGCAGGCATCCCCAGAATTTAGTCCAGTGTTGGCACAGAGTAGCTACTTAAATGCTGGATGAGGGATTGACTGATTGATTGCCCAATATTGCACAGATAATATGTTGCTGAAACAGGATTCAAACCCAGACCCCGTAATTCCAAATGCAGTTCTCTCTTCCCTATATCAACCTGCTTTCTCCTCCACATCTTAAATTGCTAACAGTTCTCATATGGCCTCTGACTGCCAATGACTTCCCCAATTTCTCTGTAATTAAAGTCAAGCTTTGTCTGCATTTTCAACTGAATGCCCCCAGTGAAGGAGAGATGTGCTTGGATGGATTCCCTTTCTCTCCTTGGGTCTTGAACCTGCTGAAGAGAACCTTCCAGCATGACATCAATTTCCTTGGTGTTAAGCTCTTGATTTGCCCATGAAATGGAGTTTTGTGCTCCCTCAAGGACATCAGTCAAATTCTTTGACTCTGCATGTAATATTTTCATTGTTTCTGAAACCATCCTCTCACTTCCTAATGTCTCCATGACACTTGTCTGCAGATGCTTGCTAGATGACCTGTTGGCTCTAAGCATTTTCTGAAACAACAGAGCATCAAATAGGGTTACCCAATTTATTCTTGGTGACTCCTTTAGGCCTTATATGTTGTCTACTCCCAAATCCTCAATAATGGAACATAGTCGACTTGAGCATTTCAGGTCACGTCACCAGAAAAAAGGTGAGGTCTTCAAAGCTTTTCACTCAAAGGTATCCCCATAAGTTTTTCTCAGTGAATGTTTCCCAGTTTTCAGTTCACATATACATTCTATGATGTAACTCTATGAAAAAGATGCATAATGGCTCCTTAAAAATATAGTGGCTCCCATTATCCCTTCTCCTGTTCCCAATATGTTAATAATAACTGAAGTACTGAGCACTCTAAAGTTTGCAAAGCATTTTAAATACATTATCCCATCTGATTCCCACAATATTCCTGAGAGGGAGGGAGGTATGATTATTATCCCAATTTTACAGATAAGACAAGCTAATTGATGCCCAAGGTCACACAGTAAATGATTATTTGCAGAGGTCTCCAAACCCAGCTCTTCCTGATGCCAAGTCTAATAGTCTGTCCACAGACCAATTCAATGTAATATAATTCAACAAGCATTTCTTAAGGACCCAGGTACTGGAAATCCAAAGATAAAACTAAATTGGTCACTGCCTCTGAGAAGTTTGCTTTCCATCTTGGAAATACAACACATTCACAGCTCATACAATCACAGATTTACAATTAAAAGGGATGACAGGCTCTTAGAAGGAGATGCCTGAGCTGTGCTTTGAAATTCTCTTGAGAGAAAGTAAGGAGAGTGTGCATTGCAGACCTGTGGAATGGTACAGTGCCCAGAGATGGAATGTCAGAGAGGGGAACAGAGAAGAAGTCCATTAGACTGGAGCAGAAAGTAGAGAAAGGGAAGTAACACAAAATAAGCCAAAAGCCACATTGTGGAGGGTGTTAAATACCAGGCTAAGTGTTGTGTATTTCATCCTAGAGAGGACAGGGTGCCACTGAAGTTCTTGAGCCAGAGAGGGACATGGTCAGATTTGCATTTTAGAAATCTATTTAGTGACTCTGTGGAATATATTGGAACAAGGGAAAGCCTAGAACAATGAGATCATTTGGAAGAGTGTTATAATGTTCAGTCAAGAGGTAATGGGAACTTGCAACAGCAGAGGCTATGTATGTGGAGAGGATGGATGAGATGTAAGACATGTTGGGAAACTGGAGCGATAAGACTTGGTTGGACGTGGCGATGAGGGAGAGTGAAGTTCTGGGCTTGGGGATGTTGGTGCCACCACCAACAAAAAAAATGAGAAATGCAGGATGGGGGTTAGTAATAATGAGTTGCATGGCACATATTGAGTTTGAGAGGCTGATGGCCCATCCAGGAGGAGGTATGTAGCAGAAATCTGATGACGTGGTTCTAGAGTCAAAGCGGGAGACCAGAGCTTGATATACAGATGACAGTCATTTATATAGAAATGATAACTGAATCTTGTAGGGATTGTTGAGATTTTCAAAATAGAAAAAGCGAAAAAAGAGAAGAGATCTGAAGACTGTCTTGGGTGATCCCTACAAGTAGTAGGGAAAAAAAAGTGACATAATAAAGGCAATTGAGAAGGAACAGTCCAGAAAGTTAGAAGATCAAGAAAAAGTGTCTCAGAAGTTGAGGGAAAAGAAAGTCCAGGAAGAGCATGGAGTAGTAAACAATGTAAACCTCTGTAAAGAGATCAAGAAAGGAAGACTGGGAAAAGGTTGGTAAATTGAGCAGCTAAGACATGGTCGGTACCTTCGGAGAGAACAGCATATGTTGAATGGGCCAGACGCCAGACTACAAAACATCTGTTACTCATAGTGGAATTAGCTCTTTGGACTCTGCTTCCCAGTTCAGAACTCAATCAGAAAAGTGGCTGGAGCTAGAAGTGCCTGTAATAATCTAAGATGAGGATTCTTAGCCTGGGCTCTGTGAATTTGTAATTTGTATTATATGTGTATATGCACATATACACACATAAGCAGTAGGGATCTAAAGACAAAACCATATTGAAATATAGTGAAATATATCTTTATATACATATGTATACATATATGTACATATATATATCCCTTCATGTCAGCATCACTATATTTAATATAATTGGTCTCCTCTGTAATCTTAGGTATTTGATTTTATGAATTTAGGGGAAACATCATTCTAAGAAGGTGTCCAGAGGGTCACCAGACTGCCAAAGGTATCCATGACAACAGAAAGGTTACAAATCCCTGATGTGGAGAGGATATTTTCCCAAGTGCTCAAATTAAATCTCGTTAAAGATAGCAAATGGCCTCTCCTAGATGCTGTGGCATTGCTCTGTACTCCTGATCAACCCTCCGTCTTTAAAAGTGTCAGCCTAAATTGAAAACCTGCCATCTTTCCTAACATTAACACTAACCACCTCCTTAATTAATGTGTCGATACTGTCAATAGCATAGTTCATGATTCCCTTAGAAATGCATTCTCCAAGAACATTTTCTTCCATTATTTCCTTTATTTGCTCCCTAGAATCATAGAATAGCAGTGTTCAAGGGGCTCATCTAGGTCATTTAATCTAGCTACCCACTTCCCCTCCTTTTACAGGTGGGGAAATGGATTCCCAGAGAGGTTGGAAGTTGCCCAAGATCCCCCAGCAAATGAGAACCTGCACCAGGCAGCCAGATCAGTGCTCTTGTCCTCCACAGTGGTCATTCTTGTTGACTGCTTTTCAGTAGGATCATAAAATTCAAGCAAGAAGGGCCTTGGGAAGCATCAAGTTGAATCCCCAAATTTTACAGTTGAGGAAACTAAGGCCTAGAGAAAGGACATGACTTACTTGAGGTAGCACAGATAATAAGTAGGACATCCTCTGACTCCTAATCTACAATCAATTAAGAATTTGAGTTTCACTCCACGTGTCACTGTCTTGCTTCATGACTTCGATGATTTTCTCTTCAGCAACTAAGCATGGGCCATATTTGTGTATTTGTGTTATTAATTGACAATAAATAATTTTAATTACATCAATCAATTGGTTCCATTTTCCTTGACTCTCTTCCTCAGACTCCTGTTCTTGAAAGAGGGGCTCAGGGACATATCCTCTGAGAGTTTGCATTAAATAGCATTCAGTGCTATGGAAGTCAATGTTGAATCTTTAATATTCTTCTGCCTATGCATATGTCGGTCTCCAGTCTTTCATGCTTTAAAATAA
>CM053590.1:6999663-7011900 GCA_028646515.1 Pseudochirops corinnae | reverse complement strand
AAGGCCAAATTAGGATGGCCCTTTAAAATATGAATGGCTACATCTTGAGTATGGGGGGGGGGTGGGGGAGGAAATCAGATCTAGTTTCTGGGTCCCTAGCATTTTAATTTCACTGTAAATTATATATGTTTCAGGTACGTTTAGCCCAGGGCTTACAGACTGGAGAGATTCTCCTTTTCAAAGGTTTGTTAGACAGACTTCCTTCTTTACTTAATCATCTCTTCCCATTACAATGCTAAATGACAATGATTGCTGGTGTGTGTGTGTGTGGGGGTGTGTGTGTGTGTGTGTGTGTGTGTGTGTGTGTGTGTGTGACAGAACATGATAGAGATACTCTTCTCCTTCCCTGTTTTACCTATCCCCCCAGTCTTCTCTTAGTCACTCAGATGTCCATTCTTTTCTTTGCAATCCATCCACTTAACATGAAAGTTGCACCCAAGAACACTATGGCCAAACATAGCAAGAAAAAAGAATAAATGATGCATATGTATGCTAAAGTCAATCTGATGATGATGGTGGTGGTGGTGGTGATGATGATGATGATGATAGCATTTATATAGCAGTGCCAGACATTGTGCTAACTGCTTTACAAATATTTTCCCTTTTGATCCTCACAGCAACCCTGGGAGGTTGGTGTTATTACAATCCCCATTTTACAGTGGAGGAAACTAAAGTAGACAAGTTCAGTGACATGCCCAAGGTCACATAGCTAATGTTTGAGGTTAGATCTGAACTCAGCTTTTCCTGATCCATTGTGCCACCTTTTTGTGTATATCAAAGGAAAAGAAGAAATTAAAATATGGAGTTGTTAATAATATAAACTTTAACAAAGACTTTAATTTAGTACTATTACTAGGTGTGAAATCAGTTCATCCTACAACTTCAAAATTAGGGGATGTTAAGAAAAATATAATTTAGGGGGAGGGAAGAAAGAGAAGAAGACAGGATTATAGTGAAATTGCACCTTCCTTCAGGTCTTGCCACCCTAGCTAATAGACCCACATTCACCAAGATGTTGTGGAAGGAACTCCTGACTTAAAGTCAGGAAAGAAGTTCTCTAGTCCTAGTTACTTCTAATACTTCAATGTCCTCTTACTATGTTGTGACTTATAGCACACCACCTGGGCGAAGAGTATTTTTCTTTTCTTTCTTTTTTCTTTTTGAAGGGGGGGGCAGGGCAATTGGGGTTAAGTGACTTGTCCAAGGTCATGGTAAGTGTTAAATGTCCGAGACTGGATTTGAACTCAGGTCCTCCTGACTCCAGGGCCAGTGCTCTATTCACTGCGTCACCTAGCCACCCCAGAAGAGTATTTTTCAACCTCTTCCTGATAGACTTTTCCATTCTTCTTAACTTTTATTGTTGAATTTAACCTAATTCTTTCCTTTCTGGAATTTAGACCTTCCTACTGACTTCCCCTCATCTTAATGCCTTCTCTCTCTTTGCTGCCTACCCAGATTGGCCCCATTTAAAAAGATTGACACCAAGGCAACACCAGAGGGACCCAAAAGCAGTCACAATCCACCACAGTTGAATGTGACAAATGGTCACTTCCATTTTTCCTCCAGGTCACTTAGATTTCCTCCACAGTGTTTAGCTTTTTAACCCATTGTCTCTCAATGACATTGAAAGTTGAATTTAGATTATACTCTATTTTCCCAAATGATTCCCCAGCTTCTTTTTCTCTTGTCCCCTATTGTGTCTTTTATTGCTCTCCTGGACCTATGGTAGTGCTGTCAATGGCACTTATAACAATTTACACTTATTGACACAGTATTACAGCTAATTCACCCTTGGGAACTGTCGATTTACACTGTCACTAGAGCAAACTAACAAGGGGAATTCTTTAAGGAATGGTTCTATTCCTCTCTGTACTAAGACTTTTTGTGATGCCCCTTTGCATCATGGAAGCATAATGAGTTCTTGTAGAGTTATACTTATAGATCACTTGTTTTTGTAGGTTCTTCCACACTAGAAGACTTTGAGTATAAATGAGCTGCTAAGTTGTGCCTCTGTTGTCCAGGGATAGGCTTAGCTTAGATGCCTACAATTCAATAAATGTTTTTGCCAAAAGCAACAACATATGAGCAGACACTCAAGGTACAAAAAGGGAACATATTTTAATAGGTATAAACATAAAATATCCCACTTGGACTCCAAAACTCAACTTGACAGCTACAAGAGCATTGAATTATAAAGTTAGGGCTGGGAATGACAATCGAGGCCATTATCCAGCCCAGCTTCCCAATTTTACAGATGAGAATTTGAAGCTTAGATAAGTAGAATCACCTGTCCCTGGTCACAGAGACAGTCAGTATTCAAGGATGTGAATATAGTTTTTATTGACTCTTAGCCCAGCTTTCTCTCCACTTCACCCATGCTGCCTCTTCTCCACAATGCATACTTTTGGCAAGTCATGTGAAAAATGTCTGAGGAATGAATTCCAAGGTTACTATGAGTCAACACTGTGATATCCAAGAAATATAATGCAATGTTAGGCTGTTTTAAGAGAGGGGTAGTTTCCAATACTTAGGACATAATATTCCTACTGTTCTTTGCCATGGTCTGACCATATCTGCAATATCTTGGTGCCACATTTTGAGAATGATATGAGTAAGCTAGAGAGAATCTTGTTATGGGCAGCCAGGATGGTGAAGGGGGTCAAGTTTATTCCTTATAAAATCAGTTGAAGGTTCTAAAGATATTTAGCCTAGAGAAAAGAAGTCTTCAGTTGAGGGAGAATGTGGAATGAGAGGTCTATTCATGCATTTGAAGGACTGCAAGGTGGACAACACAACATATTTGTGTTTTGCTTGTCCTTGGATCACAAAGGTAGGACCAATGGATAGACATTGCCACAAAAGAAAAAGACAAATAAATGCTTAATGCCCCCCCAAACTTCCTGATATAAATGGTCTCAAAGTGGACTAGGAAGTGGAAAGGCTTGCTCACTACAAAGCTCCAAGCAAAGACTACATGGACATTTCCAGGCTACATTGTAGATCAAGGGATCTCAGCTATCTATTCAACTAGATGGCTACTGAGGTCTCTTCCAGTTCTGAGATTTGGTGCTTCTGTGATATCTGTAAAGATAAAAGTAGGAATTCTTGGAATACTGAAACATGATTCCATAGATGTTATGCCTGCATTATTTCTATTAGGAAAGAATTTGACATTTGTGCAAATATCAACCCTAGAAAATCAGCTCCCAGATCTCAGTTGACCCATTGTTACCACCTATTGTCATGAATCATGAATTCTCAAAGTTGGCAAAGAGCCCAAAAACCGTCTAGTCCAGGGGCAAGAACCTGAAGCCTTTAAGGAACATGTGGCCCTCTGGGTCCTCAAGTGCAGCCCTTTGATTGAATCCAAACTTCACAGAACAAATCCCTTTAATAAAAGGATTTATCCCATAAAACTTGGACTCAGTCAAAAGGTTGCACCCAAGGACCTAGGCCACATGTGTCCTCAAGGCTGCAGGTTCCCCACCCCTGGACTAGTCCATCCTATCCTCGGTGAAGAATTCCCTTTCCCATGAATCTGGTGACAAATGGTCATCTAGCTTTTGCTTGAAGGCCTCCAAGAAGAGGAAATCTGCCACCTCCCAAAGTGACTTATTCCACTTTGAGACAACTCTGTTCTCCACCTCGAGCTGAACCTGGTCTCTCTTGCAACTTCCGTCCATTGCTAGTTCTCTTTTCAAAGGGCCAAGCAGATCAAAAAAAATGTCTCTTCCACATGTCGGCCCTTCAGATACTAAAAGATAGTTCTTATGTCTTCTCAAGCTTAACTTTTTTCTTCTCTTGCCCAAATGTCACCAGTTTCCAAAATCAATTGGTTCCTAGTCCTCATAACATGCTAATTACCCTCTTTTCATCCTGTTCCACCTTGGTTTCCTGATCCTGTGGAATTGTACAATGTCAAGACTTTCTTTGTAATGCAAAAATTAAGAATTAGCATTGTAGGCATACACATTCTAATGCAGAGGGACAGTGGAGGGGAAAGAAGTTTATTGCTTACGATTTAGGGTTGAATTCAACCTTCTCTTGCTATTCCATACTTCATGGTCACAAATGTGTCTCTGGTGAAACTTTTAGCTACAACACAACACATAGATTCATCCTTGTTCCTAAACTGTGGTGCCCCAAACTGAACACAATCCCCCAGATGTGTGTGAGCAGGGAAGACTACAAGGAGACTATCATAGCCTGCATAATTCCAAAATATCTTTTCAACACATTCCAAAATAGATACCATTAATTTCTCATTCCCTTTATTAGGAGCTTTAGTAATAAAGGCAAGAGATTTTTATAATTTCATCCACAAAAGAAGTCCAGCTCTATATTCAGACTGCCTCATGTGTTGGCATCATCTCCAAAGTCCAAGACTATAAATGGTTAAAGCACTAGCCTCAGCCAATATGGAAATGTGGCTGAATTTGAAATTTACTGTATGATGTTTCTGCTTTTCATTTTTTACCATTTCACACCTTGTCCGCATCTTGAGCAAGCTTGTAAGTTTCCAGCGCATACATTTCTTGTGATGATATATTGTCCTGGTGGAAAATTTCATTTACTGGCTGTGCCCTTTGCTGAACCTGTTGCTAGTCAGAGAACATGATAAGCGTATAAGTAGCATGCCACTTCATTTATCATACATCGTTTTAGACACTCAAATATCTCATATACAATTCTGCATTCTGCACAGAGGGAAATGACTAAACTCTTGAAAAAAAAAAGATCTCCAAATAAATTGTCAGTTTCTAATATAGAAATGCATCATCTTAATAAAAATTAATCATGGTTTATCCTGAACTTGTAAGTGCCCTTTGTTTTTTTTTATAGTCCTGGTAACCACCTGCTATCAAACACTAATAGCAAATATCTGCTTTTTGTGATTTGGAATCTAAGAGAATTGAAGGATATGAAAAGGCTGTCTATTTTCAATAATGGAATTACACTGGGAAATAAATCAGGGCAGAGAGAATCCGAGCTGGGTTTCTAGGGTTCTCCAGGGCCAGTATTTCACACTTGGGGGAGAACCCACTGGACTATTTTCCTCACATTAACTTAAGTGAGAGCCACTCTAAGTCAGAACCAACATTTTTCAAAGTTTGAAATTAGGTTGGAGAAGAAAGATGAACCCAAAAAAAGAGAGATGAAGAGGAACAAAGCTTTGTGGCTTTGCTTTGAGAAGGATTTTCCCTCAGACTTGTTTTCCTTGTGACTTCCAATAGGTCAGGATTCCCTAATATCACTAACTTTTCATCTATTGATTTCTGCTCTTCCTTGGCCAGTCATTACAATATTTCACCACCAGCTGTGTTTTATGTCTCTCATAAAAGAATCTACATCCTGTCACTGTAGGGCACTGAAAATTTTGAATAGAAAACTTGATTTACACTAAGCAGTGTTTAACCCTTTAGAGTTCTTCTCCAAGAATGGGAAGCCATGAAACATGGTGAACAATTACACTGTTGGGCTTTTTTTCTCTTTTAAAGACCCTATAAAGGATATGGATTCAGTCACTGCTTCTGAAAAGAAGCCCATCTGGTGGGCTACTTGTATATGAATATTGGCTTCAAATATAGGTATAGATACAGATAAAAGGTAGCATGGCAGAGATCTCTGAAGTCAGGAAGACTTGTATTCAAATCTTGCCTCTGAGAGATGCTGGTGGTATGACCCTGGGCAAATTATTTAACCCCTTAGTGCTGCTGGCAGCCTTCTAAGACTATAAGATGGGGACAAACATGGTCTAGAGGAAAAAACACTGGATTTAAAGAAAGGAGACCTGGATTCAAATTCACCTCTGCTATTTCTTATCTAAATGACTTTGGGCAAATTAATTAACTTCTCTGGATCTCATTTGGTTTCTGTGTAAGATGCACTTGGGTAAGATGGCTTCAAAGACCCATTCCAATTCTACAGTTATCATATATGATCTGTGACTGAGTAGTTTGTATCTGTGACAAGAGTCTCCACACTAGAAGTTTCTGGCCTTTATGAAATCATAGATATGGACCCCAAAGAGGGAATAACTATCCTGATTTCCATGGAGAAAAGTGCCTTTCAGAAACAGCAGCTGACCAATTGGGTACCTTACCAAAGTTGATTTAAAGCTCATCCCTTTAGCTCCAGCATCCCCAGGGGATGGGCTAAGACCATCTCTACTGGACAGAAAGTGACTAATTTTCAAAGATAAGAAATGGGGTTGTTGGTTCTGAAACATTAGCTCAGGGTCTAACATTGAACCTGTCATAATTGATAGCCAACTAGCAAGCCCTGTGATGAGACTACCTAAAAGAACAGGATGGTTTTCTACATATGGAATAGTGATCAGCTGTTTTTAAAGGTGAATCCGCTGAGTCCCAAAGTCCTTCTAAAGATGGTTAATAGAGTTCACAGTCCCTCTAAGTATTTGGCCTATTCTCCTTTCTCATTGGAGAGGTTTATTCACTGATATCATGAGCCTATGAGAAATTGGTTGAAGCAAGTTTCTTTCTTGGGTTTGGTGATTGGTTTGAGGTAGCCATTGTGAGTGATGGTTGAGTCATTAGAGTTCACCCCATTAGTAGCCTTGTTGGTATTATGTTCCTTATAAATGCTTTGGTCAGGTTATGGCCAAAATATGGGAACATTTCATGAGGAGTGTTGAGCTCATCTCCTCTATATGTGGCAAGCCTTCCCTCCTCATTTCTGCCCCTTAGGATCCTAGCTTTCTTCTGATTGCAGCTCCAAATCCACTTTGGCACACTTACAAACTTTCCTGATCTGCTCCCCCTCCCCTCCCTAATTGTGCTAATGCCTTTCCTCTGTCACCTTCTATGTATTTTGTATAATCTCCGTGTGTATGTGTGTGTGTGTGTGTGTGTGTGTGTGTGTGTGTTGCCTGTCCCAGTAAAATGTAAGCTTCTTGGAGGCAGGGATGGTCTATTTTATTACTTTGGATCCCTAGTACCTTGCACACTACCTTGGAACTAGTAGGCACTTAATAAATATTGATTGGTTGATTGATTTATTAATTAATTTATTAAGTGTCTACTATTTTCAAGGAATTGTGCTCAACTTGATTGATTTCAGGTTGTTTTATGCAAGATTCTCCACTAAGAGAACATCATAGGAGTTATGGAGATCATTTTAGGCCTATAGACAGATAGAAAAAAGAAAAAGAAAGGCAACTCAATCCAGGAAAACTTCCTAAGTGTGGACTTGTCAAGGGCTTTGATTATATGACATTCCTGGGTGAATATTTGTTCCATTGAGATCAGAAAAGTTTCATGCCTTTGAAGGGGTGTGAGACTTTCTCTGAAGGGTCAAGAAAGAGTTTTGATGACCACTGATTCTACCTGAGAAGTGGTCTGCTTTTTTTAAGAAAAAAAATCATTGCGATAGATCTACAAGCTGCGTCAACTCAGATTGAGCTTTGGGTATTTGAAGTCCTCTGTGGAAAGAAACAATGCTTGTCCCCAGTCTCATTGTAATGACCACCTTGAAAGAAAAGCCTTCACCCTTGGCATTTGTTGATCAAAGGGAACTTTGCCGAGACATACCCAAAGATGCTGATTTTCACCTCCTTCCCATCTATTAATTATCAGCTTGAGACAGTTTGATTTCCCTTCCTCACCCAATGGCTGAGGTTTGTGGAGGAAGGAAATACTCAAAAGTCAGAGCAGGATATGAGAAAATATAGGAAAAACAAATAGTCTGGATAATCCCAACAACCAGAAAAAATGGGTCTTAGATAACCAAAAGTTTTGTCCTAGGTTTGGAAGTTTAGAAACCCATCAGATTAAATCATGGCTATCCCATCATCTAAGTACATTATGAAACTGATGAGTTACCTGCTGGTGTAAAGTCATACATTTTTGGTGCCGCTGCATGTTGCCAAACCTTCACAAGCTATACTTTTGGAATAAGGAGACAATAATGAATTTGGAACAAAAAGAAAGGTTATATAATGACGCTAGCCTCTGCAAGGTACTGTTGTAAATTAAATTTCCATTCCTTTAAAGGAAGAAGTTGTAAAAATCCTATTTGCTCTGCAAATATCAAGTGTCTGCTATGTAATCAAGACTGGGTAATTCATATTTTAAAGATAACCCAACTTTCAGTAATTTTACCAAGTTAAAAAATCTATCACCCGATAGCCAGCCCCCAACAATGAGATTCTCTGAACTTGACTTCTTGGACTTGCTCAAAACTTTTCCAGTTTAGTAGGACTAAAGAAAGACTCTTCTTCATTGTTCTTCAGACATTCAGTCATGTCTGACCCTTTATCACCCCGTGGACCATAACATGCCAATACTGTCCATGGGGTTTTTGTAGCAAAGATACAGCAATGGTTGGCCATCTCTTTCTCCAATGGATTAAAGGAAATAGAGGGTAAGTGACTTCCCCAGGGTCACACAGCTAGTAAGTGTCTGAGGTCAGATTTGAACGCAGTTCTTTCTGACTCCAGGTCTAGTGTTATATCCACTGAGCTACCTAGCTGCTTCTCTTCTTTATTGTGGTAGCCCTCGATTCAGTTCCGTTCAATTAATTAACTTAATGAGTATTTTTCAGTCATAAATTTATCTTTATTATTTTATATGTCCTTGGTGGAACTTTTTTCTTTTTCTTTTAACTTTGCATTGATATCTTACCTACATTCTCCAGCACGACCTTCCTGTCTCCCCTCCCAGGGAACCATCCCTTATTGGAGAGATTGTAAAAAAAAGAAAATAACATTTAGTAAAACACTGACAGCAGCTAAGCCCAATACTATACACAGTGTTCTTCACTACAGTCCCCCTCCCAGCTCTGCACAGAAGGAAGATGCCTTTTCATATTCCTTCTTTGGAGCCAAGCCTGCTCATCATCGTGTTAGAGCACTTAGCTTCAGTTTGTATTAAGATAAATGATTTCAGCATGTGAGCTCTTAGAGAGTACACACTGGTTTTGCCTTTCTCTGTATCCCCAGTTCTTGGACAGCCCCTCACATAGAGCACACATATAGGATAACCAATAGAGACTTAATGACTTGTTATGTTGTTGGTTTTTTATTTACATTATTATAGTTACTGTGTACATATATATTATATATAGTGTGTTATAAATATATATATATATGAGGTGTGTGTATATATACATACATACAGTGTATACATATATACACACACATACAGAACCACATGGGGCATCTAGGTGGCTCAGTGGATAGATCACTGGGTATAGAGAAAGGAAGACCTGAGTTAAAATCCAGCCTCAAACATTTATTAGTTGTGTGCCCTCGGCAAGTCACTTCACCCTGTTTGCCTCAGTTTCCATATCTGTAAAATGAGTTGGAGAAGCAAATGACAAACCACTTCAGTATCTTTGCCAAGAAACCCCCAAATGGGGTCATGGAGAATTGGACAGGACTGCAATGACTGAACAACAATAATAAATACACACATATACTTATATCTTTACATCTGCATGTATTCTGTATTTATGTAATATCGGGACATATATAGATTATATGTGTCTGTATTGTATTATGTAATATATTGGTTGATCTAGTATGTGCATGTACACAGATGTGTGTGTATATAAACTAGTTAATTTTAATTAAAGGTTCCTTTGTGCTGAATGACCACCATTTGAAATCAATGGCAAAAGAATCCAAGAATCGATAGTCTTGTCATCCCCCCCACAACGCCCACCACCCCCATCCCAGCTGTAGCTGCTGCCTCTATCTCAGCCAGCAGGGGGATCTCAGAGCAAAAATGCTCTCTTTGTGTAACTGTGCTAATAAAAGGTGACAACAGGAGCAGGGTCTGTCCCTTTAGCTTCCCCGACTGCTTGGTATGAGGAGAGTTGCCTTCTGCAACAACCCCACCCTGCTTCCTCCTATTGTTAATGCTCCACCACCACTGCAAAACTGAGAAGAGTTTACTTCAGACACTGTTTGGCTTTGCCTCTGTTGCATGCATTACAGACTTACAAAAGAACATCACTCTCTTTGAAATGAACTGGTGGCTTGGGGGAGGGGGTTTTGGCTTTGTACATTCAATACCTGATACACTGTTATTGTTGTCTAGTCATGTCTGACTCTTTGTGACCCCACCCACCCACCCCCTGGACCATACTCTCCATAGGGTTTTCAATACTGGAGTGGTCTGCGTCTGAGGTCAGATTTGAACTCGGGTTTTCCTGAAGCCAGGCCCAGTTCTCTACCCACTGAGCCATCTAGCAGTTACCGAAAGAATACTCGTTGAGTTGGATTGAAACAAATCTTAAGGGCTTTCAGCCTTCATCATAGTCTTGGAAAAGATGGTGGCCAGGAAGGTCTCAAACCCATCAATGTGTAGACACTCTTCCTCAAAGTCAGTGTGGCAGATGACTCACAAATTTCTTATGTTTAGAATTAAGTGATTTGACATTAACTGACGCATTCTTCTACTTTGGTCCCATAGATCATAGAAACAAATTTCAGAATTAGGGAAACAGACTACTAGATACTTGCCATTATTTGAAATTGACAGTTAAACTGAAGTCCAGTCTGAATTAGGCATAGCTCTTCATAATAGCCTGGCCTGGCTCTAAATCAGTGGTTCTCAACCTTCCCAATGCCGAGACCCTTTAATACTTGTATGTGGACGGACCCGCCTGGAGACAGATAGAGGAGCAGTGTCTCCGTTCCTAAGACCATTGGAAATATGTGTTTTCCGATGGTCTTAGGCGACCCCTTTGACAAGGTCGTTTGACTCCTCCCCAAAGGGTCGCAACCCACAGGTTGAGAACCTCTGCCCTTACCCCTAAAGTGATGGTTCTGGAATGAAGTCTTTACAATGCTTGACTTCAGCACCATTCTTCACTGTTTTCCTGGTGATAAGGATGGTGAGGGACTTGGGCCCCAAGCTGAAGGAAACAATATTGGAGGAAATGAGGATGTGTATCCTCAGCAGAGAAGCCTCAGGGGGAATGTGATAGTGATTGTCAAGTACCTGGAGGGCTGTGATATGGAAGAGGGATTCAAGTTGGTCCAAAGAATTGAAGCTCCTTGAATGCAAGGACTGGTTTGCATTTTCATCGTTGTATCCCCAGCAATTAGAAGAGTGCCTTGCAAATAATAAATAATAAATAGACAGTCAGTCAATCAGTCAACATCTGGTCAACAAGCATTGCTTAAGCACTTACTGTATGTCAGGTAAGCAATAAAACCTTATGCAATTGAATTTCTTGACTCGAGAGGGTAGAATTAGGAGCAGTGAGGGGATGGTTGGGGAGTGGGCAGTCAGTGGTAAAGAGGCAGATTTAGGTCTGAAATAGGAAAAAAACCATTCCTGATGATCAGCATGTACCAAATTGTAATATGCAAGCAAAGGAGGTAGTGGGTTCCCATCCATGGAAGTCTGCCAGCCTTGACTGACATCGCAGGCAATTCTTGTTGAAGTGTGCATTAGATGACATGGTCTCTGAGGTTACTTCTATCTTGCAGATTCTGTGAATTGTTATTAAGGCACTTGTTCACTAGAAAGAATATCAAGTTATAGGACCTGGGTGGCATTAAAGCAGAAATGTCTACCATTTTGAAAAACCAGTCTTGTCTTCCAAGTTTATATATGATCAATTCTTCACTCTTGGAATTCTTCCTAAATGATTATAGAAAACTGTTATGTAATACCATAATTCTGTCAAATTCAATTCAATTTGACATGTATTTATTTAGTAAGCACCTAGACTCTGTGTTAGGCACTGGCAATACAAGACAAAAACAATCTCAGCCCTCAAGGAACTTGATTTCTGTTGTAAATAAAATAAGTAAAATATGGTTAGACCAAATACCAAGTAATGGGGGAAGGGGTCAATTCAGAGAAGCCCTAACTACGGTTGGCTAGAAATTAGGAACTTTACAAAGTTTGTCATTACTCCCCAAAAGCCTTGCTTTACCACACAAGCACGTACTTTGCCAACAAAATGCCTGCAGGCCCTCCACACTTTCACAAAGAATCTCTGGTAATTAATGTGACCCAAAATTATACATTACCTGGGAGCCAACCTGCTAAGCAAAGAGCTTTGTTGAATTCGGATAGTCTAGTCTTCAGAAAATAAACACCTAGTCTGTTGCCAGGACTCTCCTGGGAGCCTTCTCAACACAGCCTTCAAGAACCTCCATATTCTAGGAAGACAGTACTTCAGGACAGGAAAGAAGGAGGGAAGGAAGGAAGGAAGGAAGGAAGGAAGGAAGGAAGGAAGGAAGGAAGGAAGGAAGGA
>CM053590.1:6979539-6990954 GCA_028646515.1 Pseudochirops corinnae | reverse complement strand
CTGGTTCTGGGGTCCTAGGAAAGTCACTAATCTCCCAGCCTCAGTTTCCTTATCTGTAAAATGAAGATAATAATAGCACCTACCATACAGGATGATGGTGAAGATCAAATGAGAGAACAAGCACAGTCCTCTGCAATCTCAAAGCACTCTAAAAATGTCAGCCAGTTCTTATGATCCCAAGCCCCAATAGAATAGAAGCTCCTTGAGGAGGACCATTTGTTGCACTTCAGACTTGGTATCCTCATCACAAAGCAAAATTCTTGGCATATCCTAAGTACTTAATAAGTTGTGAATTGACTAGCTATTCAGAAATGTGGATGGTTTGGAATTGCTTTGGACCTGACCAGAATTTCCTGGGATAAAGAACCCCCAAGACAAACCCAAAGGACACTGCTCATGAAGAGCAAGGAATGAAGCAATCATTCATTCACTGTAATCTTTGCTTCTTCATATTTGCCTTGATTCGTGAAACCCTGAGCAGCGGATAAGAAGATAGTGCTTTTTCTTACCAAGGTTCTAGAAACTTTGAAAATATATTCAGAACAAAAAAAAATGGACAGAGGAGGCATTGGTTTCTTCACACTTGTATTCATCTAGAAATAAAAGAAGGAAATTGTCTACTTTAAGAGATTTAGGACTGGAAGAGCTTGCAAGCTATATAACCCAAAAACCCCTTGCTCTCCCTGCCCCTCATCTTATAGATGCTGGAACTGAGGCCCAGAGAGATTAAGTTACTTATCCAAGGTCACATAGTGACTAGTAAAGGTGAGATTCAAATCCAGGTCCTATGAGTGCAAATTGAGTCCTTTTTTCCACTGCACTCTTCAGCCTCCTAAAGGGGGCTGGGGGGAAATTGGTAGGAGGGCTTGTAGGTATCCAGGAGATACGAAGTAAATATTTGTTGATGGGTGGATTGGTTGAAATAGATGACTCTTGGGTGTTTTTGCTTGGGATCTGGACCTGGGCATGTGGAACCTGAGGTGTGGAGATTACTTCCATGGATGAAGCCCAGCCATTTCTCTGTTGATTATTTTCTTAATATGGAGTTCATGGAGCCCAGAGATCTGTGGAGAAATTTCAAGTTTTGTGAACTTGGAACTTTTAATATTTTGATCATTGTATTTCAATATAATTAGTTTCTTTTGTTATCCATACGTTTTGTTTTATACATTTACAAACATTCTGAAAAAGGATTCTTGGACTTCATCAGACTGCCAGAGGGAACCAGCACCTTTTAAAAGATTAAAAACACTTCTCTGACAGAGTTGCCTAGAGTTGGGGGGGGGGGTGGTAAGTGACTTGTTCAAGGTCACACAGTGAAGCCCTGTGAGAGGCACACAAAAAAAAAAATGGAGCCCAGATCTTCATGCCTCAGTTCATTTTATCAAATGATCTCTTTTCTATGATGGCAATAGAAAAATGAAAACAGAAGAATGAAACCAGCTGTGAGATGTATTCTACAGCTTTGCTCACCATGCTCTATGAATTGCCCTCCTCCATCTCTACCTCTTGAAATCCCCTCTACCCTTCAAAGCCCACCACCAAATGCTGCAAATATAACCACTAGCCAGACCTCATCTTTCCCTCCTCTGGGAAAGCACTTTCGCACGTAAAGGAATCAGCCTCATTCTACATCACCCCAGAGGGAAGAAATAAATGAGAGGAAGTCACAGGGAGCCAGATTTAGGCTACATGTCAGGAAGAACTCACTAATGATGAAAGCTAGCCTAAAGTTGAATGGGCTGCCTCAAAAGGTGGCAAGTTCTCTCTCCCCAGAGGTCTTCGAGCAGAGGCTGAAGACCATTTGTTGAATAAGGTGTGGTAGCAATCTCTTTCCAGGTACAGGCTGGCCATGGAGCTCCCTTCCAATTCTGCATCTGTGAATCTGGGAACACATGAAAGGCATCGCTATGGTTCTCTTGCTGTGTTCCCTTTTTCTCTATCATCAGTAGAGAGGAAGGTCTCTGCCTCCAACCAGAGATGTCCTTTTAGCTGCCCAAGTGGACTAGAGTAACATCTGAAGTCAGCAGGGAATTACAAAATTTCAAAGCCATAAGGGACCTCAGAGGTCCATGTAGTACAATGCCAACATGAACAGAAATGTGCTCCACAATATTCTGAACAAGTGGGCATCTAGCCTCAGCTTGATGCCCTACAGGGCTGGTGGGAGGAAGAAGGGGATCCTAGTCCTCCAAGGCAGTTCAGTCTACTTTGGAACAGTTCCCATTGTTGGCAAGGTTTTCCAGACATCAAATCTAAATCCATTTCTCTGTCATTTCCCTCAATTACTCAGTGGTCACATCCACCCACTCTTTAATTCCCCTAGGATCTACTTTATCTGGGCCAGCAGGCTTGAATTTATAGAGAGTGAGAGCAGCTGGTCACTCTCTTACTCTTTCCTTCTATCTTGGGTTCCAGTTCTCTCTTAACTCTTAGGTTTTATTCTTCCCAGTTCAAAGGTCAGCGGGGGGGGGGGGCGGGGAGTTAACCAGGTCTGCTATCTTTCTGGCATTCTTTATAACCCTCCTATCAAAAAGTGGTTCTATCCCTTCATTTATTTTTCCTCTTGCCCCCAACATAATTGTTGTTCAGTCAATTTCAGTCATATGCAACTCTTCATGAACCCATTTGAGGTTTTCTTGGCAAAGATACTGAAGAGTTTTGCCATTTCCTTCTCCAGCTTATTTTACAAATGAGGAAACTGAGGCAAATAGGGTTAAGTGACTTGTCCAGGATCACACAGCTAGTAAGTATCTGAGGCCACATTTGAAGTTGGGAGATGAGTATTCCTGGCTCCAGGCTGGGCACTCTATCTACTATACCACCTAGCTGTCCAACATAATTAAAGCGGATATTGTTATCTATAATTTGAATTATTACTTCTATTAATTCTAAACTTTAGGAGTGTGTGATGCAGGAGAAAAAACACTGGATCCAAGGTCAGAGGACTTGCATTTTAATCTCAACTTTGCCACCTGTGTGACCTTGGGAAAATTACTTAGCCTCTCTGACCTCCCATTCCTTCATTGGTAAACTGAGGGTGCTGTATGAGATACCCTCTAAGGAACCTATAGGCTCTAAATTTATGCTTCCAGATCTATCATTCCCGAGACAGTCACTCCTTTTGTGTGTGTGTGTGTGTGCATACATATATATGTATGTATTTTATATATATAAATTTCCTGTGCAGCTACATGAGTCTCTCACGTGGCAAAGAGAGCATTGACCTCAGACTCAATCCCCAACTCTCTCCCAACCTGTTGTGTGATCATGACCAAGCCACTTCATGTTCCAAATTTCAGTTTCTTTTGTAAAATGTAGGGATTGTGTTTGCCTCTGAAATCCATTCCAACTATAACATTTTTGGCACATTTTGACAGTGCCTTTTTTTCTCCACGTTGACATCAGCTGTGTTTGTGGCAACCAATAAATCAGCAGGCATTTTTTAAGCTCCTACTCCATGCTAAGCGCTGTACTTGATGCTAGAGATACAAATACAAGAAGGAAGCAATCCCTACTCTCAAGAAGCCTATATTCTAATAAGGGTAACAGTAGTGGCATATGTGGGCACAAAAAGAATAAATACAAAATAGCTAATATAAGGTAGCTGGAGAGAGAGGGCATGGGCAGTTTCAGAGATCATCAAGGATTCACTAGAGAAGGTGGAGCTTAAGTGACCTGTTGAGGAAGAAAAGGATTTCCCTAACCTCAGACTTTTTCCTGAAAACATTTTGTCCCTCTCAAGGACCCCTGGAGAGTTTGGGAATGGGGGCCAGGCATTCTTTCCCTGAATTCTTAAAAATCGTCTCTTAATTCCAAGCCAAACTATTCCCATTTTTTCTCTTCTATCTCTTGAATTAAAAAATTACTTGATCCCTTGTTTCTATTTCCTGGCATCTTTTTAATTTAATCTAATTTTTTAATTAAGAAAAATCTATTTGCTCTCTCTTCCATTACACACACACACATACACACACACAAACACACACAAAACTCTTGTATTAAATATCCATATTTAAGCAAAACCAATTCTGCATTGGCCATGACCCAAAAACGTTTGCCTTATTCTGTGCCCTGGGCCCCTCACGTCTCTGTCAGGAAGTGGGTAGTGTATTGTATCATGTATCCCCTAGATGGTCATTGTATTGATCTGAGTTCTTAAGTCTTTCAAAATTACAGTGGGGTGTGTGTGTGTGTGTGTGTGTGTGTGTGTGGTTCATTGTAGTCCTGGTTCTGCTAACTTTGTATTGTGTCATGTCATACAAGTCTTCCAGGTTTCTCTGAAACCATCTCTTTCTTCTTTTGTTACAGCACAATAGTAATGCAAGCTATCAAAAGCCATATGAAAGCATGCTCTGAATCACTAATAATTGGAGAAATGCAAATTAAAGTAACTCTGTGGCTCAACCTCACAGCCATCAGGTTAGCAAAGTTTACCCCTCCGCCGCAGAAAATGAAAATGATACATGTTGGAGGGTTGTGAGAAAACACACACTAATGCATTGTTAATGGAGCCGGTCTGGAAAGCAATGGGTCACTATGCCCCCACATTCTCTAAACTGTACACATGCTTTGACCCAGTATCACTGCCATGTCCATACCCCAAAAGAATTTTTAAAAGTCTCCATATGTGCAAAATGGGCCATATGTGAATGTTCTTCCTCTTTGTTTTAAGAATGAAAATGCAAGCAAATTGATGCTAGGGATACAAATGAGCTGTTCTGCTATTGGTATAAAATGGATTCTAGGTTCACACCTCTAGTCAGTGCAGTGACTAGAGCTCTGGACTCAGGGTCTGGAAGACCTGAGTTCAAATCCTGCCTCAAGCCCTTATTAACTATGTGACCTTGAGCAAATTACTTGTCCTCTTTCTTCCTCAGTTTCCTTTTCTGTAAAATGGGATAATAATAATGGCACTTCCCATGGTTGTTGTAAGGATCAAGTGAGATATTGGAAAGTTGCAAAATACTTTGCAAACCTTTAAACATTATACAAATGCTGGCTGTCGTGGTTATTACTCAATGGCTTACAGCAGAGTTTGTGACCTGTTTGCCTAAGTCATCATCTATTTCCTTCTTCTGACCAGGTGGTCTGTTGTCCTACCACAGTCTCAACTCTGTTTCCACCATGCATTTGTCCTTGCCCAAACAATCCGTTTGTAGACGCCCTCCTAAGATTACGCCCCGTCAGTGTGTGTCACTTGTACTCTCATCTATCCGTTCTGTTTAAGGCATTCCAGCCCACTCTCACACTCCAGACGTGAATCCCACCCAGACAAATCTCGATGGTGCTGATGAGGTCAAGCTTATCAGCTCGCATTAATATCTCCAGCTCACTGCATTTATTATCGATGCTCTGCATTTGTGCACCGACATCTGAGGTTATCAGCAGTCTTGTCGCCCTGGTTCTTCAGCACTATCGGGCCTCTTCACTGCTGTTTTTCTTCCTGCAGCAGCATCCTTGCTGTGTCTTACATCATCCGGATCAGTGCGCTTTTTTCCTTTGTCTGGGTGTGTACTTTTCTGCCTCCCTCCGCTTCCTCTTTAAAGTCTCCAGGAAAATCCATTTTTATTGACCTTCATTAGCAACACCATATCCTTAGCCCAAAAACTCGTCACTCCTTTACTGGATGCCACGGTCCAAAAGCCCAAATTTCATTCTCCAACACAGTCTTCTTAACTAGCTCCCCATTTCCCATGTAGCATCCCCTCTGGGCTCACTCTCCCAATTCACACTCACACTCAGATTGGTAAATTGGGTCATCAGAGGCTGACTGACTTCTCCCCTCAGAGTTCTAGGAGCAAGCCTGAGGAACTGTCTGGTGGGCCTCTTCAATCCCAGTTGGTCAGCAGAATTCTACTAGTTTCTAGAAAAGGGTATTTACCAAGAAGGTGTAGCCAGGATAGAAGGTAGGAATGTGCAGAATGGAACTTCTGTTGGAGACTCTCCAGACTTCTCCACCTCCACGCCAGCTACTCCCTCTGGCTGGAGATGCCTGGGTATCTCACTCCTCTTCTCTTCTGCAGTGGGGACCTGCCTGCAATCTCCACATGAAGATGGGCCCTGGCAGCCTTGCTCACTTCCAGCCCAGATCTGCTCCTGATTTGGGACTTTTCTACCTTCTGACTGAAGGGGTTCTTTCTCTTCTATTCCAGACCTTTCCTTCCATTTTATAATTTTCTTCCCTCTTGGAGGGCAGGGAATGTCTTTCTTTTTGCTTGGAATATGTATTCTCCAGCCTTAGAGCAGTGCCTGGCACATAGGGCTTAATTAAGTGCTTTAGCAAGTTAGCTAGTTGTCCCTCAACTGAGTCTATGTCCCCCGCTTTCACTGCACATACAAGTTCCCCAAGGATGGTGGGCTTAAATTTAAAGCATGGTAGAAATGAGGCACATATTTTGAGAGTATGTGGAGCTGAAGGGTACATTGAGACTCCTGGCCCTTGCAGTCCTTGTCCCCTTTATGGCACTTTCATGACAGCCCCCTTAAGTGAGGCTCTCTGCTAGGTCCTGAGAATTGATGCCTTCCTTTCTAGAGTCCGTAGCTGGTACTTTGCTCTAGCAGATCCCTGGGGCTGTCTATACTTGGTTGATGGGCTTTCCAGATCTGTCTGCAGGTACTTCCTCTCTCATTAGCCATGGACTCTATCACTGTCTGTAGTTGCCAGGAGGAATGTGATGGCTTTTCTGACCTTTGGCAGTGCATAAAGTCATAAAGTGATTGATTCAGTCTCCAGATATTCATTCACCTAAAATCAGGGAGGAATGAACACAAAAGAAACACAGGCTCCATATATTCAGAGACACATGAGTAAGGGATAGGAGGAGATGATGACTGCCTCTTCCCACCCAGCAGATGACATTCACTAACAGAAAGGGCCAAGGGAGGGGCATATGGATCATTGTATGTGACGAAGTGCACCATTGATATCTTTAGTTCTGCATGTAAGAGGAAGCTTTACTCACCACTCAGCAGCACCAGCTCCCAGTCATTCAGGTCTGGAAGAAGGATCACAAGCCTCCAAACTTGGTCAGGTTGGAGGCAAGGCTATATATGCTTGTGTGATCCATGAGGAAGGAAAACTGAACATGTTCTGAAGCTTGCCTCTCCCCACTCTTCCCTCCTCCCCCATTACAAGTTTCCTTTCTTTCCTAAACACTCTTATCCCTAAGGTTCTCATTGTTTTTTCCTGGACTTCACCAGCCCAAGAATTGTCTTCCATGTCTCCTTTAGTAATATCATCTGTCCTCAGATAAATCTCCAGAATTAAATATTGATAAGACTTAGAAAGTTACAGGTGCTGGGTACACACCCCAGGAAAGCAGCACATCTCCTAAGTCAGTGGTTCTCAACCTTCATAATGCTGCGACCATTTAATACAGTTCCTCATGTTGTGGTGACCCCCAACCATAAAATTATTTTCGTTGCTACTTCATAACTATAATTTTGCTACTGTTATGAATCATAATGTAAATATCTGATATGCAAGATGTATTTAAATTGAACATAACCCACAGGTTGAGAACCACTGTCCTAAGTGCTCATTGGAGGCAGCCAGACAGTTTAGTGGACAGAGTACTGAACACAGAATTGGGGAGATCCCAGGTCAAATTCTGCCTGCTTCAGCTCTGTAAAATTGGACAAGTCATTTAACCTCTCAACCTTAGTGTCCTCATCTGAAAAACTGGGATAATATTAATACCTACTTCTCCAGGTTGTTGAGAGAATCAAATGAGATACTTGTAAAGTGCTTGGCAAGCCTTAAAGTCTTATAGAAATGTCAGTATTGATGATGATGGCAATGTCAGGTCAATGTATATTATTGCCTCAGTACCCTTCAGCAGGTAGAAGCTAACTACCACACCTCATCTCTTCTTCCTGTGGCCAGCCTGGTGGCACATCAGTGTATGGGCTGTTGTCATCATGCCACAGAGCAGGTGAAACAGCTCCCACCTTAGGAAATGGAATGTTAAAGAGGGAGGAATTGCCAGTAGGCCAGCTGGGCTAGAGATTTGCATTAGCATCATAGTGCAAGAACATAACAATGGAATTTCTCTGTATCTATTTTGTCTTTGTTTCTATCTCTGTGTCTGTTCCTCTTTTTTTCTCTCTCCCTCTCTGTGTCTCTTTCTGTCTCTCTGTCTCTCTTCTCTCCCCATCCCATTCTCTCTTTTTCTCTCTATTTCTGTCTCTCTCATCCCTAAATTTTTCCCCACAAACTAATTTCATTCGAACTCATGTCCTTCTCCCCAAACCCATAAAAAGTTCCAATTCAAGATAGCAAACTAAGCAACTTTTGCTAAGGACCCAGTACATGTAATGAATTCTGTTCACAGCTGGAGATAGAACAAGTATGGCTCCTGACCTCACTGAGGTTATAGTCTAATAGTAGGATGAGGTCATAGGCTAAGAGAGGATGCCAAGAACACAGAGGTCAAGAGAGAACTGGGTGCAGCCTTTCCCCCACCCCCAGCAATGAACTAGCTGTGATCACAGGAAAGCTGTGACCCTTCTCTTATCTCCAGTTTCCTCATATAGAAAATAAGTATAATAATGGTGATGGTACCTGCCTCATGGGGTTAGTTAGAGGCTCAAATGAGATGATGCAAGGGCTTTGCAAACATTTGAGTGCCTTGGAAATAACATTTTCATCACCATCATTACTTTAGTAATGGTTAAGAGAGGTCTCACCAGAGTCCTGTTGGAGATAAGATGAGAGATATCCCACTTCCAGCTGGTCAGTCAGGCTAGGGGAGTCTTTATAGAAGACTGGTCCCTGTCCTAGGCCTCGATAGAGAAGAGTATTGGGAAATCAGTTCCATGCTTGGGGACAATGTGATCTGTACTAAATCCTGAGGCAGCAGGAAGAGATGAGGGAACAGTAAAGAGCCTGGTTTGACTAAAAGGGAAACAAGAAGTGGCCAATTGTATGAGATTAGACTGGAAAGGCAGCTTGGAGTAAGATGGTCTCAGGAAAAGAAGTCTAGACCTGATTCAGTTGTCAGGAGGGAGTCATGGAAGATTTTTGCTCAAGGGCATAGCCTTTGCTTAAGGGGGTGCTATGCTCAGAGGTTTTTATGGGCAGTTTGGTTTAGTAAAGAGAAATCAGACACACATATCCCCCTCAAATGTTCTAATTAAAGTGTTATAATAGTCTTAACTAGGCTGGGGACCACGGGAAGGAAAAATAGGTACAGACCTGGAGAGAAATTATGGAGATCATCTTAACAGGACTTGGTGGTTGCTTAGGTGTGGGAAACGAGGAAAAGAAGAAAGATTCAAAGAGAATGCTATATTTTTAAGTGGGCCAGAAAGATGAAGTCAACCCCAGGAATAGGGGTTAGGAGGAGGGGTAGCACTGGGGTGAAGGTGATGCATTCAGGATTGGACGTGCTAAGGTTGTGGTGACTTTTGTATAAGAAATGGAAGCAGCAGAGCATGTGTTGGCCCTGAATCAACATACCCCTTCCCATTCACATTTGGACAATCCCAGGTTGGATAATGTCAGGAGAACTAACAGGGATGTGAATTGTCCCCACTGCACAGTGTGCCTTGGTGCATGGGCAACTGTGAGCACATCTAATGAGTCTTCAAGTGGAAGAGAATGGGAAACATGGCAGGCTGTCAGCACTTCTGGAGATAATTTCTTACATGCCCATCCTGTCTAGTAAAAAAAAAGAAATTAATCAAACCATAGCTACATCAATACATACAAGTTAGCTATTCCAACCACTTCGCCAGTTTTGCCAAAGAGAAAAGTCAGCTCCAGAGAGACAAAGGGACAAGCACAGCTTGGAATATTGGAGACAGGTCTCAAAACTCAGATTTCTGATACCAGGTGAATAAAACCACCTTATTAATAAGGAAGCCCAGGCAAATGTGATATAGACTCAAGCCTTGTCTGACGCTTCTGCCTCAGGAAATAAAGACTACTAGAGAGCACTAGGGGCATACACATGAGACATGTGCCCTTTCGTGAGAATGAGCCACGCCTAACCAAGTTCAGCCCTCTGAAAGAAGACTTAGACTTGAGTACAACAAGGATGGGCCAGGACCACCAATAACAGTGAATCTCTGAAAAGTAGCACTTCTACAAGGCCACTAACAAGGAAAAGGTAAGGCTCTCTCCTGGCAAAACTCAGTGCCGATAGAGCAATCAGTAACTAAGGGGGGAAATGGAACCTATAATGAACAGGGCAACATTCCCTTGCCAGTTAATAAGAAAATGTTATGTCTCCTTTAAGGAGCCTTTCCCCCATCTCTTGTGAACACGAGAGCCCCCCTTTTCCCCTCTCAGGAAGCTCTATATGTGGAGGAGATGAAAAGTGAGCAGGATTAATTGACTTGAGTGGTTAAAAGGACTGGGTTGATTACTGTCCTTCCAGGGATGTTCCTGTGAATTCCCAGCTGACCCCGGGTGCTGCAGTAGAGAGCTAATCGGGATTGATCGCTCTTCCTGCTTCTTCTCCTTCTCCCAGTCCCTGTCTTCACTGCCCAGGGAGTACTAAGCACTTACTCTCTTGCCCTGAAGTTAGATCTTGTTCCACTGCTGGACATATAGTGAGCTGCTGCTGGGCAGAGATCACGCCTGGTACATGGGTGGGTCCTTGTCATAACACATAATTTGGCATTCTGACAATAAAATAGACTCAAGGATTATTTCTAGAATGAATCAATGAGCAAATCCTCTCATCTCTCTGGCTTCTAGTCTTTTTGTTAGTAAAATGAGAGGTTCAGACCTGAGAGATGGCCTCTAAGCCTCCTTCCAGGTGAAAATCTAATCTAGGGTTTCAGAATGCATCCTAGGGAAGAAGGAGCAAGAATCATGACTGTCTATTTCCTTTTGCCATTGCTTTCTTGTGTTCCTTGAGCCAACACACTTAGAGATTAGAAAGGTTAAGGAGCATTGATCTGCTGTACCCCCATCACTCAAATATGTGGTTTGAAACAGGGCTCCAATCTGACTTGAGAGGTTAGCATCCAGGAGGGTAGGGAAGCAGGAGGGAAGAGCAAGGCTGTATGAGCCTCTGGTGGTAGGCAAGAGAGGAGCAGTGGAGACCAGAGCAAGGCTCAGTCTGGGCACGGTATAAAATTACAACGAGAAATGTTTAGGCAGGCTTGTTTAGGTTTTGACTATGCTTAAGTCAACTCTCATGGAAATAATTCTCATCACTCCCCACCTGCATTTTCTCACGTCAAAACGTTTCAACATACCAGGTTATACTTACCAACCCTATGTTCTTTGTCCTTGGAGAGTTTCCCTGGAGACTAAACTGGGTGAGGGGAGCAGTGTGGGATGGGTAGGAAAAGACAGAGCCCATTCCAAGCAGCTCTGCTCAGCTCTCCCCTTCATACACTGGATATTCTGGCCAAAGCACCCTCCTAGGAGTTGGCAGGCTCCTTCCGCCTTCCTTC
>CM053590.1:6942599-6979039 GCA_028646515.1 Pseudochirops corinnae | reverse complement strand
AGTTCTAGTGCATGATGTCATGACCCGGAGGGCAACATACAAATTTGTACCAAGGGCTGATTGGAGGAGGAATCCAGGACACTGTAAAGAAAGAAACTACTTGAGATAAAATATCCTTTATTAGCATCCCAACAGGAATCACAAAGCATCCCTACCCCAACTTAGCAGAGATCCTTCCCTACAATCTGAGAAAGTGGGTGCCATGAGAACAACAGGTCCCTACTGTTAGGTCACTTCCCAGTACTGGATGATTTAAACACCTCATGCATTCAGTGGAGATGTCAGCTAAGGAGGGGTGTGGCTCCAATTGGACCATCCATCTAGACTGCTGGAAGGTTCACATACCACTGCTGCCCTCTTGATTTCTTAGGCCTTTTAAGCTCTACTGGCCCTTCTCAGTTGACTCTAACTATAGCTGCAGGTGTGTCTTTCAACCTACAGTATCTTCTTGGCATCAGTGAGAAGCCATACTATTTACTGGCACTTGTCCTAACAGGTTGAATATCACTCTTCAGATTGATCAATCAAGAATTCTCAGCAATGGTTACTAGGACAAGATTGCTTTAAAAGCTGTTTGGCTCCTATAGAAAGTATGATGGACAATAGATAACCCATGTGACTTACACATTATAATCCATAGTGTTACAGGTAGCCGCTCTGGCAAGGCTGGAAATGAAATGGCATGAGCCATTTGTTGAAAAAGAGAGTCACTATCATTTTGTATTCCCAAAGCCTAGAACAGTGTTTTGCATACAGTAGGCATTCAATAGATGTTTGTTGGATTAAAGGAAACATAGTGCTTTCATCCAAGCCATGATAGCTCCAAAGCATGAAAAAGGGATTAAGTGATTGGGAAGCTGCATGGAATAGCAGATAGAACCCTTGGATTGAATCTCACCTAAGACATTAGCTGAATGTTCCCAGACAAGTTCCTTAGCCTCTCTGGGCATCAGTTTCCTCACTATAAAACGAGGGGGCTGGTTTTAATGGCCTCTAACATCTCTTCCAGTTCTAAAGGAAAACAATCCTATGATACTATTAGTACAAAGAATAAGAGAGACCAAGTAGCTCCATGTGGAGAAAGAGCCCTGGACTTGGAGCCCAAGGATTGGATTTTCTCCCTAGCTCACCCAACAACTAACTGGGCGATTCTAAGATGGATGTTATGTCTTTCCAAATCATACTTTCCTTATCTGTAAAATTAAGAGACTAGATTACTGAATTTCTACATTTTCCTCCAGCTCTGAAATGCCATGACTTGGTTTTTACTAAAGTGTTTTCTTTTCAAGTGAACTGTGCACAAGAAAAAAATTGGTGGAAGTTCTGACAATCGAATATATCTGCTGAGCTTTGGGGGTGGAGGGGGCCTGACTTTGATCTTAGAGGGGTGAATAATGGGGGTCCATCAGCTAAATAAGAGCCTCTGGAGAGCCTTTGTTCTGGAGTCCTGGAATTTAGCCAAAGAATCCTAAATGTGGGTAATAGCCTTATATTGATGCTTTCCCCTGGTCCCAGTGATCTGTCTTAGTTGGTGGTTATGTATCAGTAAAGTTTCACATAATAAGAACTCCTTTGCCTTCTATTTATATATCATATGTAATAAACTGAGCAAGCCACCTATTTTCTGGCCATTTCAGCTAGTAGGGGAGCTTCTTCTTACCACAGGGCAATCTGCCTTCCCCGTGGGCTGTGGTTCAGTAACACTGTAGTTGATTGCTAATTCTTCAGCCTTAACCATGGGATTACACATGAGTCTGGGCTCCAATTATGCTTAACAGCTTTTTTGACATCTTGGATATAAAACTCACAAATAGCCACAAATTGTTTTCTGGCTGATTTGTAGATTTCCACTGTGGACAAAGAATGGAAAATGTGAAATGTTGGGAAATAGCCCAGACATGTAGAAAGCCACCATGACGGCCATAACCTCCTCACTCCTCATCTCATCCTAAAACAAACAAAAGAATGGATGAAAAAGAAAGATTCTGAGAAGCAATAGAACTAATTGGAAGATTGTTTTCCCTGTTAGACATATATCAACGTGGTGCCCACCTCCCAGCCAAATTCATTCTTCTGATTAAATTGATCCTAATTCTTTCCCTTTTCTTGCCACTTGAAGGACAAACTCATGCTTCACAGGCACTGCTCCAGTGCCCCAGGGCTCCTGTACCTTGTTTAATCATTACAGTGATTTGATAACATTACCTGGTAATCACTCTATCAAAAGGTGATGATTATCTCAGAGATGCATTAAACAGGGATATTGAAAAGGCTGTAGATTGATAAAGACCGGACTCTTCATTCTGAACATTCCAGTCTATGAATTTCATCAGCTGCTCACAGGTCTGTTCCAGGTTTGAGTGATGCCCTTTGCTAGCATCAGAATAAAACAGTAAGAAATTTTTTCACCTAATTCTCTGTTTCTTCCCAAGCCCAAATCATCATTATAGAAGTACTTTATCATGGCCATCAGTTTGGAAATTGGTGAGACCTTGTTCAAATGACTACCTGAAGACAGAACTTACCCTAATCTGACCTGCAACTTCCCCTGGATTACTTGTCCTGGCAGCAGATGTGTCCTTTAAGGTGTTCCCATCACGAAGTTCAAGTGGTAGACAATGCAGGGGAAGGTTGGCCATAACGGAGAGTCAGAAAGAGAGCATGGCAGGAGTAACCCATCTTGAGAAAGCTGTACCAGAAGATTTAGAGAAGGGGCTCTTAACCTTGGGTCCACTGATTCTCAAGGAGTCTGAGATTTCAGGGAGACTGGTAACTTTGATGGGGAAAATTACATCTCTTTATCACTGTAATTAGCTTCCTTTGTAATCCTGTCTATTTTTCTTTTATGCATATTAAAATATTATTTGAAGAAGGAGTCCGTAGATTTCTTCAGACTTACAAAGGGGCCCATGACACCCAGAAAAGATCAAAAATCTCTCATCTAGAGGAAGTGCCAAAGAGACAAGTTTAGACTTACATGTAAAGGAAAACTGATAAGTGCTGTCACAAATTGGAATGGACTGTCTTGGAAGATAGTTGATTTTTCTTCATTGGATGTCTTAAGAAAAAGACTGGATTCCACAATTCCGTCTACCATGCATTGATGGCGTACCTACTATGTTCAAGGCACTTACTAAGTGCTAGTGAAATAATGGCCAAAATGAAAGAGTCCCTGCTTTCGTGGAGCATACCTTCTATTAAAGGAGATAAGATAATGTCTAACTCAGCTCAGCCCCAGACTTCCCTGGGCTACCCTAGTGACCTCACACTGGTAACACCTCTATTCCTGCTGCCTCCTCCTCCGGTGGATAAGTTAGCCTTAGGAACCTCCATCTAATGAAGTGGTCACCCCAGTTATACTCCTTCCCAACCTGGCTCAGCTCTTACTCCCCAGAAGCCTTTCTCGCCCCACCTCACGTAGTACCTTTCCTCCACCTCTCAGCTCCTTTTGATGTATTGTCTCGCTCCTTTAGAATGTCACCTCCTCGAGAGAGGGGACTGTTTTTCTTTTGTTTTGCGTTAGCTTTACCAGCCTGGCACGAGGCAAGCACTTGATGCATTATCTAATCTAACCTAATATGCAGCTATAAGTACATGCCAAATAAACATAAGGTAACCTTTGGGGGATGCACTAGAAGCTGTTTGGGAGAAGATGGCCCTTGAACTGAGGAATGTGAAGAGGTGAGCTGAGGTAAGGAGGGAGGGTCTTTCATTCATGGATGGAAACAGAGGCATGTGATAAAGTGTCAACTATGAGAGTAGCCAGGCTGTACCAGAGAGCATTCACAGACATCATCTACGTTATGGCTGGAGAAAGCTGGATGAAGCAACATTAGGAAGGGCTTTATGTGTTTGATACTAGAGACATTAAGTTGCTCCTGGAATTTATTCCGCTGGGAAGGGAGGTGGTAAGATTTGGGATTTGACAACTATGTGGAGGAGAGACTGAAAAGGGACAGACATGGGTGGATACAACCAATGAGGAGGGTATTACAATCATCCACTCAAGAAGTGAGGAGGTCTGGTTTAGGACAGTGGCCTGATGAGCGCAGAGGAAGGGTAATGGCCGTGCAATCGTGAGTTCACCAACTAACTGGGCAAGAGTAAAGAGTCCAGGATGGCTACAAGGTTGAAAGCCTGGGTGACTGAAGGAACATGGGTCCTTCCACAGAAATTAGGAAGTACACAGCATGTATTCATTCTCCCATTTGAGAAACAAGCCCCTGTGTGTTTTATAAAAGCTAGAGGGGAAAACACGCTCCATTACCCAGGTCACAGGTTGGCTGGTTTGTTTTTCAAGCAGATCTGCACGATTTCCCTTTTAGATACAGTGGGTAGAAGTCTTGTGATCTTTATTGGATTGATAGCCAACTGTTTGCCCCTAGCCCCTCCCAAATGGTCACGCCTACATCAGCTATCACAGAATACAGAGAGGCTAGTATAGCAGGTGGAGGGATAGACTTGGTCTGAACTCCTAAACTCAACCTTCCTCTACTGAAAGCAGTGATGCCAATTTAAAACATATTAAGACATAAAGTGAACAGTAGTTGCCCTCAAGGAGTTTATGCTTGATTTGTGGGACTGCATATATATTTTAATAAGAAAATTCAAAGTATGCTGAAACTCACACAAAATAATTTCCAGAAGGAAAAAGCCTTAACAACAACAAGAAGAATTGGAAAAAGGTCTTTGGTGGGAGATGGAGTCAAGCAGTGCTTGGAATGAAGCTAGCAATTGCAGAAAACCAAAATGAGGAGGGAGGGAGTATATTCTAGACTTAGATGTCAAAGGCATCGGGGCAGGAAATGGGGTATCATGGAACTAGAAAGTCAACTAGACTGGAAGGAAAAGTGTATGAAGGAAAGTAATATAACAATGGAAGCTAGATCACTTCTTGTTCAATCCAGTTGTGTCTGACTCTTCATGACCCCATCTTGGCAAAGATACCAGAGTGATTTGTCTTTTCCTTCTCCAGCTCATTTTACAGATGAGGAAACTGAGGCAGAGAGGATAAAGTGACTTGCCCAGGGTCACACAGCCAGAAGTGTCTGAGGCCAGATTTGAACTCAGGAAGAGTCTTCCTGTCACCAGGCCTGGGGCTGTATGCACCATGGCACCCCCAGCAGCCCCTCCAGGCCTTCACTCCATCTACTGAACCACCTAACTAGATCATAGAGAACTTCAAATACTAGGTTGAGGGAGGGGCAGAAGTGGCCATACAATGCCCAAGTGGCCATAGAGGGTCATAGAGGGCTGCTAGATTCAAGAAGAAATGCTGCCTGTGACAAATACTAAGGACAAGATACTTAAACCCTGAGTCTCTGGAAACTCTCTGGGATGATAAATTGTTGCTTTGTCATGAGCTGTATAGGTCAAGGAAGTTCCCACACTGAACAATCTAAGATCTTTGGTATGTTTTTAATTTTGACAGTCTGCTTTTAAATATTCACAGAAATGACAAAAGCGCATTAATCAAGTCCTAAACTTTTCTAATTAAAAGGGAACGTAGAGGCCATCTAGTCAAATCCCCTCATTTTATTGCCCAGAGAGGCAAAAGGACTTACTATCCATGGTGACTCCATGGATTAGCTGCAGACGCTGGACAAGAATTCAGAGCCAAGTGCTCCAAATCAGTTCTCAAAATCAAAGACTTGGAACGGGGAGAGTTCTCAGAGACCAACCAGTCTAACCCCCTCATTTCACAGATGTGGAAACTGAGGCCCAGAGAGGGGAGGGCCTTGCCCCAGGTTATGCAGGGGTGGGATTTGCACCTAGGCTCTGGCTTCCCATTGGCCTCATGCTCCCTTGTACAATCCTGCTCCTCCTACCACTATACTACACTGCCTCTGTCAGAAAGCCTGCCTTTAAGCAATCTGCCCAAAAACCATCAACAACTCTGTAATTCTCTTATGAAAGCATAAACTTCTCTACTTCCTAACCTTACAGTATGCATCTTATTTAGGCTGTAGTTGTAGACTTTTTCCAACATCCAGGAATCATAAAGCATTTTTTTAAGCTAAAATGCATTGAGAGGAATAACATATACTTAACAAAATTACCCAGTGCATTTGTGGTGAATGGTGCCCGGCTGCCTTTCACTTCTCTTCTGACAAGAATGCGATTGCCCTGAAAATCACTGACCTGCATTTCCACTTCACTTCTATTTGGTTGAAAACAGTCAAGTTTTCTATTGGTTTCCTGAGGTCCCGCGTTCAACTCATCTTGTACAAGATTGCATTAAAGAAGATTGGGCCAATTTGCCCATCATGTTTGGAAAGCACGCTGTGTCCCTGTAAACTACAGCCATATTTATATAGAACCCCAGATCTCTGGCGGGCCTCAAAGGCTCAAGCATTGTATGGGCCAGGATGGCATCACTTAGAGCCCAAGAAGGAAAACAAAGATGTTGAGATAATCCTGAAGCCAAGTCTGGGGACAGAACACATAGTTACTCTTGGCCAAAAAGGGCACATTCTCAGAAAAAGATACAGCTACACACCCTCAGACATATTCACCTCCATCTTTGTTCACCCTGCTCTCAACTCAGTCCAACCAGTATCCCTCTTGGGTCTGAGAAGAGAACAGGCAGTACTCTACTCCTAGGCAGGGCCCTCCATAGGCAACTCCTGAGATCATAGGTTAAGACACAGAACAGACCTTAGGAAGGGACTCTCAACCGGAATCCCATGAACTTGATTGTTTTTTATTGCTTTTTCTGAGAAATGTATTTCAATACTTGATTTCCTTTGTGACTCTATTTTTGTTCATTCAGTTCAATCATGTCCAACTCTTCACGACCCCATTTAGGGTTTTCTTGACAAAGATATTGAAATGGTTTTCATTTCCTTCTCTAGCTCATTTTACAGATGAGGAAACTGAGGCAAATAGGGTAAAGTGACTTTCCTAGGGTCACACACATAGTAAGTACCTGAGGCTGGTTTTGAACTCAGGAAGATGTCTTCCTGCTTCTGGGGCTGGCAGTATATCCACTGTACCATCTAGCTGCCCTTGTTACCCTTTACTTTTATTTCATTCATTTAAAAGCATGATTCTGAGAAGGGACCAGATTTCACAGACTGCCAAAAGAGTCCATGAAACCAATAATGCTCAGAACCTCTGCCTTAGAAGCTAACTGGCATTTACTTAGCAGGTTAAGGTTTGCGAAGCACTTTACAAATAATACCTGATTTACAAATATCATCTGACTTCACCCTCACAACAGCTCTGAGAGGGAGGTGCCATCAGCATCCCCATTTTAAGACTGAACAAATGGAGTAGAGGCTAAGTGACTTGCCTAATATTGCACAGGTTCTGAGTGCGTGAGGTGAGATTTAAATTCAGATCTGCTCTCCACTGGGGGTTGGGTGATTTCGGAGGTCCTTTCCCACTTTGAGATTCTGGGATTCTAAAAATAAATTTTCTAAGCTGGAAATCCGTTATGTTCGTTTGAAAAACCTGTTGTGTAACGTTCAGTTACCCGGTACACCTAAGCATTCATCAGGTTGTTGTTGTGTTTGTCCTTCGTTTTTGAAGAGGACCACGACATCAGTGAAATGATGACATGACTTACAGTTGACTTGGATTTGAGTGAGGCAGGGCTGTACAAGGTCACCAGCCTCACTTTCTCCCCCAGAGCCATCTGGATCCAGTGACCTGATATTCATCAGGACGACAGGAGATGACCCAGGATGCAATGGGAGATTGTGGCCCCAGCTTGATTTTTCATCATCCATAAAAAATCCGTCAAGTTAAACTTCAAGTTCAACTAGTGTCCAGAAGACAAAGGGCTTATTGATGTTCTTTTCAGGGAATGGGCATTGACTGTTAAATGCCACTGTTCAGAATCACATTCATTATTTCAACAAGTATTTAGAGAGGCCCCACTCTGTGAAGGATACACCAAAACATGAAGGTGACAGGCCCCCATCCCTAAAGAGTTTGTGGATTTTGGGGAGGGTGGGATAATAGGGCACTTTGGAAGGGAAAGTTAAATATCAATTCTTCAATGGATATGATTCAATTAAGTTGAATAAACATGTATTAGGTCCCTACTATGTGCAAGGTCCTTCAGAGATACAAAGACAAAAAACAAAAAGGCCAAACTTAGACAATGCAGTGGATATGGTGCCAAGTCAGAAGTCAGGAAGACTCTTCTTCGTGAGTTCAAATCTGGCCTCAGACCCTTACTAGCTGTGTGACCCTGGGCCAGTCACTGCACCCTGTTTGCCTCAGTTTCATCATCTGTAAAGAGCTAGAGAAGGAAATGGCAAACCACTCTAGTATCTTTGCCATGAAAACTCCAAATGGGGTCACAAAGAATCAGATATGACTGAAACAACTGAAAAACAATAACAACCCTCTATGAGCTTACCTTGTATTGGGGGGATTGAGATACACAAATAAATGGATACAAATTGACATGTACCAGAGGGAGAGAGAATTAACAACACGGAGAAGCACAAAAGGCTTCATGTAAGAGGGGGCATCTGGTCACTCTCCTTTGAATGGAATGAGAGATTCTAAGAGTCAGAAGTAAGAAAAGAGTGCATTCCAAGAGCAGGAGACAAGTTTGTGCAAAGGTACAGAGAAATGGGATATTTTATACAGAACACAGACAACAAGCCAGTCTGACTGGAATGGAGACTAGCATGAGTTCTTCAGGGTGACTGCTTCCTTTGTCTTTGGAGACCGTGATCCTGTCAGACACAGCTCATTTATGTCCTCCCTTAAGTTAACCAAAGGGAATCCACCAAACATGGTGAGCAATCTCTCCTAAATCTCTTACCAGTGCCTGAAATGAGAGAGAGAAAGAGAGAGAGAGAGAGAGAGAAAGAAAGGGGAGAGAGAGCACTTATTAAGAGTTGTTGATTGTTGATTGGCATCATAAGAAATAATAATAATATAGGACAGCAGCAATATGAGGGATAATAATGCAAATCACTATATAATTACCACATGGTTACTAGATACAAGGAATATAATAGGTATTTTAATTAATTTTTAAATTTTATGACTTCTTTTGTTTTTAACTTCAACTACATTTCTTAATATACCACTCCTGCCATCTCCTAGAGAATGAGTGTGTGTGTTTGTGTGTGTGTATGTGTGTGACCAGTTCAGCAAAACAGAACAGTATATTTACCAAGTATGACATTCTCAGTACCAATCCATACCCAGAGTCACCTTCTACAAAGAAGGGACAGATACTTCCAGACCTTTTCTTCCAAACTAAAATTAACCATTACAATTTTGCAAAGTGCTATTAAATGTTGAATTGAATTATATCACATAGTTATTTAGAGCCTGAGCTTCAGCTTCAGAATAACGGAAGTAATGGTATCTTATCTCTATTGGAAGATTGTTATGAAGTTCAAAAGGTGTGATGATCTTTTGAAAGCCCAGGACGTGCTCTGCACATCCCAGTTGATGTTTTCATTATTGTTTCTATAGCAAACAGGATGAGAGATCATGGAAGGCTGAGGTCATTAAGGAAAGACCCATGGAAAGGATTGGCCTCGAGTTGGACATTGAAGGACTATTAGAATGTAAAGAGGTGTAAAGAAGGAGGGAAGCATTTCAGGAGGGATAAATGGTAACAACTCTCGAGTGATCAAGTGTTCGATGGGGGAAGAAAAAGGGGTTTGGAATCAGAGGGCATTAGTTTTACTCCTCTGGCTGCTACTTAATACGCCCTTGTGACTATGGAAAAGTCTCCTCTCCGGCTCTCCTTTTCCTTAATTATAAAATGATGTTGACCTAGATGATCTCTAAATTCTTCCTGTCTCTTAATCTGGCAACTGGATGGTACAACTGATAGCACACAAACTCAGAGTCAGGAAGACATGAGTTCAAATCTGGCCTCAGACTCTTAACAAGAATTGTGACCCTGGGCAAGTAACTTAATGTCTATCTGCCTCCATTTATTTATATGTAAAATGGGAGTATACTAGCAGCAGTCTCAGGGCTGTTGTGAGATAATATTTATAAAGTTCTTTGCAAATTTGAAAGTGACATGTAAATTCTGGCTATTAACTTATGACCCTAAATTGCTGAGGCAAAGGTAAGTTTGATGTAAGGAAAATATCATAACCATTAGAGGTATACAAAAGGTTGTTGCAGAACTAGAGACTCCTCCTCATTGAAGGTCTTCAAGCCCACCTGGACAGTCACTTGTAAGATTCTGCTAGAGTTGGGACTCCTTGGTGTATGGGCTGGTTGCCAAGGGTCCTTCCAACTCTCCAATTCTGTAATTTCTCCATTAAAAACCTTTTTTCCCTTCTCAAATTTTGCTTCAACATTTTCACTGGATCTTTCATTTCTCTCATCACCCTCTACTGTGTTTCACTTATAAGTGCATATTCTATTCCCTATCCCCATTAGAATGTAAGCTCTTTGAAGTCAGGCTCCATGCCAGGAGATGATGGGAGGAAAGGGAATATTCTTAGACCTCAGCCCAGTGCTTTACACACACAGACACACACACACACACACACACACACATACACACACACACATACACACACACACATACACACACACACACACACACACACACACACACACACACAAGATGATCCCTGAGTCAGGCTTTCTATAAATATCAGGATAGCATCTCAACCCAAATGAGTGTTGTCTGCACTGGGACTCCATTAAAGTAAGCTTCTCTCAACAGATGTCAATTACCACAAGTTTTAAGGATTTGAGAATCCGGCAGTATTGCTTAAGTAAATGAAGGCTGAAACTGATCTCTGGTGAATTCCTTGAGCAGCCAGACTCAGAGAGCTCACAATGAATCTGAGTTAATGACTGCAGAAGATCAAATTAATTACAATAGTCTCCAAGGAACTTCAAGAAAGAACTCTCCTTTCACACTTGGCTCAAGGCTACTTAACCCTTCAATGGCCAACTCTTTCATTGATAAAGAAGACACTGTCAGGATGGGATGGGGCTGAACCTGTGATCTCATGGGGAAGGGGAGCAGGGGATAGAATAAAGCTGCGCCTAGTCAGCATGTGTTATAACCTTGAGTAATTCTACAGAATCTAGGGACCCTTTTAAGACACATATGTAAATATGAGTTATATTCTGAGAATTTTCAGAGAGAAGTTCAGATGAGGGCAAAAGCCAAAGAGTGGTTTTTGTAGCCATGTTCCACCTCACCCTAATATTGGGCCCTGCCTATATAAATCCAGAACTGCAAGTGCCATGGCTTATACATTGATGCCATTTTCAGTGGCATGAATTGGCTAAATATATCCTAAATCTCAACTGAAATTTTTTTGGGGGTGAAGGTGCTTAAACAGCTCTATTAGATAAGTGTGAGGGAATGTCAACACAAATGGGCAAGTGGGACAAAGAGTGGAGAACTTTCAAAGATAGTATAGTAAAGAGTGTCAGGAAGTGATAAAAGACTAACTTCTAACTTCAGTAAATCAAAAATCTACTTGAATACCTACTATGTGCTAGGCATGATAATAGGTCCTAGGGATACAGATGCAAAGAATGAAAAAAATTCTACCTCAGTTCACCAGTAAGCCCTGAATAAACCATATGAGCTGATAGATCACCAAGAGAGGGCAGAAAGAGTAAGGAAAAGACCTAGGGCAAAGGTTTGGGGAGGACACACTTCTAAGGATCAGGACATGGATGATAATCAGCCATGGAGACTGAGGAGTAGTCAGATATTTAGCAGAACCAGGAAAGAATAGTCACAGAAATCCAGAGAGGAAACGGTATCAAGGAGGAGATGGGAATCATGAGGGTCAAATGCAGCAGGTAGGTAGGAAAGGATAACAATGTGTGAAAAGACAATCTAATTTGACAATTAAGAAGAAATCATTGGTAACTGTGGAGAGAGCAGTTTCACTTGAGTGATAAGGTCAGAAGTCAGCTCACAGAGGTGAGGAGTGGTTGAGAGGAAAGGATATAGTGGATACAGTGAGTGTCAACAGCTCTTTCCAAAGTGTTTGGCTGAGATATGGAGGAGAGATATTGGATAATAGTTTGAGGGGATGGTTGTGGCTGGTAAAGGAATTAATGTGAAGGACGAGAAAAAATTTGGATGTGTTTACATGCAACAGAGAAGGAAACAGTAGAAAGGAAGACAAGGTTCTGGAGTTAAAACTTCATTCACAGGCACCATTTCCTTATTTGAAGAGAAGTAAGGTAGAAGAGGAATTTGGCTTATTTTTCTTGGTTCTTGTTGGCAGAACTAAGAACAATGGATGGAAGTTAAATGAAAACATATTTAAACTTGATTTAAGGAAAAATTTTCAATTTATCATCAAGTTTTGACTTACTCTGTGCCTGGCACTGTACTAAGTACTTGGGATACAAAGAAAGACAAAAACACCATCTCTGCCCTCAAATGGAAGTAGGCAACAGGCACAGATACATACAACACACCTGGAGAGAAGATGGAAGGAAGGTAGCCTTCAAGAAGAATACACCAGCCCCTGGGAGTATAGAGAAAGGCCTCCTGCAAAGAAGGTCATTGGAGCTGAAGGAAAGCAGAGTTTCTAAGATGTGGAGGTAAGGAGGGAGAAAAAGCCAAGGACAGAGGAGAGCCGATGCGAAAGATGAAAGAGTTTATTTGTATGAGGAAAAGAAAGCAGGCCAGAATGGCCAGAGCTAAGATTTCATGGATATGAGCAAGGGGTGAGAAACCCGAAAAGACAGGAAGGGGCCAAACTGTGAAGAACCTTCAATGGGACATGATTTTAGACCTCATCCTGGAAGGGATGGGGAGCTTCTAGAGCAGTGGTTCTCAACCTGTGGGTTGCGACCCCTTAGGGGTCGAACAACCCTTTCACAGAGGTCACAGGGGTCACCTAAGACCATCAGAAAACACATATTTCCGATGGTCTTAGGAACCTCCTCTATCCGTCTCCAGGCAGATCCACCCACATGCAGACATGCCCACATACGACTATTAAAGGGTCACAGCATTAAGAAGGTTGAGAACCACTGTTGTAGAGTTTACAAAAGGGAGTGTGACATGGACATGACCTATACTTTATTCAGGAAAATCCCTTGGGCCACTGAGTGGAGGATGGATTGGAGTGGAGAGAAACAGGACAAGGACACCAATAAGAAGGTTATTGTGGTAGTTTAGGTAAGAAGTAACAAGAGCTTTTTTTCATGAGGGTGCTGTCTTTATGAGTACCAAAATGGAGAATATAGAAGAGGTATTGTGAGGGCAGAAATGACAAGATTTGTTAAATGCTTATGTTTGTGAGTGAGTCTGACATGGTATGGATATTGTGATTCTGGGTGGCTGGAGGAAGGTGGCAGGGCCCTCAAGTCACAGAGAAGCTCATAAGATGTCTGGCTTTGGAGAGGAAGAGGTTTTAAATGTGCTGAGTCTTAGATATGTAATAGGCCAGCTAGTGATATGAGATTGTAGTTCAAGAGAAAAGCTTGGGCTGGATCTGCTGATTTGAAAATTATCTGAATGGAGGTAATAATTGATCCCATGGGAACCGATGAGATAACTGAGAGACTATAGAGAAAGAAGAAGAGGGCTTAGGGCAGAACCTTGGTAGACACCCAGAGTTAATGACTTTGATGTGGATGAAGAAACAACAAAGGACTGAGACAAGTACATGGTGAACCAATGGAGAGCAGTGCTACACAGACATGGGGAGGAGAGACTACCTAGTAGGAGAAGCTGGTCAACAGCATCAAAGACTGAAGATTGTTCAAGAAAGATGAGAACCCAGAAAAGGCTGCTGCATTTGACAGCTGCATGATTGTTAGTAACTCTGGAAAGAGCAGCTTCAGTTTTTAATATTTAGGATATTCTAAAAATGAAACAAGCTGCCTCAGTATGTAATAAATTCCTGACATCGCTGAATATCATTGAATGGAAGCTGAGTTGTCACTTATTGGGAAGTTTATACTGTAGATGGTATTCTTTGTCAGCTCTCAATTAAACTAGGTACCTGTGACGTCCTTTCCAACCCTGAAATTCTGTGAGTCAATTAAAGATATCCTAACAACAGTGTTAGGATAGTACCTTTGTCCATTTCAGCCTAGGAGGCAGTGTGAAACCCATTTTATGCATTATAACATGGGGGGAAATGTGATGACAGAGCCACATGATTCAGATACTTGGGGAGGCCACCCTTTTTGGACAGCTGTAAAACCCATACAAGGCAATGGTAAGGAGAGCAGATAAAACATCTCTGTATGGTCTCCACTCATCAGGTTGTAACTTCCCTGCTAGGGTGGTCATTGACATGTTTAGTTCTTTCTGACATCTTTATGAGTGACCCTACTCATGAGCCCATCATACCAACAGGTCTCTCTGCTGACCCAGCTGGTGCTGCGATAAAAGCATTGGCTAAGCCTCAAAGTGATATACAAATGAACTGTTATTATTACAGAGGAAAGAAGGCTTGACTTGGAGTCATGAGAGACAATGTGGAGGATCTTCTCCCTCCCCAAGAACTTCCAAGTCTTTCTTGAGGCCAGCTGAGGAAAGCAGCACCCTAGCAAACAGCATGAGGAGAATTTTCCAGCTGTAACTTAATGTGATTTCAAAAACAAAAACAAACCAGGCACAGTTCTGTGGTTGCTCAGCAAAATGGAAAACCCCTCTGGCCATGGACCATTGCCCATAGTTAGGAATAATGGAATGCCCCCAGGTCCAGCAGCAACAGTGGATGCTGTGAGTGTATATGCTCTAGGGAGCCTCAGGTAGACACAGTGGCAGCAGCCAGGCCTCCCCTAAATCCCTGTTGTCTAGGAGGTGGAAAGCCTGCTATTGAGCCACAGAAATCAATCTAGAAAGGCCCTAAATTCTCAGTGGCAAGCCTTCTCTCTAGTCAAAGTGATCATTTCCTGGAATGCCAGGAAGGGAAAACAAGAAACCAGGGAGTAGGTCGGCCAGTCATCCTGCTTCTGCTTTTGGCTGGGTTTTTTTCTTAACCCAAATCCTAAGGAAAGCAAATGTTTTTAGCAAACCCAGTTTGTTGCAGGAATAGATACAGCAGGTCAGATGGTTTATGATCAAGCAAAATGCTGACATTCCTTCCTTCCTTCTTTTCTTTCTTTCTCCCTTCCTTCATCTTTCCTTCCATCACTCCTTCCTCCTTCCCTTCCTCTCTTATATTCCTTCTATCCTTCTTCCTCCGTCTCTTCTCTTCTATTTCCCTCCCTCCCTCCCTTCCTTCCTGCCTTCCTTCCAAAGGATCCAAAGGGGCTGCATGAGTAGCCTTCTCCCTGAAAGACCTGAATGCAGAGGAGCAAATGCTTCTTGGGGAGAAAATGTTTAAACTTTTTGGTGGAGGACTCATCTGGAAAGAGTGAATTTTAAGTAGTAATAGTAAGTGGCATTTATATAGACCTTTCAAGTTTTCCAAAGCTTCTTACCTCGGTTAGCTTACCTGAGCCTTACAGCAATCATGTGAGAGAAGTGCTACAGGTATTACTATTATTCCTATATTACAGATGAGGAAACTGAGACCCCAAGAGGTGAGGTGACTTCCCCATGGTCACACAGCTACTACGAGTCAGAGGCGGCATTTGAAACTTACTCTTCTCATTTCCAAGCCTAACTCTCTACCCACTTTGCCATGCTGCCCCACAGATCTAGGACAGAAAGGATCCTGGAGGACAACCTATCCAATACTATCATTTTACAGAAGAAACTGAGCCCAGGGAGGGTAAGAGGCTTGATTCCAGCCACACAGAAAGCAAGCCAGAAGAGGTAGAATTCAAACCCAAATCTTCCCAACTCAAAAACCAGTACTCACTTTTCACTATACTAAGCTGCTGCTTTGATATGTTGGTAACTTAGAAGATACTTGGGAAGCCCCCAAATTGCAAGATAAGTCAGTTAACTGTTTTGTTGTTGTCAACATAACCGTCTCCAAAGGGGCTCCAAATGTCACCCACTAGACATATTAAGAACAGCTAAGCATTTATGTTGTTCCTTAAGGTTTGCAAAGTGCTTTCCATACATTATCTGATTTTGAGTCAGTCATCAATTTGACCCAATTACGTGCAGCATTCAAATAACCAAGTAGGCCTATTTTTAAACACATCCTTTTAGAAAGTATGGAAAGGAATACGTACGGAGCCCAGCCCTATATCTTTACAAGCCAATTTTTGATCAAAAGTGTTTTATACTTAAACCTTCCAATGGCATATCTGGAAAATCGATTGAATGGTCGATATATATAGCGAACCATTAACCCAATTTGATGTGCATTGTTTTTCAATCCAGGAGGGATGGCATTTTTCTAAAAGGTCGATGTCCAGGAAAAAGGACAGTCTTAAGAAATGGTTATTGGCTCTCGGCCTCCCCTCCCCCATACTTGTGCCCCCTGACGTCGTCCTCCTGACATGAGGAGAGGAATCAGTAACCCTCTACGTCTGCTTGCCCTTGGTGACCTTCATGCATATTTGATACCCTTACCCACATTTGCTGAAGCAAAGTAACTAACCAGCATTATCCATCAATCGTAGAAAGTTAATCATGCTCTATAGCTCCTCATTTCTGTCTTCCTTTAGCAATTTTTTCATTCTCAGGATAAAAGCTTATTCCAAATGGGGCTATAAATATTTTTCAGAGACAGAGACAGAGAGAAGATTCACCAATGATTGAAGTAGGAGTGTGGATATTTCAGATTTTGTTTCCTTTTACTTGTAAAATTTAGGGAATCTCCACATCCACTTGGAGTCTTAGGGCCTTCTTCTGCATGGGCAGGATGGCAAAGGGCCTCGAATCACTATCATTAAAAGACCAGTTGAAGGCACTGTGATTGTCTGGCCTAGAGGATAAGGTATGTGATCTTTAAGAGTGTCTTTAACTCCTTGAGGGGTCATCATATAGAAAAGGAATTTGACCAGTTCTGTTTTGTTGAACAAAAGGACATACGTAGGAGCAATGAGGAAAAGTCACAGAGAAATAGATTTGAGTTCCACATAAGGAAAACATTCTATCAGTTAGAAATGACCCAAAAGAAAATACAATGGATGGCTTTGGGGCAGGTGACTATTGTTAGACGTCTTCAAGCAGAAGCTCAGGGATGAATCATGGAGATTTTGAGATAAGATTCATGATTTCAGTAACGCTTGGATTAGGTGAATGCTGAGATTATTACCATCACTAAGAGTTTATGTGGGTCTAGGCACCAACTTGTCCCTGGAATGCTCTTCCCCTCACTTCTCTGAAGCCCTAGTGCCCTTTGAGGCTAGACTCACAAGCTACCTGTTCCAAGGGACCTTTATTGGTTTCCCCAATTATTGCTGTCCAAATCATCATACCTTTATTTATTTGATATATATCCTTTCTATCTGTGAATATGCTGTATCCACCAATACTGATCCACCAATAAATCAATCCGCCCCACATCACTTAAAGTAAATGGTAAGATAACCAATCAATCACAGACTTTAGACTAAATGTGAAAAATCTTGTAATGACTTTGCTCAGGAATCATGTTTGAATAGGCTGAAGAGACTTAGACATGCCCCAGGGGTCCTATATAAATTAGCAAGCTAAGACACCTGGAGTTATTAAAGATGTTGGATCAAGTGTGGCCTTTCAACCTACACCTGAGGAAGATTTTCCTGGAATAAGCCTCACTTTGGTCAGAGGAGGACCTTGTCAGCTCTGAAGGGTCCAGAGGATGTTGGACTTCCCATCTTCCCACTGGTATATTGGCCATATTACCAATTCAGTTGATGGTAGTGTCTGTACCAGGAGCTCACAATGGACAGATGTGAATTCCCCATGCCTAGGAGAACTTCTTGAGTGCCACCAAAAATGTGAAAAAAAGATATGTAGCAACCAAGAGCCATTGAATCATGCCTTTACCATTTGTGCTTTCTAAACCTGAGTCCATTTTTCCCAGGACCAGGGGTGGGGGGTGGGGGTGATGTTTTGTGCCAACTATGCCACGAAAGTAAAAACCTCTTGCTCCAAAACTGTTTAAGGTTGGTTGACTAAATTGATTCTTAACTGATAATCTCCAGGAGAAGAATGCCTGGGATTCAAGTGGGATTCAAGTCAATGGCTTTGGAGAATCACCCTTGACTCCTAACTGATGTCCCCCAAATCCCGTGGGGGAGTTATGGCCTTGCTCCATGACCCAAGATTCCAGCATCAGAGTGAAAGCTGAAATAAGTATCCCCAGCATTTATACGGGGTATATTCCTATTAAAATATATGTTCCTTAAGGACAACATGTATCTCATTTTTTATTTGGATCCTCATTAATTAGCACAGCTCCTGAAACATAGTGGAAGCTAAGGAATGCTTGATAATTGACTGAGTTATTAATTGATTGATGTGTTTTCCAGTAAATGCCTTCTGGTGATGGAAGTTCACTAGGATATGTATGTTGGGTGTGGTGAAAACGAATACCAGAGATGGCTTCATTCAGTATTCTTTATCAGTATTTAAGCTATGAATTTCAGTGAAATCACAAAGTAATCAGTTGTTTGAATATTCCCTCTTGGTTACATTGTTTTACAACCACTTAAGCTCTGTGTTTGCTCAGCAAAACAAAAAATTATGCTTATCAAATTTGCAGATGAAAAACTAGAAGCGATGGCAAATATTGTAAATGACAGTGTCAGTAAACAGAAGTATCTTGACAGGCTAGAAAGATGGGCTTTATCTAACAAAATGAAATTCCGTGGGTGAAGATGGAAATTGTAATATTCAGAAGACTCACCCTCTCATTTCAAAAATACTTTTTTCTCAAAGAGAGTCAGAAGGTACTCAGGGAATGGTGAGCACTGAATAACCTCACAAAAATAATAAAACTGGCTATATTTGAACTGATATCGAATTAGTGATTGCTACTTTAGAAGTCGCTTCAGAATCATCTATCTGTATACAATAAGGCCATTCACTATGCCAATATCAAAATCAATACCAAGATAGAAGAAAGAATAAAGAAAAGACACAGTCCACAAGTACAGCAATTCCGAACTGACCTGTTCAAATGAACTTTGGAAGATGAAAAACAGGAAACGGATAAAAGAAAAGACAGTAATTTAGCTATCATTTTCTGCAGTTTAACTGATTTCAAGTACACCAAAATGAAGGTGTTAATGAGCCCGTGAACCATTTAAACTAGCAAATTCTTACTTTCTTCACAATGTAAAGAGTTAGAGGTGTCAGTGCTTATACTAATTTATAATATAAATTCATTTGCAAAATTTTCAGAAGGAGTCTAAGCTCAGCCACAGAATATGGAGGGTATCTGATCAAAACTTGAGTTCAAGTAACACTTATAGAATAGCTCATCAGCTGAGAGAAGAGCAGATTGAAAATTCAGAGGAGCCTGTTCACTATTTGACAAGGATGGAGATGGTAGCATCACAACAAATGCTTGAGGATTATAATGAAGTCACTTGGGCAAAACCCTCAGAAGCTGAATTATAGGATATGATTAATGCAGTAGATTTGGATGGTAATGGCATAATTGACTTTCTGGAATTTCTGATCATGTCAAGAAAAATTAAAAATGTAGTCAGTGAAGAAGTTGCAGAAGCATTCTGCATTTGATAAGGGTGGCAGTGGCTCTGTTAGCACAGCAGAACTTTGCTATGGGATGATAAACCTTGGAGAGACAAATGGAAAAATTGATAAAAATGATCAGAGAAGCAGATGTTCATGGTAATGTTCAAGTAAATTAGGGAATGGGAAGGGGAAAAGGGTGAAGGGAACAAGCCATTATTAAGTGCCTACTATGTGCTAGGCCCTTTGGTAAGTGCTTTAATATGTCGTCTCATTTGATCCTCACGACAGCCCCATGAGGTGGGTGCTATAATGCTCTGTTTTATAGTTGAGGAAATTGAAGCAAGCAGACGCTAAGTGACTTGCTTGACATGACTCCGTTTAGTATCCAAGGACAGATTTTAGCTCTAGTCTTCTTGATTCTGGGCCCCGCACTCTGCCACTGTGCCCCCTGATTTGTACAAATGATCGCCTCAAAAATGAAAATAATTTTCAGAACATACACAGTTTCTTGTACAAAATATATTTGCCTTTTCTTTGTAGTTTATTTACGAAAGGTTTCTCCCCATCTACCACCATTAAAAGGAAATGATGGATACTGATTGGGACTCCATTCCTCCATGTTTTTCTTCCCTTTATTCCACCGTCCTTGCCTTGGAAATCTATTTTGGAAAACTGATCATTTAATACATTTCATGTGGCTTACTCTAGATATATCTAAGCTCTTCTGTTCATATAAGCTTAGGTGGAGCTAATTAAATGAGGAAACATCTGTGGTTGAAGCAGGGAGTTGGATCTCTGCATCAACTATTGACTAGTCAACAGTAGGCACTTAAAGTTATCTATTGCAAAATAAGGGTATTACAACACGGAGGCAGTTCTTGTGCTGCTGCTCATTCCACAGAGGCAGCTAGGTGGCAGTGGTGGGAAGAGCTATGGGCCAGGAATGAGGAAGGCACAAGTTCAAATCTAACTTCAAAGATTTACTAGCTGTGTGACCCTGAGGAAGTCACTTTACTCAACTGTAAAATGGGAATCAAAATAGCAGCTACCTACTGTTGTGAGGAAGCACTTAGCATGTGTTTGGCTTATAATAGCCACTAAGTAAGTGCTCATTTCCTTCCTTCCTTCCTGTACCAGAACATTTTCTTCCATTGTTACTTGATTTTTTTTTACAATTTTACTTAGAGACTTCTTTTTTTAGGCTGTTTTCTATGTCTCAAATCCATTCCAATTTGCACATTTGTTTTCCAATAAAAATTACCATTCAAATTTACAGAGAAGATTATAGGCAGTATTGTCCTACAAGATAGCAAAAGTAAGTGGGGGAGCAAATGAGTCTGTAGAAAACTGGGAGTAAGACCCAGCTGCTCTGAGATAATCCCCAAAGCATTTAGCAATAAAATTGGAAGAACAAAAAATGTGCAGAAGAACAGATTTGCTAGCATTGCTATGCAATCTCTTCACAATCAGAGATTTAAAGCTGGAGGAAACCTCAAAGGCCATCAAGTCCGATCCCTTGAATTAACAGATGGAAACTGAGGCCCAGAGAGGTCAAATATATTGCCTAATGGCACCCAGGCAGTAGCAGCAGAAATGTTTGAGCTTAAGCTAGGTCTATTTTCATTGTACCAATTGATGACAATGGAGCTCCTTAATACTTCTGAATCCAATGTGCTCCCAGAGGAAATGAAAAGGACTCTCAGAAAAAAAGACTTTGGGAAACATGGCCAGCCCAGGTTAAGTACACACAGAACAACTCTGCTGGAGGTAACTCCATTTTAAAAGTGAATCAACAAGAATTTACCAAGTGCTTACTCTTGACCAGCGGTTCTCAACCTGTGGGTTATGTTCAATTTATAACAATGAAAATACATCCTGCATATCAGATATTTGCATTATGATTCATAACAGTAACAAAATTACAGTTATGAAGTAGCAACAAAAATAATTTTATGGTTGGGGGTCACCACAACATGAGGAATTGTATTAAAGGGTTGCGGCATTAGGAAGGTTGAGAACCATTGCTCTGGACTGAGCCCCTGGAGATACAAAGGAAAGTAAAAACCAGTCCCTGTTCTCAAGGAGCTCACAGTTTAAAGGGGGAGACTTCACAGAAATGTCTACAAACAAGATATGTATGTGATAAATTGTATATAATCAGAGAGAAGGCACTGAGATTAAGGAGGGCTAGGAATGGCTTCTTGCAGAAAGTAGGATTTTAGTTGAAAACTTGGAGGGACCAGTTCTCGACATATCTGAAAGAGGAAAAGATATCCCAAAAAATCATGATTAAGTAATGACAGAAATGTTTCTGATATCCATTTTTGACAGCAAATTCTCAGTACATCCTTTGGAGTCCTGATAGATTCTATTAACATATACGAGATGTTTCTCGTATGTTTTTTTCATATATTTGCAGACATGCAAATGACCCAAGTTTTCTGGAGTAGGGAGCAAGATTATAAGAAAAAATAAACTTTTGACCATTCTGCTTCACAAACTAGGTCCTTTGCATTTTTTTCTATATGTTTGCAGCCTTTTACCAGAGAAAAGCTGCCCAGCCTTAGAAGTGCTACACTACCAAAAACTCTTCGGCAATGAATGTACTTTGAAGATATTTCTCCTAACAGGATTTTTACTACATTCATGCACAAATGACCAACCGGCCATCTCTCTGGAAGAAATAGAATTATATACTGTTCATAAATTTACTGACAGCAGGTTGCAGCAATAAACATTTCATTTGATCTTCTTTCCCTACAACAGTAAGACAGCTACCTGAGCAGAAATGTGGTCCCTCCCTTTGAGAACTACATACTGCTTTTTATGCATTCTAGTCTTCCAACAATCCTTTGAATGCTGACATGGCACATGGAATTAGTCTGTTTGATGTTCAATGAATCAAATTCCTTCACTGCTTTCAGGAAGACAGGAATGGATCCCTTCATCCTGAGAAATGAGTTTTATCCATGTGTCTGTCTAGAAGTGACTCACTGACAATGAATAGCAGGACTCTTGTCTGGAGGTTTCATGGGAGCCAAAGCTTGAAAAGAAAGGTGCCTACAGGAAGGAAATCTGGTTTTGCCTTCTGAACCTAATGTCCCCAGCATCTGTGCTCCTTGGTTTGATCCCTAAAAAGTATGTTTGTTTGTTTTCATCAACAATTAATTATATAGCAATGCGGAAAAGTAGCAGTCCATGAACATTTCTTTTGTAAATATATTTGCATGTATATATGTATATGTGTGTATACATATGCTTTTAAATCATCCTGAAAAGAATCCATAGACATTACCAGACTTCCAAAGGGGTCCATGATATGCACACATGAAATTTTACAACACATTTTATACAGGCCAGAGGAAACAATGCTTAAACATAAAGCATGTGAAAAAGACCCCCAGTTTTCAGTGGACCACAAGCTTAATATCAATTAATCATGTAATTTGGCTTCCAATCAAAGCAAATTTCGACAGCCTTACTACTAATAATGACAGTTTGCAATTTCATGACTTTGTGATTTTTAAGCAATAAAGTGACACCAAATCTGCAGACTTGTATTTAATTCTGAGTGTCATGCTTCAAGGGGGATTTTGACATGCCGTAAAGTATCCTGGGGAGTTCAACAGAAGGTGAGAAGTCTAGAAATCACGTCTCATCAGGAGTAGTTGCATAAACTGGGAGTATTTAACCTCATTGTGGGAAAGCCTTCTTGAATTTGCCTCATTCTGGCCAAACTCTGCCTTCTTCTAGGAGGCAGCATTGTAGAGTGGATAGTCAGGAAGACCTGGGCTTGAATCCAGCCTCAGACATTTAACCAGATGTGTGGCCAGAGGAAAGTCACTTAAATCCTCTAGACATCAATTTTCTCATAAGCAAAATAAGGGATTTGGAGCCACTGGCTTCTAAGCACCCTTCTAGCTCTGAATCTATAATCCTATTATCCTGGCTGTTGTTGGTGTTGATTATTTTTCCAGTTTTGTGTTTTCTTCAAATCTGTTAAGTATGCCTTCAGTAGATGCCTCCATCTTATTGAGAAAGGTGTGGCATAACACAGAGTCCAAAACAAACACCTGAGATACCCCACTGGAGATCTCCTTCCAGATTGCAGATGATGCACTAGTGATTATTCTTTGGGTCTGGTTGTTTCCTCATTGTATGATTATCTAGCCCAGCTCTCTACCTGGTTCAAAAGAAAAGCATGAGAAACTTGGTCATATGCTTTGTTAAGATATAGGTAAATCTTATCTTCTACATTCCCCTGATCTACCTGCTCAGTAGATCTTAGACCTCTCTGTCAAAAAAATAAAGTAGTGAGGAAAATAAAATGAGTCTGACATGACCTGTTCTTGAAGTAGGAAGGCTGGCTCTTTGCAGTCACTGCTTCACTTCCAATTGCCCGCCCATTGAAGATTGTGCTCAAAAATATTGACAGGTGTATACGCTAAACTCACAACCCTCTAGCTTTCAGACTCTTCCCTTTTTCAAAAGCTGGGAGCACAGTTTCCATCTCCAGTCCTGCGTCCCTTTCTATTTTCTTCACAATCATCACATTGCTGAACAATGACCTTTACCAATTCTTTCAGCACTCAATGACACAGTCCATATGGGCCTGGTGACTTGAATTTATTAAAGGCAGCTAGTTATTTACCATCTTGTCTTGGGTTTCTACTCCCTGCTAATGATTTTTGTTAGATCTTTCACATTTCAATGGTCATTCTCCTTGGAAGAGAAAATAGAGGTAAAATAAGAACTGAAGAGGTCATCTTCCTCACCTTCATCCATTATTGTCCCTTCTACACCAAGGGGCAGGCCTATCTTTGGTCCTAAAAATAACTAAATTCTCTTTAGAGCTCAGTGACTCCAACTTTCTTTTTTTTTTTTCTTTTCTTTTCTTTTTTTTTTTTTGCTTTTTGGAGGGCAATTGGAGTTAAGTGACTTACCCAAAGTCACACAGCTAGTAAGTGTGTCAAGTGTCTGAGGCCAGATTTTGAACTCAGGTCCTCTTGACTCCAGGGCCAGTGCTCTATTCACTGGGCCACCTAGCTGCCCCCCATGACTCCAACTTTCAAAGAAAAGACGCAAAGTGAGTTCATTTTATTTTGTGTAGATGATAGGGGAATGTAGGGGAGGAACTAGAGTTAAATTAAGTTGTTCTTGAGAACAGTAAATGATAAGAAAGTTGCCCTATTACATTTAGATACATTTATTACTCTAAACCTTACTCTAAAATGTGGTTCTCAACCTTCCTAATGTTGTGACCCTTTAATACAGTTCCTCATGTTGTGGTGACCCCCAACCATAAAATGATTTTTGTTGCTACTTCAAAACTGTAATTTTGCTACTGTTATGAATCATAATGTGAATATCTGATATGCAGGAATAGAGCAATGGCCCTGGAGTCAGGAGAACCTGAGTTCAAATCCAACCTCAGACACTTAACCCAAAAACTATCAGTGTGACCTTGGGCAAATCACTTAACCCCAATTGCCCTCCAAAAGGCAAAAAAATAAAAATAAATTTGAAAAAATAAATAAATATCTGGTATGCAGGATGTATTTTCATTGTTACAAATTGAACATAATCCACAGGCTAAGAACTGCTGCTCTAAATGATGCTTCTTATTCAGTAATCCAGTTAGTCGATTAACATTTATTCAGTACCTACTATGTGTCAGGAATTGTACTTAGCCCAGCCCTTAGGGGACAAAGAAAGGCAAAAGACAATCTTTGCTCCCAGAGAGCTCACAATGTAGTGGGTGAAACAAGATGCAAAAAAAACTATGGACAAACTAGCATTACATAGGGCAAAAAATCCAAATGGTCTTGAACATTTGTGTTCATTTTTTCAGTAAAGGTTTTTTAATCATTTAAAAAATATAATTGAATGAAAAAATGTCCCCTTCTCTCTGTCTCAGGTAACCATACCCACAGGATGTCTACTTGTCAGGCTGGACCGGGAGGCCATAATGTAGATACCACCATTTAATGACTATAGTTTTCCCTATATGCATGTAAAGCATGCAGGAGAAAACTGGAAAGCTTTATTGAATGATAATCTTGCCAGCTTCCACATAAGAGCCATGGTCAAGTCACAAAAGTGAAAGCAAAAGGCCACTTCACATTTTTGTCTCTGAACAGCCGTGGAAAGCATGGACAAATGTAGTAGTTGATTAGTCAGCCATTGCGCAATCAAGAGAGTTATTGTTATGATTTTATTCTTTAAGGAATCTTGTATGCTCTTAATCGCCACATAGAAGTCACAATTTGTTGGAAGAGAGCCTTCAAAGGCTGTGTTTTTGTCTGCATCAACAGCAACAATGATAACAACATCTCTATAGCCTGTTAAGATTTACAAGGCTTTTATATGTTATCTCGTTATATCCTCACAACCCAGTTATTATCCTCATTTTTCAGAGGAGGAAACAGAGGCATAGAGTACTTATGTGATCTGCACAGCATTATACAACTAGTATCCAAAGCTAGATTTAAATCCAAGCCTTCCTGACTCCAAGGACAGCCCTCTATCAAATGTGCCACCTCATTTCCTCAATCAAATGCTTTTTATTTTGGTTGACCAAAACATTAAGACTGATGGATCTTATATTCTCCACATAGTTCAATCACTTGTGTAATTGTGAAGATATGGCCCATTACAGGGAAATTATATACATATAAACCTCCCCATATCTTGTCAAGGATATCAACTGTCAATACTTGTGTAGACGATTCTCATAAAGATATTATGAGTGTGAGAAAGTAAGCCTATGGATTAGTACTTTATACTGTTTTCTTGGTCAACATTTTAGGGTGATATTATCATCCATTATTTTTTCATTCTTTTCATGTTTTCAATTCTCTGAAATTCTTTGAAAATCTCTCTATATGTGCTTTCAAGACCGTTTCATCTACAGCACAGATTCCTTGTGGCTCCCTTTGGTCTTGTACTACTTCTCCTGACTTCTTTCTCTTGTTCGTCTTCTCCTCTTTCTCCTTTCCTTCTCATTGCTACGTCTCTCAACTTGTCAAGGAACTCAAGTGTTTCCTGGACTTTTGACCTTTTTATGTAGACCTCTTCACCTCAAAAAACTTCTGTAGCACTTGGTGATAGTCAAGACCAATATTTTTAGTTTCATTCACTTCCCATTTTTCAGAGTCAACAGCATGCTTTGATAAGTTGGGTGAGAGCTGCTCTGATTCCAGTCAGTGTCTTCTCTTTTGTCCTTCCAATTTCATATTGACTTTTATCTTTGCTCAAACGCATGGGTGGTCTTTCTGCCCACAACTGATTCTGAAAGGACCCCCACTGAAAGTTATCCCATGGGTAACTAGTTGGCTTTTTTTTCTGTCTGTTTGGATCTGGACAATTTTTTGTGATTTTGACAGGCTGTCATTAGGATCAAATAAATTAATGTAGGTAAAGACCTTTGCAAACTGTTAAATGCTACACCATCGTCTAATAATAATAATAGCTGATGTATTCTTAGTTTCCCGTATGAGACAGTGAAGTATTTCTATGGAGGTGCCTAGGTGGTGCAATGGATAGAGCAGTGGGCCTAGAGTCAGAAAGACCTGTGTTCAAATACAGCCTCATATACTTCCTATCTTTTTGACCTTGGACAAGTTACTTAACCTCTGTTTGCTTCCATTTCCTCATCTGTAAAACAGGGATAATAATTGCCCCTAATTCACAGGGTTCTTCTGAGGATCAAATGTACCTGGTATATAGTAAGTGCTATATAAATGTTAGCTATTATTATGGTGAAGTGGTAAAAAAAAAAAGCCTTCATGGGTAGAGGGTGCCCCCACACCAGGGAAATAATGAATCTGTGTATTAACAAAGTAGATTTAGGGGCATTTTCTTCCTTTTTCTTTTTTATTACGTTAAACATTAGAGACGACATTAGACACCAATGCAAACACCTACACTTGCTTCAGACGTAACCATTTACATTGAAATTGATTTCAATGCACATATTCAGTCCAATTTAAGAAATATTTATGAAGTGTCCCTTTTGTTCCAGGAGCTGAGCTAGTTAAGAGCACTAAGGCAAACATGGAACCATCCTTTCCCCCAAGGAACTGACTTTCTTTGGAGAAGAAACAATATGCATGTAAAAAAAAAAAGCATTGGGGGGAAAAAAAAGCAAAAAAAAAAATTTCTGTGGCGGCTAGGTGGTGCAGTGAATAGAAACCAGCCCTGGAGTCAGGAGGACCTGAGTTCAAATCCAGCCTCAGACACTTAACACCTACTAGCCGTGTGACATTGGGCAAGTCACTTAACCCCAATTGCCCTGCCTTGCCCCCTCAAAAGAAAAAGCACTGTATGTGTACATATGTATGTCTTCTGTGTATCTACTTACATATATTTATATGTGTGTATATGCATATATACATACACACATATATGTGTGTGTATATACATACATATATATCATATGCATGGGATATTCGTACAGTATATATATATATACATGCAAATACTTCTGCATGTTATTACATATTGACATATTACATATATTTCTTCGTACACAGGCATACACACACATAGATCTTTGGGGGAGGGGCAAAAGAGATCTGGATCTGTGATTTCATTGGTACAGGGAACTCTTACAAAGAAAACTCCTTCTGTTGGGCTATAGCATTTAGGGAGGTTCCTGAGGGCACCAAAAGATTAAGTCACTTGCCCAGAGATCCCTAAGTTCTATGTCAGAGGCACTTGAACCCAGGCCTTCCTTATGCCCACATCAGCTCTCTCTATACATTGTCATACTGCTTCTCTATACAATGTGACTGTATAGCCAAAACATATGTGTATATACTATTTGTACATGCATTATATTTATGTATTTATATACACACACATATGTATAATATGTATGTGTATCTATTTATACACAGAGGTATGTAGGTAGGCTATCCCAAAAGTCTTAGTGCAGTTTAAAGCTTTAATTTGCATACACTTTTATGATATAAAATGATGCATATAAAATATATATGTGTGTATATGTATACACACATTCATATAGAGTAAATATGAGTTTGAGGGTTGGGAAAGAGCACCAACAACCAATCAGATCAGGAAAAGTTTTCTTTGGGAGGTTACACTTGAGTTGGGCTTTGAAGGAAGGGAAGAACCTTAGAGATGGAATTAAGGAATAGGTTTTTCCAGGAATAAGGACCAGCCAGGGATGAGACACAGAAATGGGAGATGGAATCTTGTGTCCACAAAACAACCAGTTTGAACATAAAATGTGTGAAAGAGAGTGCTAGGTAATATGGCATCATACCCCTTTTCCAGTTCCTTCCTCTCAGTCCTCTGCCCATACCCATTCCATTTTCCTCTCCTAAGAGGGAGAGGGAGACTATCTTTTTCTAACTCAAACTTGTGATCAGTTCATTTGGACCTCACCTTTCCAACATGGCCTCTCATAGTTTAGTTCTAACCTGTCCAAACCCATTTGTCCTTCCTGAATGGGCTGGAATTGCCATGAACTGTGTTGGTAAGAGCTACGGAGTTAGCAATGACCTTGTCCAGGCACTCTGTTAAGATTTCATGGTCAAGTCAAGTGAATAAGCCCCTACTATGTGCCTGGCACTGGGTCACCAGCCTCCTCTTTCAAAAAAACCTCCCAAATTGGCTTCCTGATTTTGACATAAAATCTTTCCTTCGTCACCCTCCTTCCTGCTCCTCCTATTCCTCTCCCTAGGAGTTTGCATCTGGAAAAGGCCTAGAGTTTCTGAGCTGGAACAAGGCTCCCCTCTTAGAATCTGGCTTGCTTCTTGTCTCTCCCCAGCTCAGACCTCAAAGAGGTCGATAGTGATGTCACTTGTTTCTCTTGATCCCAGAGCAGTTCAACTGGACCTGGTGGAGCTGATGGATGACTTTGCAAGGCAGCTTTTTAAGGAAATTGAATTATTCTGATACAGAATCAAAATATGTTAGCGTCAATGTTTCTCATTTACCCATTTTAGGCTGAGACACTTCTTCATGTGGAAATCTTTGATTTTGTTTTTCCTTGAGGGGAGAGGTTATTGTCTATACTTCATGCCATGTATGATTGACCCCCTTTCAGTAAGGTGTGTCCTTTGAGTAGTTATTACTGTGCTAGTTATGGATTTGTAATAATCGGTCCCCACCCTCTTGAGCCACACTTTTTGAGATAAATACCTCAACTTTTTAAGATGGCAGGCCTGCTTTATAGGGTCTAAGTACAGGACCATGAAATAGAGCCAAACTAATTGACTCATATGGGAATTGAACTCCTAACTATAGACTCAACAGCACCATGAAGTGGCTAATCAGCAGAAAGAAGGTAGCTTTCACACACCTACACACTTTTAGTGAGCTGTGGTCATTTAACGTGTAGAATACTCCCAGTGTGGAAGCTCCCTCCTCTGGTCCAGACTGACAACTCATCTATAATTTATCAACTGAGCTTTTCTAGTCACAGAGCTGACAGGAGTTAGACGCAAGACTTAGATCAAGATCTCCTTGACCCAAAAGCTGAATCTATCTACCATACCACACTGCCTCTCATGCTTTATTAAAATTATAGTCTTATAGGGTAGAGGAGGTCAGAAAATTAGCTAGTCTCTCCCCATGTAATCTGTCCTAGTTTGGCTATGCTGGAGTACCATGGTCAGCTCCAGCCACCTTTTTTTTTTTTTTAAGGAAACACATAGAGTGAGTCAAAGGTGTCCAGGTGAGACCACACAAGCTGGTGAGAGGACTAGAGAATTAGCTAGAGAAGTGGTGGAAATGGACACATTTAGCTCAAAAAAAGAGAAGACTTAAGGACAGCCATGATAACAATCTTCAATCTTCGAAGGACTGTCCTACCAAAGAAGAATAAGATTTATTCTGTTTGACCCTAGAGAAAAGAACTAGAAGCATTGAGTGGAGGATATGGAGAATCAAGTTTCAATCAATATAAAGAAAAATTTCCCAAAATAGAGTAAATTGCCTCAGGAGGTGATAGGTTCCTTCCTTTTTTTTCTTTTTGGAGGGAGGAAGGCAGGGCAATTGGGGTTAAGTGACTTGCCCAAGGTTACACGGCTATTAAGTGTTAAGTGTCTGAGGCTGAATTTGAACTCAGGTCTTCCTGACTCCAGGTCTGGTGCTCTATTCACTCCACCACCTAGCCAGCCCTGATAGGTTCCTTCTTATTGTTGTTATTCAATTATTATTATGTCCAACCCTTTGTGATCCCATTTGGGACTTTCTTGGCAAAGATACTGCAGTGGTTTGACATTTCCTTCTCTAGCTCATTTTACAGATAAGAAAACTGAGGCAAGCAGGCTTAAGTGATTTGCCTAAGGTCACACAGCTAGTAAGTGTCTAAGTAAGTTCCCTTTTTTTGGAGGTCTTTTAATTGAATGATCACTTTTTTTGTTTTTGTCTTTGTTTTGTACAGAAGACTTTTGTTGAAGTGTGGGCTGGAGCATAAGATCTTTGAGATCCTCTCAATTCTTTATATCTAAATTTAAAAAGGGCCTCAAGTGCACTCACTCTCCTTATTTTACAGAGGAGATGAAGTGATTTGCCAAGGTCACAAGTGACAGAGCTGGGATTTGAATCCAGGTTCCCTCTCTAATAATGCAAAACAATTGACTCTCCAGACCAATATTTCAGTTACTACCTCAGAGTAGACATAACTATATACTTCAAGCAATTACTCCTTTTCACATGTTACAATCACATTTGGCAGTTCTACACTTTCAAATGTACCTACTCATTCCCAAATAAATATTCATCATTCCCTTCCACTTTCAGATAATTAAACTTGAGCTAATTGAATGGTTTTTTGCTACTCTTTGAGCTGAAATCATTGGATCGTTTTAACCTACACCTGACCTGCTGTTAGACAACATGTCAGACTCACATCCAATCAATGGATTATTCCAGACTTGACATTATATTGTTGCTGTCCAGCTTGTAATTAGAAGAGGAGAAAAACATATTTGTTCTTTTATTTATGCTGCCTAATTTCAGATGGCATCCAGATCTCACATCTTGTCCTCCTTTCTCTTTATGAGCCACAGGGTCATTGCTGTGATTCAATTACCCTGGCACGGAACTTTGGACCCGCTATGAGTTAATTACATTTTTGCTCATTCAAACGTTTATGCTGTGCGTCTGTTTTCAAATCATCCTCACTCCAGTGGCAATTTCCCGGTGAGGCTGTGTGAAGAGATGCCCTTTGAAACCAGGCTTGCTCTGTAGTGCTTAAGAAAGAAAAGCAGGACATGAAGAAGAGTCTCAGAAGATGAAGGCCAGGCTTGAAGCACGCTTTCATTAATACTGGATGGCAGGAACGGAGCCAAGTCCCAGATAATGAGGGAGGAGTTGCCATTTTTTTAAAAGCTATCTGGTGACAGGGAAAACAAAAATGACATTCAGCTGATGAATGAGCAGAGTTTGACCTAGCCTTTTGACCTTTGACAATCAATCTTACCTGCTACTTCATAAAGAATTATAGCTATGCCACTCACATTTGACTCTAGAGTCTCACAGTTCCCTCTACCTTCTTTCCCTGCTGAATGCATGGTCTGAGAAGATAAATGTTTATGTTGTATATACCAGCGTATAGCAAAGATGGGATGCTTACTGGGGAAGAAAATACTGGAGAAAGAGGGAGAGAGGGAGAGACAGACAGACAGAGGTTTCTACATGCATTTCGGAATTGTCAGGGATTTTTTTATGTGCCTGATCAAACAGAAATGAAGTGGAAATAACTGATGACCCCCAAACATCCTTCCTCATAGCTCTCCTCTCTATAGGAAGTCCAGGAGCCAAGCCGCTCAATCTCATTCTGAAAGCACTTTCCCAGCCCTGCAACTCCCCCTCCCAACCAAAGCCCCCAAAGCATTAGAGAAATCACAAGAACTTTATTAGTTGTCCTTATCCATCCTGGATGGCGGTGTAGGCTATTGTGGGTTTTGGTAAAAGGGCAATGGGTCTAGGCCACCGAGCTGCTTTCATTATCTGTTAAAGGTGTTAGTGCCAATACTAAGCAGTTTGTGTTATGTTGGGCCTACCCTAGTGTATTCTGGGAGCGTGGCATGAATCATTCTGCCTAGGCAGAAAGTGGAGCCCAGGGGGTGAGTGGAGAACACCTTAGGAATAAGAGATAAGGTCCTCTTCAGCAGCAGCACTTCTTTCCCTGGAATTTTTGCCTGGAGACATAAAGAAGGTTCAGCCACTCAGCAAGTGTAACTTTATGGTAGCTTACCCAGTACACAAGCTGACCACAGGGACGTTTTCTCACCTTTATAGACCTGAGATGCTTTTTCATGGCTGTTCTGGAGACTCTTTCAAAAGCTCGCAGCTCACAGAGCAGAAAGGCAGGGCACTTGATCCACCCGCTGCCTTTGAATGGCTGTTATTTTCCTTCTATTTTCCAGCTCCTAGGTCCCCCCGGGCTTGCCTCGAGGCCCAGCCTGTGTAACACTTCATGCCCAAGGCCATTCCGGATTCCCTAAACCAGTTCTGCCCCCACCCCCTACTTACCAGCACTCTGGTAACCACTGTGTTTTATTTCCCTCTGGATGTGGTCCACACTCTCACCCCTTTCCCCAGGAGAATTGAATAAAGGGCCTTGAGTGCAGGGGCAATCATATTTTGTTTTATTTGTGTCCCCAACTCTTGGAATATAGTAAGTATTAAGTTAATGATTGTTAACTTGATTATCTTCCTGAGTTCAAATCCAGCCTCAGACACTTAACTAGTTGTGTGACTCTGGGTAAGTCACTTTGCCCTGTCTGCCTCAGTTTCTTCATCCGTAAAATGAGTTGGAGAAATAAATGGCAAACCAGTCCAGTGTCTTTGCCAAGGAAACCCCAAATGGGGTCACAAACAACTAAGACAACTAAACAGTAATCAACTTGAACCCAACACAGATGCCATCAAAAAATCTCTTTTTGTCACCTGGTCCTAGGGCCAATATCAAAGAGAATTGTGCTTTACATTCTCAAAAACCCATTTCCAAACAGAAATCCTAGTCGGCAGCAGCAACTACGGAGAAAAAACTGTCTAAGCAAGGCCCCATAACTGCAGCCGGCACATAGCAGCTCCCCATCCAGCTCCCGCTGCTTTCTCTCAAGCTTAGCCTGACTTCTCTCACTTCCCGTATCTAGACACTTTCTTTCATCTTGCAGTTGAGTCGCAGATAGAGTGGGGAGCTGGTGTTGGGAACAGCTGGATTCAAAGTGCCGCTGGTGCTAGATGTGTGACAGTACACAAGTCATTGCATCTCCTCATTTGGCTTTCTCACTGGCAAAATAGGGGCACCAGTAGTCCCTCTACCCAAGGGCTGTTTCGAGGCTCAGATGATAGAATGAATGTAAAATGTTCTAGAAATGCCTGTTGTTGTGGTTGTCGTTGTCGTCACCTTTGGGTGACCAGTTGGCTCTCTGCATCTCCCCCGTTGACTTGCCTTATATCTGTTACCACTGAGCTCATTGCCTCCAAAAGGACAGGGAAGGGCCAAGGAGACGTGGATACTTTGAGTCTGGGTTGTGCTTCTCTTTCTCCTTTAAGTCCTAGAGCATAAAGGAGGAAGTGAGGTCAGTGGTCTTGACAATCCTAACAAGACACCAGGATTTATGAAGAGCCCCAGCTGAAGGCTATAGTTACCTGCAGCCTATTCATGTAATAAGCCCACTTGGGGCCCATCGTTATTCCCCTTGAATGTGTTTTCCTTTCTTCGTTGGCTTTTGTCTGGCCATTGCGCTGGCCTCTCACTGCCACTTTTGAAGCTGTCTTAGCTGACGTAATTAAGCACTCCTGGTTTGATGAGATTCGTTAGTGAGCTCTCTGAGCTGGGGGCTTAAACTCTTTGTGGAGAAGAAGTTGGCTGCTGTGTGTCAGGAAACTGGGACAAGGCCCCCTGCTCAAAACTGTGAAAAACCCAAAGATAGGGCTGAAACCTCGTCCTAAAGGTTGCCATCACTTTAGGAAGACTAAAGGGGATTCTCACTTTCTGAGGCTTTATTTTAAAGGACATAGAATGGCTATAGCATTTTTTTCCACTCAAAGCATTTATTGTATTCACATAAAAACTCTGTGAGGTAGGTAGGGCAGGGATCGTTGTCTGCATTTTACAGATGGAGATCCTGAGACCTAGAGGTTAAGTGACTTTTCCAGGTCTTTTGGGCTAGTCAGGTGAAGAGCTTGGTCTGACACCAAGTCCAAGAGTGAGAACATGTTGCAGGCCTGATGGAAGCTTTATTTGAGAACTAATTTTCAAAAGAAAGGAAGCCTTGTCCAGTAGAGTGCATATTCCAATGCCAGCTTTGCTCAAGCCGGCTGTGCACTGGGATAAAATTTCCAGCTACAGAAATTCCCAAAGACTGTGTCTAGTATGTAGGCATTACTTAATAAATGTTTTTGACTGATTAATGTTGATCCTCAAAGCTATAGTAGGATTGTTACATATATCTGATAAAGGATGACTGGTGAAATCACAAATACCAGTAGTACTGAAGAAGCAACATTAGGCAAGGGAGAGGTTCCACTTTCCGCCCCCCCTCCGGCCATTTTTTAATTTCTTCTGGAGGGATGTGGGGTTACATAAAAGCACTACTTACTATTGATGGGTTTGCAAGTATAGGCCCGCCCCACCAAACACTGCATGCTCTAGGCTTCTGTGAAAAAGATAATAAACTACAAGCAAAACATCGTAGAAAGCTGTGGAAAGTACACTCGGCTCTCCACAAAACAGTGTTATCAGTGAGAGATTTTTTTTCTCAAGGCAAAAATTTAGACTCAATAAAGGCTTAAAATCAGTCTTTACAGCCTAGATTAGGGCTAGACTAGACTGGGCTGCAGTGGGCTGGGCTGCCTAAATCTGTTAACAGAGCCAAGTGGCAGAGTAATCTTAATGTCAGGAAAATCCTTTCCAACGATGTTCCTAAGTGGAATGAGCTGTTTCAGGAAGTGGGGGGGGGGGGGGGGGAAGTCTCCTAATTGTAGGACTTTAAACATAGACTGGACCATCACTTATTCAAGATGCTATAGGAGGGGGTGATTAGTCTAGTAGGGCGATTCACAAACGTTTTGGTATCAGGACCCCAAAGAACTTTTGTTTATGTGAATTGTAGCGATTGATAGTTACCATATTTGAAATGAAAACTTCTTAGCTTAGAGAAATAGTGTTGATGTCATGGACCCCCAGAAAGAGATTCCTGTACCACACTTCGAGAACTGCTGCTCTAGAACAGGTTGGATTAGAATTCCTCAGAGGTCCCTTGCAATTCCAAGATCCTGTGGTTCTGTCGTTCTAAGATATAACATAGCAAGTTATCAGGAAGATGCTGAGGTTTACAACTGCCAGACAGAGAATTAGGTAAGGAAAAAGGAGGCACTGTATGCCAGAAAAAGAAGCAAATCACCAAGTGATATCAAAAAAGGCTAGAGAAAAGCTGGCTGCCTTGTTCTTCCATGGGGATCACCTAATCTTTAATTGAAGGTGCACCAATTGACATCTGTCAATTGAATTGGGACGTTACTAAAAAAAAAAGAGACAAATGGAGAGAGGAGGGGAGAGAAAGAAGGAAGGGAAAGTACAAAGGTCTAGTCTCCAAAACTGATGAGTCAATCAAGAAGCATTTCTGGAGCGTTTACCACATATCAGCACTAGGCCAGTCACCGATAATGCAGAGACCAAAGGGAAGTGGTACATGCCCTCCAAGAGTTATGTGCTATTGAGACAGACAACATGCACATATAGAGATTTATACAAGATACTGTAATGCCAAGCAAAGGCAACTTTCAAGATTCAGATTACCAGCATAGTAAAGCCCATTTATTCAGCAAACATACACAGAACAGAAAAAGTCAAAATACAGTGTAATTTGTTCCTTTAGCAAGTAAATTCTCAATTCAATCCAGGTACTACTCCACCCCTAGACAGTACATTCATTTAGTCAGTCAAAAGTCTCTTCTCAAATGGAGA
>CM053590.1:6865966-6942099 GCA_028646515.1 Pseudochirops corinnae | reverse complement strand
ATATCCAAGGAAAGGGCCTTCTTTCATCTTCACTCAAGGCAAGCCCTCAGCAATCTCAGTTCCTGGGGAGACAAGGCTCAACAAAGCCATAGCCAGTGTCCTCATCAAGTCACTCTCTGTCTGTAAGAACAGTCCCAGAACCCCTGAAAACATCAGCAAGGCCCTCTTCCAGGATTTCTGTGCAGGTACCACAAGAAAATCCTCCTTCAGGGCTACTGAACCAACAGCCAGGTTCCAGGACCTCTACAACAGCAGCACTATCCTTCACCATCCGGTGAATCTGGCAAAACAACGTCAAAACAAACAGACAAAATACCAGCATCACAGCCATGCCTCCAGTTCTTGGCAATTCCGGGTGGCAGTTCCAGGTGGCAGTTCCAATGGGCTCTTAGAAGTCTTCCTCTCAGCAACTCAGGCTCCACGATACTGGATACTGCTCTCCCAAAGTCCTTCTGGTTTCCTCTCAGCTTGGGCCTCTCTCCCAATTCATGGCTCCTCCCAGTTCAGCCCTCTCTCTTCATGTCAACAAGTCCATCCCACAAGTGGGATTCACAAGCTCTGGGTTTTAACACTCAACCCAAAAACTAAGCCAATACATGGGCATCTCCAAATTCCATTACCAATACAGATCCACAAAGCAAATGCAAGGTAATCTTAGAGGGAAAGGGGGACCAGGAAAGGTCTCCTACAGAATGTGGTTTTTGAGCTGCATCTTAAAGGAAATCTGAGACTGATTCAAAGAGGCAGAGATAAGAAGAGAGAGAGATTCTAGGCATAAAGCATGGAGATTGGAGAAGCATGTGTGAAGAAAAGTAAGAAAGCCAACATGGCTGGACTGTAGATGTACCAAGGGGAGTAATATGGGAAAACATTGGAAATGGAGGAAGAGGCCAAGTTGTAAAGGTCTTTAAGTGCCAAGCAGGAGTTTATATTTGCTCCTAGAGGTACTAGGAAGCCACTGGAATCTTTTGAGTAGCAGAGGATGACTTGGTCCATTGTATACTTTAGAAAAATCACTTTGGAGGCAGCTATATGATTCAGTGAATAGAGCACTGGCCTTGGAGTAAGGAGGACCTGAGTTCAAATTCAGCCTCAGACACTTGACACTTAACTGGCTGTGTGACCCTGTCACTTAACCCCAATTGCCTTGCCTTTCCCCCTCCAAAAAAGAAAAAGAAAATCACTTTGACCACACTGAATTCCCCTCCCTAGAGGCACAGAGTAAAGGGAAAGTCCTGACACCACATGTAAGGTCTGCACCTTGACAAGAGTCAAGATCTGTATTAGAGCTAGTGGAGGGCAGAGGAGTGTGACAGAATCAAATGGCCCAAATTATCCTTTTTTAGGAGAATGATCTTAGTATCATGAATCCTGAGTTTCAAGGGACCTCAGATCTAGTCCAGCCTCTGCATTTAACAGATTACAACACTGAGGGAAATAAAGTACCCTACGTCACATAGGTAGTATGTGTCAGAGGTAGGATTTGAATCCAGGTCCTCTGACACCAGAGACAGTGCCCTTTCCACCAAAGGACAGCAAATTTGACCTTGCAGAAATTGAACTAAAAAATAAAAACAGAAAGGGTTTTTCTAAACCTCAATATCTTTTTTTTTTTCCATTCCTTTAGCCTTTGTTCCTTAAGTAGTTAAGTTCTAAAGGCATTCAGAGAGGTGGCAGCAGGAACTTACCTTCATATCTCTTTATTATAAATGGGGATATTACTGATGAGGGCTGAGCCCTTATGAATGAACTGTTTAGACCCATTGTTTCACATCTCTGTGCTTTTGGAAAGCTCAAGTGAGGATCAAGTCCCAGCCTGAGCACCAGAACTGAACTCCATCCAAATGAACCCAGTGGATTTGAGACCATTCTTGTAGAGTGGGAAGTACTCCAGACATTCCTGTCTCTGGATGATATCAAGCTGTTCTTATTCGGTCATGTCCAATTCTTCACAATCTTGTGGACCATATGGTCCATGGGGTTTTCTTGGCAAAGACACTGGAATGGTTTGTCATTTCTTTCTCCAGTGGATTAAGGCAGAGACAGGGTTAAATGCCTTGTCCAGGATCCCACAGCTAAGAAGTGTCTCAGACCAGATTTGAACTCAGGTTTTCCTGACTCCAGGCCCAGCATCCTGTCCACTGAGTCATCTAGCTGCCACTGATATTGGGCTATTTGAGTTCAAATCCAACTTCTGATGCTTATTACTTGAGTGTCCAAGGTGGGGAAACCACTTCAGCTCCAGAGCATGAGAGGTGACAGTCTTGCTGTAGTCTCCCTCAGGCAGACTGTATGTGCATTACTATGTTCAATTCTAAATTCTGAATTTTAGAAGGAAAATAACAAACCAATAGAGGAGTAATCAGGACATAGAGAAAACCTTAATCCATAGTATTAAAAAGGCTCCATTTGGAAACCCAGAGATATTTTACTTGCAAAAGAGAAGACTTGGGGAACATGCTACTAGTCTTCAAAATCTGAAGAACTACCATCCAGCAAAGTGGTTAGCCTTCTTCTGCTTGGTCCTGGAGAGCAGAAGTGGGAACAGGGAGTGGAGATAATAGGAAGGCAGATTTGGGCTCTACCTAAAAAAAAGTTTCCTAATACTGAGATGTGTCCAAGAGGAATGATTTATTGGGGGTTGAGGGAGGTAAAGTAATGTACCTTGTCACTGGAAGACTTCAAGCAGAGGGTGGGTTGAAGGTACTATAAATATAATATATATAAATATAATTTCAAATTTGATGAGAATGAACTGATTTTCCTTTCTGTTTTAAGTTCCTTAGCTTAAAAAAGCTAAAGTCTCCCACCGCATTAGGGGCCATCTCCAACCATCCTGATCCATCCTGATCCTCCAGCCATCTTGCTACTAAGCCCAGATGGCTCTGGAGGAGAAAGTGAGGCTGGTGACTTTGTAGAGCCCTCCATCACTTAAATCCAATTCACTTACAAGTCATGGCATCACATTCCTGATGTTATGGTCTTCTTCGAGAATGAAGGACAGACCACAACAATCAAGATGCCATGATTCACAATTTCACTGTTTCCTGTGTAGTAATATTAGTGATCTTACCATTTTTCACAGTTGACAATCAGAGATGTGTGAAAGAAGTTCACCTATTCCAGATGGCAGCCAAGAAATATTGGCTAAGCTTTTCCCAATGGTCTAGCATTACAGAAGTGTTCCTTGTGTTGTGAAGGGTTTGTATATAAAACTCCAAATGAAAAAAGTCATTCACTATTGATTGAGAAGTTCTATAGGCAATCCTGTATAAGGCTGATATTGTGCTGACTGTATCTAGCCTTGAAATCTACAGGTCCTTCTCATTCATGGTCAGTCCAGAGATTCCCCAACCATTTACACAGGAAAAGCAGAGTTGACAAAGAACACATATTGCCCAAATTATGGCATATAGTTAGATGGAGAACTCATTGAGTTAGTTCAGTTAATATGGACAAGTACTCATATCTCAGACAAAAAATCACAGAACATCAGAGGTGAAAGGACCTTAGACCATCTACTCTGAACTGTACCTACATAGGAATCCTCTCTACAAGAGAAAGGGGTGGGAATAAGCATTTACTAAGCACCTACTGCTGCCAGACATTGTACTGATCATTTTACAAATAGCATCTCACTGCATCCTCTCAAAAACCCTGAAAATTATTATGCACATTTAACAGTTGAGGAAATTGAGGTCATAAGAGCATTAAGCAACTTGCTTGAGGCCACACAACCAAGAAGTATCTAAGACTGGATATGAACTGAGGTCTTCCTGACTTCAGACTTCCTCACTGCCCCACCCAGCTGCTTCTAACATAGCTGACAAATGGTCATCCAGCCTTTTCTTGAAGATCTCCTCTGAGAAGAAGCCTGCTACTGCAGAAGGCAAGACCTGGTTCACTTTGGACCACCTCTCATTGTTAGTTAGTCTTTTCTCCCATTTCACCAAGTCTGTCTTCCTAGGATGTCTACCATTGCTCTTCATTCTCTGGAGTCAATTAAAACGCACTTGATACCACCTTCCTAATAACCCTTCAGATTCTTGAAGATACTATCCCTACACCATTTTCCCTTCAATTGACTTTCATATAGCATGCTCTCCAAGTCTTTTACCATCTGGGTAAGCTATCCCTTTATTCCTCTCAATATTCTTCCTAAAATCTAGCTTGAAGAACTTAACATACACGTAAGACATGTTCTAACTGGGGCAGAGGACAGTGGGGCTAATGCAGCCCTAAGCCTGGACAATATGCCTGTCTTAACATAGTATAAATATATGTAATATAACATAACATAATATAATATATGATAAATATGACTATGTATAATATAAATGTTAGCTCTTTGGACCATCATTTCATACTATTGATACATTCTATGTTTGTAGTCCATTAGAAACCCCCAGATCTTTTAGAGATGAATGGTGACCTGGCCACATCTTGCTGAGCTGATATTTGTGAAGTTCATTTCTTGAACCTAGGCAGAAGACATCAAATATCCTTTCTAAATTTCATCTCACTAGATTTGCTTCTATGTATTGAAGACCAGATCTGGTGTTCTAGCCTGCCCAGATCTGGGAAGGTTGTGACTCTGTTATCCTTGTAACTCTGGCTTTCCTCCCAGCTTGACATTAACTGGTCAGCCCACAAGCGATGCCTTTATCCAAGTCATAGCTAAAGGCATGGCTATATTGAATAACCCAGGACTAACCACAGATCTCCGAAGCTGTCTCCTAAAGCCTGGCTTCCTACTTGGTGTTGAATCAGTAATGATTATTCTTTGGGTTGGGTCATTCAATTCGTTCAGTGACTTTGTCACTGGACTGTAGGTGGCATCAGTGAAAGACTTCTGGACATGGAGTCATAGTTTCAAAAAATCATAGCCCTAGAGTTAGAAGGTAGCCCAAAGGTCATCTAGCCTGGCACATAGATTTACAGCTGACTGATTTACTGTCACAGATGAGCAAACTGAAGCCTGAGGACAGGAAAACCTGATTTCAAAGCTTGTCTCAGACTCTTACTAGCTGTGATCTTAATCACAAGGAACTTAATCTCTCTCTGTCTTCATTTTCTCATCTGTAAAATGGAGATAATAATAACACCTATCATCGTTGTCAGATTCAAATGAGATGATATATATGGTGATAGTCAGTCATGTTTCAGTTATGTCTGACTCTTGGTGACCCCATCTGGGGTTTTCTTGGCAAAGATATTGGAATGGTTTGCCATTTCCTTCTCCCACTCATTTTACAGATGAGGAAACTGAGGCAAACAGGGTGAAGTGACTTGCCCAGGGTCACACAGCTAGTAAGTGTCAGAGGTCATATTTTAGCTCAGGTCTTTCTAATGGTAGGCTCAGAACTTTATTCATTGTACTACTTCAATATTTATGCTGATAATAGCTGCCTCAATATTTCCGTTAACACAGTGGTTCTCAACCTTCCTAATGCCACCACCCTTTAATACCGTTCTTCATGTTATGGTGACCCCCAACCATAAAATTATTTTTGTTGCTACTTCATAACTGTAATTTTGCTACTGTTACGAATCATAATGTAAATATCTGATATGCAGGATGTATTTACATTGAACATAACCCACAGGTTGAGAACCACTGCTTTAACAGAATATTAAAATGTTAAAAGCATGACAATTAGAAATGCAGAGTTACTCCCAGAGCACTCTCTTCCAATGTAATCACCCACCGGCCTCATCTTCTTCATCAAGTTCTGCTGTATATGTATGTGTGTGTGCTCGCATGCTTGAGTGTGCTCAAACAGTTCTTCAAGGTTCTTTGCTGCTGACAAGGTCTCTCGGGCAGAAAAGGTTCAGGAGGATTCTTACTGGGGGAGGGCAGTACACCACAGCTTTATTAGCATAGCCCCAGGCTCCTTGCTTCAGGCAGCTTCTTTCTGGACCAACTTTCTGCCACAGGGCAACTGTAGCCCTCCATGCCCCCAGCCAGGAGCTAAGGGTGCTTTATCATCACTCGGGAGTACCCAGTTCAGCAGCCAGAATCAGGCCTAACTAGGATCTCATCATGGGAAATCTAGGTGGTACTAGGCTTGGAGTCAGGAAGACTTATATCTTCCTGAGTTCAAGTATGACCTCAGGCACTATTTGTGTGATGCTGAGCAAGTCACTTAACGCTGTTTGCCTCAGTTTCATCATCTGTAAAATGAGCTGGAGAAGGGCATGGCAAACCACTCCAGTATCTCTGCTAAGAAAACCCCCAAAGAGGTTGCCAAGAGCTAGACAGGACTGAACAAAAAAAAAAAGTTTCTCATCAAAAAGCAGAAAGACTTGCAACTGTCCCCAGAGGGTGAATACAATTCAGTGCTTCTGTTCAGTTCTTTTTCAGTCATGTCTGACTCTACATGACCCCACATGGGGTTTCGTTGGCAAAGACACTAGAGAGGTTTCCTTCTCCCGTTCATTTTACAAATGAGGCAGTGAGGAAACCAGGGTTAAGTGACTGCCCAGGGTCACAAAGCTAAGTGTCTGAGGCCATGGAACCCCAGAAGATCAAACTTGACATTAGAACTAGCACTCTCTCTACTACACCATGGCACCACGATACTTAAAGGTAATCAGGTAAATCTTTGAGAATCGCCTGAAGTTTAGAAAAGTTGTGTGACTTGCCCAATTTCTCAAGGCATGAGATGGCAAAGCAGACATTCAAAGTAGGGATTCAATAGTCCATCTGGGCGTATTTTTTCCTCTGTAACCGGATATGCATCAGTCTTCCTGGTCCCAGTCTATTCCATCCACAGCATGCTGTCTTTCTGCTCAGATAGCTGGTCATTGAAATGTTTATACTTCCTGGTTCCAGTATTTCGAGGACCTTCCCAACTCCCTCTCAATTACTTTTGAAAGTAATTGAGTAAGTACTTGATAGTAAAGGAAAAAAATTATATTGTTTTCCTTTCTCTTTTCCAGCTATTGAACTTGGAAATGAGAGTAATGATTCTGACATATACCAGGGAAAAAAAGAAGTTGATTTAAAATAACAAATGGTACACTTCCGGAAATGGGTACTTAGGAGTGAATATTTACTCATTTGATTCCATGTACTGAAAATCTTTAAGTATGAACCACTGGAGTGGCACATGTGTGATTTTCATGGTATGTCCCTAGAAGAAAAAAACAATGGTAAACATGACCCTAGACCCCGTTAGTAAGACGGCCTTCATTCTCAGAATAAGATACTGTGTCTGCAACTATTGGGAAGAGACTAGGCAGAGGGAGACATACTATCTGTCTTCAGGTGTCTGAAGAGCTTTCATGTGGATGACAGAGGGGGATTCTTCTGCTTGGCTCCAAAGGGCAGGACCAGGAGAAATGGTTATGAATTGCAAAGAGACCAAGTTAGTCTGGGAGTCAGGAAAACCTTCCTAACAGTAAGAACCATATCAAAGCAGAATGAGATGCCTCTGCCCAGAGTGGGCTTCCATCACTGGAGATCCCCAAGCAAATAGTGAGAGTCATCTCAAAGTGCAATGTTTCACAGGAAGTATTATCCTCCAGTGACAGAGAAAGTTTCCTCATCTGGAAGTTCCCTGAACCAATGGAATGACAGATTCAGTCCCTATCCTGATTGGACTCAGTGAAAACCCTTCATCTATGTTTGAGGCCCAAAGTACAGAAAAATTTGTGGAGAAACATATGCACGTATGTGTGTGTATGTTGCTGTATGTTGGTGTCTGTGTCTTTGTGGTGGATCTTCGATTTTATTGATCTGGTTACTATCTTCAGGGACAAAGATTACAACCCCTCTACACCGGCCTCATCCAGGTTAGGCCATGATCTCCCCGCTAGGGGCCTGCCCACTATGTGAGCTGTCTTGCTCTAAAGTTCTTAACACTGACAGTGTGTCTGGGGAGGCCATGGGCTGCCCATTGGTCATTCCTCCCTCTCACTACATGACAAGCCCATCTATTTCCCCCACATCCTACCCAGTCTTGTATGGGTATATGTATTTTGTTATTTATATTGTTTTGTCTGGACCTGGGATTTTCATATAGGAAACTCTCAGTGAGAAACTCCTTCTCCTAATATAGATCAACACCTACTCTGCAATTTGTAGTCTTAAAGAGCTGGTTGATAGGGGCGGCTAGCTTGCACAGTGAATAGAGCACCAGCCCTGGAGTCAGGAGAACCTGAGTTCAAATCCAGCCTCAGACATTTAACACTTACTATCCATGTGACCTTAGACAAGTCACTTAACCCCAATTGCCCTGCCTTCCCCCCTCCAAAAAGCAAAAAAAAAAAAGAAGAAGAAGAAGAAGAAGAAGAGCTGGCTGAACTAAGAGTTCAAGTACCTTGGCCACAGTCATACAGCTAGTATATGTGAGAAGAGATGCACCCAACAGGGAGGGCAGTTCTCTATTCACTATGCCATACTGCTTCGTTGTTGTTTCTATGAGACACATAGGGGCATGAACACATGTGGGCTTATGGACAAGAATATCTCATACCAAAAGGAGTAGTCCACCAGGCATAGCTCAAACCAAGAACTGGATGTTGGCTGAGTTCTTGCATAACTTCCTTGGGTGGTCCGGGGTCTCCATGTATGGAAGGATCTTTTAGAGAAGCCATTTGTAAGATCAATTAATCAGTGACCTGTCTTTTCACTCACACCCACTCTGGCAAGGACACCAAGTGCTATCTTTGAGATGGCTGGCCCAGGCTTTTTTTTAATCATTATTAAATTTTATTTTTAATTTATGGAATAAAGCAAGCATTTCCATAATATAGTACAATAAAAAAGATATTTGTGCATGAAACCACAAATCTACCATGCGCAATTTGCTATTCCTTTCAAATATACAACAAAATTATCATGTAAATTTTTTTTCCTCCCCCTCACCCAAAAGATGGCTACCATTAGACATGAATAAATATATAGATGTAAAACTATTCAATACATACATCTTTTATCAGTTCTTTCTCTGGATGCAGATAGTGTCTTTCTTTGTATGTCCTTTGTATTTAATTTGGGAATTTATGATAGTCAAAATAATTTATTCATTCAAATTTATTCTTAAAAATATATTGCTATTACTATATACAGTTCTCTTAGTTCTGCTCATTTCTTCATTATTTCGTGCAAGTCTTTCCATGATTTTCTAAAATCATTGAGCTCATCATTTCTTATAGCATAGTAGTATTCCAAAACAATCGTATACCACAACTTGTTCAGTTATTCCCCAAATGACGGACATTCCTGCAATTTCCAGGGTTTTTTCCACCACAAAGAGAGCTGCAATAAACATTTTAGAACATGTGGGTTCTGTTCCTTTTTCCCTAGTTATCTTCATAAATAAATCAAGTAGTGGTATTTCTGGGTCAAAGGGTCTAGACAATTAAATAACTATTTGGGCATAATTCCACATTGTTCTCCAGAATGGTTGGCTCAGTTCACAACTCCACTAACAATGAATTAGTGTCCCAATGTTTCCACATCCTCTAACATTTTTTGTTTTCCCCTTTTATCATTTTAGACAGTCTGGCCCAGTCTTAAAATGCTATGTCAATACTATTCATACTATATTATTAATTTTCCTAGAGATTAAGAACCCAAAATATATCAAAGACAAAAGAAGGCATTGAGCCCTTTAAGGTCTATGTTTTAATTATAAGAAGGATTAAAAAAAAAATTCTCCAATCACTTCTTGCCTTTTCTCTCCTATTTTTTTGTGAACCAAACCTTTTATCCCATTCCCCTGTTAAAAAAATAAGCTAGGGAAAACATGTAGCCTATCCATTGAAAAACTCATTGGTTTTACCTTATTGTGGTACCTCTAGTCTTAATGTATCATTGAGGAATGAGACTTTGCCTTTGAAGTCTGTCTTGATAGATAAAATGCTCACCTGTGTGTATCATCTTGTGTTATAAGCATATGAAGCTGAATTCTCTCCTTGTGTTTCTTGGCCCTGAGTGCACAAGACCCTAACAAGACTTCACAGAGGGTCCGGTGGGTGGAGAGGAAGACAACGGTTGGGAGAACTGTACTTTCTGGGCTGTGTGATCCTTTGACAAAAGAGTGGTATCACTCTGGGCTGAGGCAGCAGGAAGGTGATGGTTTAGACTTCAACCCAGAATGTCTGATATCGAGGACAACCCAGGATCCTTAGCACCATGGTGAACTCCTCTGCAAAGGTTTACAAAGAAGAATTATGGGAAACCATTTAGATCTCAGTTCTAGAGACACGCACAACCAAAAATATCATCTTTCTGGATGGGAAAATTGGGTTGAGTGAATTTCACTCCATTTACAAAAATTTAAGAAAACCCTAAGCAAGCATAAAAGAGCTTGTGTGGTTATACTTGAGTGCCTTATTATATTTTAGCTAAATTTGTTGAGAATAAGGGCTAATGGTCACTCCCAGAAAACAAACAGGTAAATGAGAAACTTATTCATCCCACCTTCCCCCTCTCAGTCATTCATTTCCCAGAAAAAGCACATATGGAAGCCCTACCAGCATACTACAAAAGCATCTGGCATGGTCAATGAAAGCAAAATTAAGATGATGAGTTCAAAAGGAAGGATTTGTTTTTTAAATGAAAAAGATGTCACTGCTATTTTAACTTAAATTTAGGGGCTATAAAAGATGATTTTCAATTACATTTATGCACTGACCATCTGTTGGCAGGCAAGCATTTTGTATTGCATTAATTGGAAAATTAAGATTGCCTCAAGCAAGTAATTTTCCCTAAATGTGCCAATACTTAATAACGTCCTTTGATTTCAAACTGTCCTAGGCATTTGGAGGAGCATCAGATGACTAAGTGTCTATCTGACCTGCAAGAAATTCCAGAGACTTTCATGAATGAGTTTTCACCCTGATAATTTATCAGTGTGAGTATATATAAGTTCTGAGAACCCTTATACCAAATCCTACTTTCATTCTCAATGATGGACTGGGTCCCCATAACTTGGCCAAATCTCACCTCTCAGAATTCTAGAAGTTCCTCTTCAAGGTCAAAGGTAATTCTTTAATGCCATTGGCTCAAGCCCCAAACAGTGTTCCCTACTCCCCAGTCCATCTATTGAGAATAATATTAGTCATCCAGCCTTAAGCACTTTTTTAAAGGGGTATTTGCTGAAGTGGTACAGTAGAACAGTTGGTATACACCATCCCCCCCAATATTTGTGACATACTTTCCCACAAGTACATGCAGAGTCCAGGTGAAAGTGGACTCAGATGTAAGAGAACACAAGATGCAAAGGGATAACTGAAAGTTCCTTGTTGCTAGAAGTTCTTTACTCCCAATTTGGGGGCACTCAAGAAGTGCCCCCCAAGCATGGAGAATCTGTGTCCATCTTTGTCCTTGGTTCCTATGGTAGCCACAACCACCAGCCGATCTGGGAGTGTCATGTAGGCCATCACTGGGGGAGGTGGAAAGTCCAATATCCTCTTGACCCACCCAAGTTGGAAGATCTTCTAACGGTTGGTGGAGTAGGGGAGGAAAGAGCCTGACCAAAGCTGAATTGGCTCCTTTCCCTCAGCAAGTTCCTTCTCAGTGATATGTTGAAAAGCCACACTTGCTTCAGTTTGGGGAATAATTTCTCATCCCAGATAATTCAGCACTTCTGTAATGGTTATAGAGAGCATAAATTAATCCCACAATCAACTGGAATAGATCTCTTGTCTGGTGATTCTTTTGTCACATTAAATGGCTTTCAAAGACTTTTCACAATCAGTCTAATATCTTTTTGTTACATTTAATTTTTAATTTATTTTAAAATCTTTTGATTGAGTAATTTAAAATAATTCTCATTAATTTAAGGAATCAGACTAAAATATGGGATAGTATGGTTTTAACCCTGCCTTTATAACAGTCTTTACTTTTTTCTTCATTTTCTTGACTTCTGTCTCTATCTCTTGTTCTATGAGTTCACCTGAGCTACAAGGTAACTAAATTTCAAGTAAGTAGATTGTGTCCAATTGCCTTGTTGAGGGACAGTCTCTTTCTTAAATTTTTAAGGCCCTTCATCCTTGATGACTTGTCTTAGGGAGGTAAATCACTCTAACAGTTCACAAGACAAACATTATGACAAGATAATTTCAGTAATGTTTCATGTGTAAGTAAGTGCTTAATAACTACAAAAGCATTTATCATACAAAGAAATGGATTGGACTACTGGATTCTACTGGAACAGAGAACTCCTGGATGTGGAGCCTGTCTACCAAAGCAAGTCAATATCTTCTCCACAATTTATGGTCTTAGTAAGTGAATTACCCAAGGACACACAGTATGTGTCAGAGGCAGAACCTGAAACTAGAGATCCCTGTCCTTAAGACCACCACTATGCCATACTGCCATATAAAGATGAAGATGAAAAAATTATTCATGAATCTTCTGTTTGACTTAACTCTATCCTGAATCTTCTCTTCTTCTCTAGATCATTTCACATACTCATATGGAGTCAACTATTATCTCTCTGCAGATGATTCTGAAATGAATTTGTCATCCTTAACCTTTCTTCTGAACTTTAGACTTTTATATCCAACTGCCTATGGAACATCCCCAACTGGATTCCATAGATACATTAAACTCAACATATCCAAAACCTAACTCATTATCTTCACCCCCCCCCAAAAAAAAAAGATTTTTCCCTCTTCCTAATTTCCCTATTACTATGAAGGGCATCACTATCATCCCAGTAACCCATACTCCCAATATAGGTGTCACCCTTAACCCCCTACTCTGTCTCTCTGATGACTCATATTGTCAGTTTTGGTTGCTTTTACCTTCATAAAATCTCCCCTCTTCTCTTCTGACATTGCCATCACCCCAATGCAAGTCCTTATCATCTCATACCTGGGCTATCAGAATAGCCTGCTGGTCTCCCTGACTTAAGTCTCTCCCTACTGTAATCCATCCTCCACTCAACTGTCCAGCTGATCTTCCTAAAGACTTGGTCTGATCATATCACCACCAACCCACTCAAAAAACTCAAATGTCTCCCTGTTATCTCCAAGATCAAATGTAAAATCCCCTGTTTTGCTTTTAAAGTCCTTCATTACCAGACTTCTTCCTATTTTTCCAGTCTTCTAAAATGAGAGGGAGAGAGACAGAGAGAGACAGAGACAGAGAGACAGAGAGAGCTATGCAATCTAGTAACACTGATTTCCTTACTATTCCTTAAACAAGACACTCTATATCCCAACTGAGGACATTTTCACTGGCTGTCCCACATGCCTGGAACACCATCCTTCCTCATCTCTGCTTCCTGGCTCCCTGGCTTCCTTCAGGTCCTAGATAAAATGCCCCTTTCTACAAGAACTCTTTCCTGACACTCCTTAATGTTGGTGTCTTCCTCTGCTGATTTCCAATTTATCATAAATATAGCTTGTTTGTACATGATTGTTTGCACATTGTCTCCCCAATTAGATAATCAATTCCTTGAGGGCAGGGACTACTTTTTAACTTCTTTGTATCCTCAGAGCTTAGAACAGTGCCTGGCAGATAGTGGGTCAATTGTTCATTGATCGACTGATCAGTACAGATTTAACCTTGATTTTGACTGGCCTTTTTGTAAAATTTTGTTATTGTAAATTATGATGATGATAACACTACCTGTATGGCTTTGTTCCCTATGGGTTTAAGTTGAAGGGACTGGAGATATTTAGCCTGGAGAAGACATGACTTGGAGTGTGGCAAGGAGGGGAGAGTATGACAGATTTGTCTTCATATATTTCAAGGCTTGTCACATAGAAGATGGACTAACTTGTTTTATGCTTCTATAGGAGTTAGAACTAGGAGCAGAGAGTAGTGTATTCAAAAAGATAGATAGATAGATAGATAGATAGATAGATAGATAGATAGATAGATAGACAGATAGATAGAGATACATAGATAGACAGACAGATAGATAGATAGATAGATAGATAGATAGATAGATAGATAGTTTTAAGGGAAGGAAAACTCTTTCTAACAATTAGACATGCTTTATCCTAAAGTGAAATTGGTGTGGCTGGAGCAAAGGGATGGTGAAGATCTTCAAGCATGACCACCAGTTGGGATATGATGTTGGGAAGGAATTTTGTTTTTGGACTAGGTGGCCACTAAGGGTCCTCCCAACTCTGAAACTGTGATTTCTTGGGTATCATTCCAGTGAGCAAAAATCTCCCCATCAAGCTAAAGGACGTTCACTGATGTTCCCATCACACTCTAGCACAGAGGTCCCCAAATTTTCTTGGTTTGAAATGCTCTTCATGTCTCAGTCCCAAGATGAAAATAAATACTTAACAGTTCTGTTCATTAAATCAATAGTTTGAGACTTTGAAATGTCCCCTGGAATTTCTGCAAATTTTCTGTGGTGCTCCTTGGCAACTGGGCACACAGTTTGGGGACTGTGGTTCTAGTGCCCATGCACAGCATCACTTGGAGTTTCTTGCTTCTTATGAGTTCCTTCCACAATCCTTCCCAACAACATCTATTTTCTCTAGTCGGGATTTTATATTTACCCAATTAATTACTTTAATGTGGCATCATGCTGTCTTCTTTTTTTATTCTGTTCTGTGTAAAAATCTTTAAAATTAATTAAATTAATAGAAAGATTCATGCATATATCAATACAAAATGACCAGGTCTCCCATACAATAAATTTGTTATGTCATTGGGGGGAATCTGTGAGGACAGAGAGATTGCAAAGAAGAAAAAAGGAGAGTACCAGCAGAGTGAATCCCCTTCTGAATTTATGAGCAAAGTCGTAACATTTACTGTGGACCATGGGAGGACACATTTTCATCACTAACATTTTTGTTGTGCTATTAAAATCAGTTTCATCTGTTACTGGGGAATCTGCCTTGGGATAGCCAGTCTTGCAAGGGTACAGACTAGAGTCATTTTGCTCAAGATTCATAAATCTCAACATATAAGGACAGAATAGAAGAGGTTTGGGAAGAGGGAGTATGATGGTTTCCTGTCAAGGGCATGGAATGAATCCCTAGGTCCACTGAACCTCTGCTAGTCCATGAATCGGATCTTCCCTATTGGTAAGATGGGTCCAATATATGCTGTTTCCTCATCTTAGGATGCCAAGATGAAGGATGTATGGCTTGTAAGCCTTTTTGGCAACTCCAGGATGAAGCTTGGGAACAAAAATTAAGTTGAACATTCAGGGAGTTTGAAAACTTACAATAGATAAGGGTAGCTGGTAGGTATCATGGAGTAAATAAATCAGAGTAGGCAAGTTCTCAAGAGAACCTTATCCCAGGAGTCCTAGCAATATGTACCCTACATCTGATCTTAGGAGAGTAGCACCCTTGGCCTTGTCACTTGGTTTTCATTAAACTGAACCAGACAGAATGCTAGCAGAGGAGATGGATTAAACCAACCATGAAAATCAGAGATAGCCCATGTCACTGGAGCCTCAAAGAAACCTGGCTGTGCCAGTTTGATATCTGCAACCTAGAGCCAGGTTTGATATCCCCAAGATGACCAGTGCCGGCTTCTTCATAGAGATCCCTCCATTTGGACACAAGCCAATGCTTTGAGAGGCAGGACAATGCCTTCCATTGTTTCATGAGTCTGAGATACTTGTGATTTCACAGATATCTTCAGAAGGGGGCTGGATTTTTAACACTTCCCCCTCTCACATAGGTGCACAGATTTCAAGCCATAAATGCCATGACAGATGCCAACTAGTCCAATCCCCTCACTTTGATGAGCAAACAGAGGCCCAGAAAGGTGAAGTCTTGTCCAAATTCACTTAGAGCCAGCATTTGAAACAAGATTATCTGGCTCTAAAGCCAGTACTTTCTCTTTTTCTAAAGCTTCTTTTAGTGAATCTTGGGTACTTTCCTAAGGAGAAGGGTAAGAAAATGGTTCTTTCAAAAGTAATCAGCAAGTTTTATTAAGCTCCTGTGGGTCGGGTCCCATGTTTAGTACTGGAAATACAAAGACAAAAGTGAAATGCCTACCTCATGGAGCTTACGTTCTGGTCACACCTACTTAAAATGTTCCACACTCACCCATATATAAAAGGGTACAAGATGGTTGAGCAGATACTGTCAGGCCCCTGGGGTGCCCCTTCCTTCTGCACCAGGAATTGCATACAATCTAATATCCCCTGCCCTTTATCAAGGGGCTCAATGGGTGATGTCTTTCAAAACTGAACTTGCCTTGGTCCCTTATTATCTCTGCAACAGGATGGTTTGGTCTTGTTTCCTTTCACATTTTATAAAACGTGAAACGTCATTCCCAGCCCTAAACTCTCATGAATGAAGAGAAGATGGATGGGACAATGTTGGTGAACTTTTTAAATATCTACACTATGTACACATATTTTCATATATATGTATATATATTCATATTTCTATTGACACATACATACACATGTAGATGTATACACCAAGCCTCAGTTTCCCAGGGTAATAAAAAGCAAGGAGATCACAAAGATTTAGAATCCTAAGCACTTCCCCAAATAAACCTAGTAAAGGAAAAATAAATTGGATTAGTAATATTAACAATATTGATGATGATGATGATGATGACAAAAATAGCATTTATATAGCATTTTGCAATTTGCAAAGTGCGTAAGTTTGGAGTGTTTTTTCTTCCATTTTATTCTCACAGCAGCCCTGTGAGGTAAGTACTATTATTATCTCCATTTTACAGATGAGAAAACTGAGCTTGAGAGGGGCAAAGGGACTTGGACAGGGTGACAAAGCTGCTAAGTGCCTAGGGCAGGATTCAGTTCGGGTCTTCTTGACTCAGGGTTCTGGCACCCTCTAGACAAGGAGCCCCTCCTCAAGCTTGTCCTGGGCTGTCTGTCCGTCCTCTGCTGCTCTTCTAAGCTCCAGAGTAGGACTCTTCCCTTTTTCCTAGCACAATGTATACCCCAAGAAGATATTTCAAGAATATTTGTTCAAGTGAATTAGATTGGATTCCTACAGGCTGCTCACCTGACCTAGAAATGGTTGTTGTCTTCTTAAAGAAATTCTTCTCATCCTTCAAGGAACAATTTAGATGCTACCTCCTCTGTGAAGCCTGCCCTGGTTCCTCCCTACCTACAGGGCTCTCTTCTTTTTTCTATTTTCTTAGGGAGATTTGTCATGGTTTCTTGTTGTCTTGATGACATTCTCCCATGTAGCCTTTGTAGAGTACATCTGCTGAGTCTTTATTCTCCGTCTGTGGTCCCTTATGAGTTCTGTGTGACAGGGACAAGGCATTATTTCCTCTTAGTATCTCTTGCACATAGTAGGTACTTGGTAAATATTGCTAAGCTCTTTAGGCTTTCCCCACAATATCTAGTAAGCTGTGGAAACATTAACGAAATAGATTCAGAGAAAGTGCCGAATCAATAAACATTTATTAAGCACCCACTAGGTACCAGGCATTGTGCTAAGAGCTAAGATTACAAAAAAGAGACAAAATCCTGGCTTTGCCCTCAAGCAGTTTCGTTCTAATGGGGAGACAACAAGCAAACAAACATTTGCAAAACGAACTCTATACAGGATAAAGAGGAGATAATTAACCCAAGGAAAGCACTGAAACTGAGAGGCTTAGGGAAGGTTTCCTGCAGAAGGTGGGATTTTAGTTAAGATTTAAAGTGATTCAGGCATATCAGAAGGTGGGGTGGAAGAGTGATAGTGTCCCAGGCATTAGGGAACAACCAGAGAGATGCCCAGAGCCAAGGAATGGAGTGTCTTGTTCAGTGTCACTGGACTCAAGAGTACATGTCAGGGAGGAAGGTGTAAGAAGATTGGAGAGGTAGGAGGGAGGGAGGTGATGAAGGGCTTTGAATGCCAAGCACAGCATTTTATAATTGCTTCTGAAGGTGATAAAGAGGTGCTAGAGTTTATTGAGTAGTGTGCCATGATCAGAACTGTACTCTAAGAAAATCCCTTTGGTGACTAAGTGGAAGATGGACAGAAATAGGGAGAGCCTTGAGGCAGCAGAACCTCCTCCCCCCCAACCCCGGCAGTGGTCCAGTCATGCGGTGATAAAGGTCTACATCAGACTGGGGGCAGCATCAGAACAGAAAAAGATATTACAAAGGCCAAATCAACAGGCCACCTATCTACAAGGGCAGGTTCAAGATGGAAATGGAAAGCCTGATTGATTTACTGATTTGAAATTTATGGCTAGAGTGTTCTCAATTTGAATTTGCATTTTGGACTGGAATGAAAAAGGGTTTGATAAAATTTATATCTTATATAGATAATATCTATTAAAACAATTGACTATATAATCCAACACTTAAAAATTATAGACAGTAGAGAGACAGACAGATAGCGCAACCTGTAGGAAGTAGCTTCAGAGTCAGGATGATGTGGCTTCAAGTTCTGACCTTTCTGGCTAAATAAAACCCTGGCCAAGTCCCTTCACCTCCCAGTGCCCCAGGCAAATCCCCAGACTCAAAGTGGCAGAGCAGAAACTAATCAGTACTGGTATAAGTGGTAGCTCTAAATGGATTTTCATTGAATCAAAGGCCCCAATATTTATACATACATATAATAGATGCATATTGTGTGTGTGTGTGTGTGTGTGTGTACGTTGTTGTGGTTGTTGCTGAGTCATTGCGGTTCTGACTCTCTGTGACCCCATTTGGGATTTCTTGGCAGAGTTACTGGGGCAGTTTGACATTTCCTTTTCCAGGTTATTTTACAGATGAGGGAACTGAGATAAACAAGGTGAAGTGACTTGCCCAGGGTCATACAGCTAGTGTCTGAGATCAGATTTGAACTCAAATACTCCTGGCTCCAGGGCTGGCAATCTATCCACTATTCCACCTAGCTGTCCCTGTATGTATGTATGTATGTATGTATGTATGTGTGTGTATGTATGTGTGTGTATGTGTATATGTGCATTTGTGTATACACACATATGTACATATATATGGATAGGGACTATATGTGATTTCACTAGCAAAGTGACTCAGATGAGGAAACTGCTCTCAATGCAGACACTTTCTTTGCAACTTGAAGTGTTAGACAATTGCCCAGAGCCCTGACAGGGTCACAGAGCCCTTCTAGGGCTTGAACCAGGGCATCCCAATTCCAAGGCTAGCTCTCTGTCCACTACTCCTTGCTGCCTCTCCCCCCATACCTGCCTCTCCATATATAAATGCATATATGTATGCATGTATTCACATGTGCATATTTGGTTGTGTGTAATATGTGTGCATATATGTGTATTATGTGTTGTGCATGTGTTTGATCCCTAGGTCTATATTACATTTGGGGGTTTTTTGTTGGTGTTTTTTTTGGATGGGGGAAGGCAAGGCAATTGGGGTTAAGTTACTTGCCCAAGGTCACACAGTACATTTGTTTTTTACATCTGTATATATGTCTATAATATGTATGCATTGTACATATCCAGGTGTATGTATATGTGTGCAATGTTTGTGCACATAGTATACATTTACATGCAGACTTAAGAATATGAGTAAGTAGGCAGATACATACTGTCTGCATATATGCATACATACATACATGCATGCATGCATGCATACACTGTGAGCCACTAAGGTCAATTCTCACCCACTTCTATGATCTGTGGTACTTTAGCCCCTTCCCTTTTCCCAGGCTATGAGGTGCTGGAGTGCCCAGAGTAATGTCTTACACCAAAAGGATCATGTTAAACATGACCCCAGAGGAGGCTAGAGGAAAAGTTAGAATTTCTGTGCAGGTGTGTGGAGAATTCACTGCCAGTTGTTCCCACGAGTCAGTAGACAAGACACACTGCATCGTTCATAAAGATAGCCCACTTCCCTCCCTAGAATTGTGTCACCTCCGTGTCTAAATCTGTCTCTGCCCTCGCAAAATGCAAATCTTTCCAAGCTATTTTGGAAGTCTTCATGTGGGATCCTGCATCTGATGTCCTTTCAAAGGTATCTCCAGTGTTACAAGCAAGACATGGTGGTGCAGTCACATTACATTATACAGACTTTCAGCAGAAAGATTCAAGTCTGAAAGGCAGTGAAAGGAATTGGTTTGGATAGGAAATGAAATCCATGTCACCAGCCATCTTGATGATCAGTTCATTTTCATGTTGGATTTTTATATCGACAAAAATGATCTGAAATCCAACAATAGGAAGCATGTTTTATTTGGACCATAGTTCTTGCTTGGAGGTGGTACATTGGCACAGATAGAACACTAGCGTTGGAGGCAGGGAGACCTGGTTTCCAATCCCACCTCTTGCTTATGCTAGCTGTGTTAGCGTGGACAAGTTCCTAAACCTGAGTCTTAATTTCTTCATCAGTAAGACAGAGGTTTTCAAAATACCTATGATACTTAGCTTATAGGGTTCCAGTAGAATATATATGTATACACGCACATACATATATGTATGTACAGATATGTAATACTTTACAAACCTTAAAGAGCTATGGAAACACAACATTTTTTGCTTATTTCCAGGAAAAAAAAAACTCAATAAACTCTTGGTTTGTCCAGATCCCTTCTCTCTGCCCAATGCAGGACAATAATCAAGATGAGCATCAGTGACGGTAACAGCACCTGCCTTTTCTCTAGGGCTTTAAGGCTTGTTAAACATTTTTCTATTTATTGTCTCAACAACCCATTGGGTAGAGATTCTTACCGACCAGTAAGCATCCATTAAGTGCTTACTGCATGCCAGGTGCCATCTTAGGTGCTGGGGCACTGACCAAGCAGAGGATCACGTAGCAGGTGGATTCAGGCTGAATTGTGAGGGTGACCAAAGATTCAGGGAGACAGGTGGTGGCAATTATTGTTGTCATCATTTTTCATATGAATAAACTGTATTCTCAAGAGGCTGGTGGGGAGAGTGGTGGGGAGAGGGCTGGACTTTGAGGCATGAGAGCTTGGACCCAATCCTAGCACAACAATTGAAAGCTTTGTGACCTTGGCAAATCACGTCTTTGGGCCTCCGTGTCCATATCTGTAAAATGAGGCAGTTGTATTGGCATACAGCATTTTGAGGTTTGCAAAGCATTTTAGTTTTTCTTACTTGATTCTCACACATACCCCATAAGATACAAGCTCTTATTCCATTTTACAGATGAAGAAAGAGACAGAGAAAGGTGAAATAATTGACCAGAGCCACACAGCCAGTATGTGTCTGAGGCAGGTTTTGAACTCTGGCCTTCTTTACTCCAGGTCCAGTGTTCTGTTCATTGCCCTGCTTAGCTGCACAGAATAGCTGCCCTTAGCCTTTGATGCTGGTGATGGTGATCACCATCTTCTCTTTTCCTGGCCACACTTTTGTCCCTAGGTCTCTAGGACATCACTCTCTCTGCTTCTCCTACCTCCTGGAGCTACCAGCTTCAAATCTGTGGTTCTAGGATTTGCCCATGATCACATAGCTAGTTCAATGGTTTTTAAATGAAGTGGTCCTCCTGCCCCCAAGTCCCACCCTCTAGCTGTGCCACACTGCTATCAAGGAAGAGGCATTCAAGGTGACTTTGAAACTTTTTATCATACACCATTCCATGTAATAATGGTATGCAAAACAGCTATTGTGAATGAATGAAATGGCTCTTCCCATCCACAGTAGAGGAAGAATCCACAGCTGAATCCTTACTCAAGGTCTCCTCTCCTGAAGTTTTTCTGTTTTACCAGAATCTCCTTACAATGACCCTTAGGTTGAGATTTCTATGGAGAAAGAGGTTCTCATCTTGAGGGTCCTCAGTCAGACCACCCACTTCATGTGCCTTCTCTCCATTGGAAATTGGGCAGCATTTCAAGGAGGCAGCTGAGAAAATTGAATTTGCCAAGTGCTGAAAAGGCCTCTCCTGCCCATCCTTACTTTTCGTAGAACAAGAACCTCTTGAAAGATTATTTCATTCTTTCAATTCCTTCTCTGCCCTTGAGGCTGCTAATACATGCTCCTGCCTTCAAGAGAAGTGGAAGGAAGCACGCTGCTGAGTTACGGTCAATCCCATCACCCAGCTAAGCCATTCTATTTGGCTTGCTTTCTCCCAGGGCTCAGCAGAACTACTGGGGGGGGGGGGGGAACCAGTTGCTTTAGAGCTGAGCAAAAAAGGGAGCTGGGGAATGTGCTTACAAGGCAGCTCAGGATGCCTCCTGAGCATCTTGATCCAGGTAAAAGGAGAGAATAACCAAGAATCACAAACCATTTCTCTTACTGTTTTCCACTCCTGTTGGCCACTTATAATATCCTCAAAAAGGTACAGCTTAATTTCAAGGAGTTAAGTCCAACACATGCAAACACAGCTCTGTTTGTAAAATCTGGAAAACGATGGGACAGGATTCAGTGGCCTCGGAAGTGCCTTCAGACTCTACATCTAGGAGTGAATGGTCTTCTGATTTGTAGTTTTTCTAAACCAGATTCATTGGCTCAAAACTGAGAACCTAGGACCATAGCAACTGAGCTAGCAGAAACCTCTGAGCCAATTGGGCCGGCTCTTTCATTTTGTAGCTCAGGGAACTGAAGCCTCTAGAGGGAAACTGGCTGTCCCCTGATCACACCGGCAGTAAATAGTGGAGCTGGGATTTGAACCCAGGTCCAAAACCAACATGCCTTCCACTGTACTTGGCTGAAGATAAGATTGAAAGTGGGTGATTGACCAAAAACTACCACAAACCTCAGCCTAGTTCCTTGGGGGGCAGTGGGGAGAGTATATAGAAGACCAGAGCTGAGAGATTATTTGCAATTATGCCATCTCTCACATATTTTCCTATATGCTTTATGGACCTGACATGGTTCTTTTTGAGAAGAAGAGGCTTGAATGGCAGATGGCATCACCTTCTACAGACCGTGCTGAGATTGGGGGTGGTCAGTTTAATGAAGAAGTGAGAGTGAGATGCCAATACGGATCTCAGTAATCCAATTCTGGGCTAGCTGGGTGCAGAGCCATAAGCAATATGAGAAAAATGGGACTTTCTTCCAGGGTGTCCACATGGCAAGAGGCGATTCATTTCTAGGAAGTGCCAACTACCCCCATGTATTAAACGATTAATCAAGCAATAAATATTTATTAAGGACCTACTATGTGCCAGACTCTCTGGATACAAAAAGGTAAAATACAGCCCTGCCTTCCAGGAGCTTACAGCCTAACGGGGCAGACAACTTGCAAACAAGCACATACAATGCAAACTCTGTGTGGGATAAGCAGGAAATAAAGAGCGGAGGGAAGTTACTAGAATTAAGAGGGGCCTTACTTCTTGCTCCCTGCTGGCCTAGGTCACCATGCAGTCTGAGCTACTCTCATACCAAAGACCTGGATTCGTCTAGCCTTAGCCCTGTGGAGGTTGGGGTGGGGAAGACGAGGCTACCCCACTTTGCCAGCAGGATCACACTTGCTGTCCAGCTCACCTTTTCCCCTACCTTACCATAGTGGAACCGTCTGCCCTCTGGCCATTGCCAACCCCAAATTAGAATCACTGTAACTGCCTCTGGCTAGGCTGGCGAAGTTGTGATAGCATTTGGTTGTATTATCCCTAAAGTAACTCTGCAGGTAGAAAAGGGGGCCAAGAGCACAGAGATCCCTCCCTGGGCTTTGTATTCAAGATTCTTGTCTAAATAACCTTCTTGCCCATATACTACCACTTGGATTCTTGAACTCTTCTAAAAGTGACCAAAGCAGACTTTCTATTTCTTGGCAAAGCAAACTGAAGGGAGTGGTATCATCCAGGAGAAGATGCCCTGGCTTGGGATTCAGAGGAGCTGTTTTCAAATCCTGCCTTTAATGCTTACAAGCAACTCACTGACCTTCCCTGGGCCTCAGCCTCCTCACCTATAAAAGAAAAGGGTTGGATTAGATGATCTCTGAACTGAACAGCTAGAAATATCTAGACCTGTGATCCTAAATGCTATGGAATTGTTGGCAGACCAAGAATCAAAGCAAACTCAGTTCCTTAGCTGTGCCCATGGAATAATAATCAGTGACATTTCAATGGCCTCAGAAAGTTTGCAAAGTGTTTTCCATGCCCTGTCTTACTGGAAGTGGACAGCTACCCTGTTAAGTAGCCCTAGAAATATTATTATCCCCACTTTATAGATAAAGAAATTGAGGCTTATGGTCATGGTCACCCAGCTAAGAAGTATCACAGGTGACAACCGAACTGATAGTTGAATCATAGATCTAGTAGGAGCAGAGGAGACCTCAGAGGCAGATGAGGAAATGGAGCCTCAGGGAAGTGAAGTCACTCACCCCAAATGCTGCAGGGAGGCAGCAGCAGAGTCAGGATCTGGAGCTATTCCAGCACTCAGTTCCCTCCACAGGCTTTCTTAAAAGGAGAGCTCAGAGCTCAGGTTCTCCTGGAAGTGGCAGGCTGTCCTCTCCCCAGATGGTCCCTTGGACTCCTGGGCAGCCTGCAGTCAGAAAGACTTTCATGGCAGTGTGTCCCTGGGCAAGTCACTTCACATCTACCTGCCTTGGTTCCTTCAACTTTTAAATGGAATAAAAATGGCACCTACCTCACATGGTGGTTGTAAGGATCAAATAAGGTAATATTTGTAAGACCCTTAGCCCGGTGACTGGCATGGAGAAAGTACTTCCTAAATGGTTGTTTCCTTTAAGCTAACCCTCCTTCCTTCTCTTTGCTTGTAGCTACCTCATCCCTGAATTCCCAACTCCAACAGCTTCAGCATCTCCAGCAACTCCAGCAGCAGCAGCCCCCACCCCCACCCCAGCAGACCAACCAGCACCCACCAGCAACTCAACAGCCACCCCAGCCTCAGCCTCAGCCACAGCCGCAGCCGCAGCCACCTCCACCCCAGCAACCCCCACCTCCGCCTCAACAGCCCTTGCAGCCACCAGCGCCATCTCAACAGCCCCAGCAAAACCAAACACAGGCTCCAACGTCAAGCCAGTCTCCAGCCCAGCAAGCCTCCAGCTCTCCCCAGAAACCCAATCAGTCCCCCGGACACAGCCTTCCGTCACCTCTCACCCCATCGAACCCACTGCAGGTAGGCTTCCCACTGCGCTCACCCCCTCTGGCCCCCAGGTGAGCAGAAGGCTCTTCTTGGAAGGGTGGAGTGATATTATGCCACAAACTGGGAGCATCTGTTTCTAGAGAGGCTAAAAGAAATCATTCTTCCTAGCTCTAGGCTTGCCTCCAGCCCTGGCTTGTCTAATTCAAAGTGGTCCCTTAGATATATGGAAGAGGAAGAAAGCAGCGTTCACCTGGGTGTGCATGCAAACCAAACAAATGGACCCAGCTGGAAACTCCCTCCCCCTCCCCCCCCCAAGATGAATGGGCTCTCTTCCCTCCGGAGAGAGGCCCACGCAGGAAGTGCACTTGTAGAATGCAATAATTACACTTTATGATACTTTCTGAAAGGCAGCAAAGAGAGTGTCCAATTAAAATTATTACTGACCCAGCTCTGTTGGCCACAGAGGCTGCAGTGGGCTGCCCACAGGACACAGTGGTTATTAGTCTATATTCTGAATACAGTCAGATCTTAGTGCACTTGAACAGCCAGTCTCCTCCAAGCCTTGCAGGGTTTGTGGAAGGCAGGACCCAGGCCCCAGCCCAGATGCTCTCTGTTCTATCTCACCAAAGCATGATGTGTCTGAAATGCCCTTGGAGAAGCTCAGAAGGAGCACTGTTTTTGAGAAATTCAAAGAAAAAACCCTTCCATTTACTCCATTTAACATATGAAGCTGTGGTTATTCCTCAGGATAAGTGAAGCTTATTATTTAAGCATTAAATTTGATTGTCTTCAGGGCTAATAAGAAGGTGTCAGGTCTCTGTAGCTTAGAATTACAGTCCATTCTCTCATGAGATGTCCCTTGATCATAGCTACATCCCCAACACAAGAGACAAGACAGACTTGTCTCTGAGGACCTAGACCCAGATCAGAGCCCTTCTACTTGCTCCTTGTGTGACCTTGGGCCCATTCCTTTACCTCTCCTGGCCTTGGTTTCCTTATCCATAAAATGAAGAAGGTTGAATTAAATAACCTGGTCAGTGGCTCCCCACTCTAGCTCTGTGTTCTCCTGGTCCTAGGGTTTGCCCAGGTGTGTTGGGTACTCTAGCTACCCCCCAGTCTAGTTCATTTTCCCCCCTGAATGCCTGCTCTGCCCCCTCAGAGACACAGACTTTTGTGTAGGATAGTTCTGGAGTCAGACGACCTTGCAGATGCTGCTTATGTCACCACCTGGGTGACTGGACAAGTTCCTTATGGCTCCAAATCTGTGAGCTTGATCAAATCCCATCTGTGAGTCAGTTAGCTCCCCAGGCCTCGGTTTCCTCATCTATAAAGTGAGGGGGTAGGCTGGATGGTCTCTGAGGTTGCTCCAGGCCTGGTGCTCTGATGCTAGCCAATAATTCATGATAGAATGGTAAGGCCCTTTACTAATCAGATCCCCAAGTGCCCTCCTCATGGCATGCTAAAGAGTCAGCATTTTTGCCGCTACTAGCCAGTGCTTGATGATGCTTGCAGTAATGAGGCCCTCAGGCATAAAAGAGTTCCCACCATTTGGGTGCTTTGGCCAAGGAGGGGATGGGGTGAAGGTTCTTGTGGATGGGTGTACTTATGGCAGACCAGAGGGCCATTGGAGCCTAGAATGAAAGCTGGAAGGGACCTTAGGAGCCATTGTCCCTGCAAAACGAAGGCAATTTGGCAAAAGCAGATAGAATGTTTTCATGACCGTTGATGTCATTCCCCAAATTCTACAATATAGATTCTCCTTCGTCTGCCCTTCAAAGCTATGTAATGATAAGGATGATGATAACTAGCATTTTTACTAATATTTACAAAGAGTTTTCCATATGTGATCTCATTTTATGTGTGGCCACATAACCTGCAGCCATGTGGGATGGGTGTTGGCCCAAAGGATGTAACATCATGCCAATATCTGCTCAAAAGGGCAGTTCTATCCATTTCTTGTCTGAAATCCATGGTATGAGTCTTGGTCATTACAGCACTCTCAGTGGTTTGAATTAGCCCTTAGCTAATTAATTCTGAAAGAATCTCTAGCTAAGGCCTCTGATAGAGCTAAGGTTAGACATGTACATATTCCAAGATGCCAAGATTCCAAGATCCACCTTCCCTTTGTCTCTGACAATGAAATCTATACATATGTCAGCGGGGGAAAGAATCTTCTCCCCCTACGGATGCAAGTCTTTTCCTTTGTCTTCTGCCATTGAATGAGAGTGCAATATTCCTTTCATTTGGAGGTAAAAGCATAGATGCTGGTGGACATTAACCTTTTCCAAGCACTGTCAGCAGCCTATAAATCTCTATTGAGCAGCAAAAGCCTAGTGTAGACAAGTCTTTTTCTAGAAGAGTTGAATAAGTGTTGACATGTCCTAAGATGGGTTGTACTCGAAACTGCCCACAAATACATTCTCTTCCAAGGCTATACTAGAGAAAGCCTATAGGAATACAGTTACTGTTTACAATGAATGAAGCCTTTAGCTAAATTGTAATCCCATAAAAATGGAATTTTCCCACATTTGGGCGGGTTAGAATTTTAGTTTATGATTTAAATAAATTTAGTTTAAGGATGTGATTTTCTCCTCTTCTTAGTATCTGGTGGATGGTTTTATAAAAGGGAATTTGAACTACCTGTAGGGCTCAGAGTGAGTTAAGTGGGACAAGTGGCTGGCTCCATCCTCTCCCTTGGTTCATGCTAAGTAAAGGATGATTGGTAAAAAGTAACCAAAGGCTTAATGAGAGAGGATCACAGGAGATAATAAGAAACCCCATTTTAGTATGAATGAAAGGAAATGTATTTCTAAGTTACTTTGCTGCAAACGTGCCCTCTAGCACAGTGGAAATGCCAACCACTTTGTTGCAAATTGTATTTTCTACAGCACAACAGCTGCTGCCTTTGAAGTTTGGAGATACAGGGTCTGGTGTAACTTTTTCTTTAAAAAAAACTATTTGGAACAAAATACAAAGATCGTGAAATCTCTAAGGTGATGATCTTTATGAACTCAAATGAAATGTTTTTTGTCTGAAGATTATTAAGGGAATAAAGACCAACTAAATTCAAATTTGACAGCTCAGATTTCACTTCTGAATTCGGGAGTTTTCATGTGGGCTTTCTCCTCTTCCATTATTCAGAATCTGTCTGAGAGATATTAGTTTAGAACAATGCAACTTGGAGAGATTGTCAGGGAAAGGCGGTAACTCAGAAGGATGATTGCATTTGTTTCAAAAACTCTGAAGGATAACAACAATAATTTCTTGAAACCTACAGATGCTGTCATGTCTTCAGGAAGGAAATTAAATGAAAGTGACTTGCTTACCTAGGTGGGATGGCTTCTCCAGCTGAACAAACCTTCATAATGTTTCTGGGGGTGACCAGTTTTCCACGGGGTTCTCAACAGGCCCACCTGCACTTTCATCTAGCTCTTTGACTCAGTTGCTTGCCAAGCTGGGCTCTTGCTCTTGACCCAGAAAGGAGGCTACAGGATCATCAGAAAAGGCTCCGCTTTGGGAATGGTTTCAGTCAGTTCCTTTGATCTCTAGGAGCTGGAGAGGTACATTCTGGACAGGGAAATAGCACTCAGGAGTGTCTAAGGCATGGACAGATTTCAAGGGGTTTGTGAACTTGGATGGGGAAAAAAATCCCATCGTTGTTTTCATTAACCTCTAACTAAAATTTAGTATTTTCTTCAATTATGAATTTTTAAAAAACATGATTCCTAGATTTCACCAGAATGCCACAGGGATCTAACACACACATGCACACACGCACACAGAGTTAAGAACCTCTAGCCATAGATGAATATTCCTCCTCTAATACTATCTTCCTTATAAGGTCAAGTTAGAATAGAAGAGGCCTCAGGCAGACCCCGCTCCAACAGTGGGGCTTCATCGGAAAGAAGGCGATCCTAAAAATCATTTCAACAAATATTTATTGCTTACCTGCTATGTGGGAAGCATAGGAGAGGCAGCATGACACAGGAGACAGAGGTCTAGCCTTAGAACCAGGAAACCCCAACTCCAAGCCCTGCTTCCAGTACATATTGACTGTGTGACCCTGGGCAAGTCATTTGATTCCTCCGTGACCTAGCCAACTTTCAAAGACTCTAAGTTACAACTGAGTTACTGAGTGTCATCATTGGACAAAATTGCCACATTGGGAGTTCTTAGAGACTGCCAGTGAAATAACAAGTCTAGGGAAAAGAAAAGAGAGGAGAGGAGAGGAGAGGAGAGGAGAGGAGAGGAGAGGAGAGGAGAGGAGAGGAGAGAAGACAGGAGGGGAGGGGAAGGGAGGGGAGGGGAGGGGAGGAGAGGAGAGGAGAAAGGTCTTATATTAGGTGATAGCGATACAAAGATAAAATGTGCTTGCTCTTGAGAAATGTGTCTTCCACATGGGAACTTAACACGTACACAGGTCAATTAATACAAAATACATGGAAAATAAATCAGAGTAATTTCAAATAGAGAATGCTGACAACCAGGAAGAATTAGGAGTAGCCTCCAAACAGAAGTGGGACTTGAGCTGTGTCTGGAAGGAAGCTAGGGATTCCAAGAGGCCAAGGTAAGAAGGGGGTACATTCCAGTCATGGGCACCACCTGTGCAAAAATATAGTCAGGAGATAGATTGTCCCATACAAAAACCAGTTAGCAGACAAGGTCGCCTAGAATAAAGAATGCTGGAAGAGGGCAGAGTGAAATAACCCTGGAAAAGCCTCCTTTTCATCCACAGCTTCCTGAAATTGTTACCAAATATTAGCACTAACAGGACTGAGGTACCAAGTAATCAAGGACAAAATGAAGGGATTGGGTTAATTGGTCCCTAAGGTCCCCGTTGGCTTTAACTGGTTGGTTCAGTCATCCATCCTTTTCTAGTGTTGGCTCTGCCCCTGACTCACTGTGTGACTATGGTTGACTGTATTCCCCTCTCTGGCTGTCAATTTGCTCATCTGCTAAATGAGGGGGTTCGATGAGACTGTTTCTGAATTTTCTTCCAGCTCTAGGACTCTAGGACCTAACTCTGGTGGGTGACTAGAATTGGCTTGTTATGATGAGTTCAACTGCTCTAAAAAATCCGAGTCCTCCTCAAGGTTGAGGCCATTGATTGCCTTGGCAGGGGAGAAGGATCCAGCAGGAGCCAGGTGACCTCCCTAAAAGTGGCCCCTTCATTCAGCCAGAGAGCCCCAAACTCCCCAGTAGAGAAGCTTAAGATCCCAAGGCTACATTTAACAGCAGCAGTCTAGGTACCACCTTGCCCCTGGGAAAATAGGATAATCTTCCTCTATGCTTTGCGCATTTTAATATGCAACCTAAGAAGCAGAGCATCTGCTGGAGCTTTTAAGGATTAGAAAGTTCTCTGTCTTCTTTAGTGGAAGGAGGGGCATTGAAACCCCCTGAGAGAGGAAGTTGCACAGAAGACAGTTTAATACATGTTTTCACCTATATGGACATACTCATGGTGGGAAAGACCTTGTTATCAATTGTTCAAGGAATTTAGACTGAAAGTGGTGCCCGTGCACACTGGCACAGAGCCACCACCCACCATATCCACTGCCCTGTGAGTATTCCTTCCCAGCCCTCAGGGAATGCTTCTAAGGCTAGTTCATCTGTGCTCAGCTCCTACTGGGCAATCACCTTGGATTGCAGAGAATCAGCAAGGACATTGTCATGTTTTATCCCATTTAAAGTAGAAAAGCTCCCATCCATGAACTCCCCACTTAAAAAATACCAAAAGATAAGAAGTCATATGCCCTGCCTCCTTCTTGCCCCCCCCCATTTTTCTGACCATTTTCTCTTTCTATTAACCATTACTTAACCTCCCTGAGTTTCCCTTGCCTTGTCCACATGATGTGGCAGCAGGTGGGTGAGATGGGGGATTGAACCAAATGATGTCCCAAAGTTCTTAGGTCTCCAGAAATCTACAGTGCTCCAGTCCAAAACCTGAGCACTGCTGCTGTGGCCAGTGACCTCTGTGAGAATGCTGGTGACCTGCATCCTTTTCTTATCTCATGCTGTACCATGGGCTTCTTCTTCTCAACCTTTCCAAGGAGGTACAAGGAAATACAATCATGTACTTAATTTTCCAGGAAATATAAAACTCTATATAGATGTATATGGGCAGCTGGGAAGCATGGCAGCCCTGATTCTCCTAGCTAGCTATCTGCCAAGATTCTTGCATCTCGTTCCCTTGCTCAGCTTGAGGAGGTCACAAATGCCTACTCTCTGGGAAGACAAATAATGGGGGGGGGGGTGGGAGAGGGGAAAACTCATAGAATCTAAGATCTTTAAAACTCTGCCTTCACCAGAGTATAGCAAGTCAAGCCTTCTGGCCAAATTAAAAGATTTATCCATCCTAACAACTCATTTTCTCCAAGGCAACCAGTGATGGGACTGCTTCATCCTTTTGGTGCAGAAGCTGGGATAGAATCACTAGAGGCTGTAGAGATAGCACTTCTAGCTGTCCTTTAACAGGGGCTCAGTCCACATGGGCTGGGGAGAAAGAGCTCAGTTCCCCAATAGGATGGAGGGGTAGTTATGCTGAGGCCAGAATCAAACATGAAAAGCATCAGAGTGGGGTAGACAGCAGGAGAGATTTCCCATCTAAAGACTGGGATTGGAATCCTTCCTCTGACACTCACTACCAATGCCATCCTAGGCAAATCACTGAAGCTCTCGAGCCTCAGTTTCCTCATCAGGAAGATGGGCATGATAATACTTGCAATGAGAAGCAACATGGTATAGTATATTTTGTTGTTGTTGAATCATTTCAGCTGCATCCCACTCTCAGTGACCCCATTTGGGGTTTCCTTGGCAAAGATACTGAAGTGATTTGCCATTTCCTCCTCCAACTCATTTTAGAGATGATAGCAGACTGGTATTTGAATTAGCTAAATGTGGGTCCAAGTCCCACCACTGACATATTCTGACAGTGTGACCATGGGCAAGTCACTCCATTACTCTCTGTCCCAGAAAAAAAACTGAATTATATATGAACTACTGATGTTCATTGGTAGAGGGAGGTTCAGCTTTGAGATTGTCCCCACCCTGTTGAACAGACCAGCTTAGACCAAAAAGCCAAATTCCCTTTAGCCTGTACTAAACACCTCGCAGAATTATTGGGGGGGGGGTCCTACAAACTAAAAGGGGATTTATCATTATTATGTATCAACCTGGGCAATGAAATCCAAAACTGCATAACACCTATTGGGGTATTTTGGAACCTGGTTCTTTGCGTATCATTAGGCTGTTGACATAACACAGAGTAAAGGGATTTTCTGCCCCTTGTGTAACAACTAGCATTTTAGAAAACCATTGTTTGAGATGATTGAAAAATATTTAAGTTGTCAATCATAACTCTTCTTCAAGTAATCCAGGACAAGATGAGCTAAATCTCAGTTAGATGGGATCCCTCCCTCCATTCTGTACTTGGGATAAGATCCCAAACCTGACTTGGGAGTCATGATGACAATTCAGTGTTTCAGTTCAACAGGCCTTTATGAAGTGCCTGCTGTGTGCTGGGCTCTGTGGACATCTCTTTTTTAAAGTCTCATTTAAACAATACTTACCTTTCAAAACTGTGGTCCAAGCATTTGCAATCCAAGAAAAGCAAAACAGGAATTCCATGACTCTCAGAGTGATGGGGTGGGGCGGGAGGGTGAATGGGAAGAGACAGTTTATTGAAAATGCCATGGGTGGCTCCTTTGGACTGTGTCCTAGATTTGTTATTGCTGGGTGTTGTCGAGGACATCATTCAAACCCTCTAGAAAAAGACTCTGGAAAACAAGGCTGTAGACATATGATGCTGAGCATGGAAACTGACAGAAGGAGCCAAGGACCATAATGACGACAGATGGAATGGGACAGCCTTAAGACATTCAACATCCCCAAATTCCAATTTCCTCAAGTCTGGGTCAGGGCAAGGCAACATGCAGAGTGCCAGACATACTCACAAGGGGCCCTTGGTCCCATGTGGGGTGCCACCTGCATAGCCCCTCTGATCAGGAAGGATGGAGAAGGAGGAGAGCCTCAAACCTCACCATTACCCCACCCTGCAGGGCTGGCCAAGAGTCACAGCACATCCCAGAGCCTGGGAGGACAACCATGTTGCCTCTCTGTTCCTTTATGGGCAAATGGTAACTACATTAAATCCCAGCTCACATTTCTAGAGTGATCTGCAGACATTTCGTATCTTTCTTCCTGACAACCTTATTAGGCAAGTGGCATGGAAATGATTATCCCAATTTTCTAGCTGAGCAACTTGGGGCTCAAAGAGGTGGTTGTACAGTTGTTGTGTCAGAGAGAGGGTTCCCAGCTAAGGTTTCTCCTAGCTCCAAGCCAGCATGCTTTCCATGACTCTAGGTTCTATAGACACAATTTCAGGTTCCATTTACAAGGAGACATCTCTGAAGCTTAGTTGGTTTAGCCTGAGACAGGAGAAGAGAGAAGTACTAGGTAAAAGTCACAAAAAGGGAGATTTCGGTTTGACTTAAGGAAACCGCTTCCCAGGAATTTTAGCTTTCTCAGAATCAGATGCCTCTGGAGGCAGTAGACTCTCTCTTGTTCAATGGAGGTCTTCAGGCAGAGCCTGGATGTTAATTGGTGTGTGTGTTATGGAGAGAATCATTGTTTAGGTGCAGAATGGAGTAGGTGGCAGAAAGATGGACATGTGGGAAGGGTAGCAACTTGGGCAGGAAGTTGAATCACGCCATCTAGTAGCTTCCTATTTTAATTCATTATTCTTGCAAAGTAGGTAACAAATGAAGTCATTTAAGCCCTGTAAAGGAGCATCAGCACCCCCCCAAATCTCAGTGCCCTGGGACAAAGCTCCTATTACCCCATCAGAGTTACAACTTTAAGTCTAAGGGATTATACAAGGACAAGTCATTATTACTATTTCTATATAGCCTTCCAAGTCCTTTCCAGCTCTGACATTTTATTCTTCAAAACATGACACTTCTGACATAATTGGAGTGTTTAGAAAGAAGGCACCAAACAAACCTTCCCCTGGCATCACCATCAATTATCTGGGCAGTGTAGCCTTCCAGGGAGTGGCAAACATGATTTAGGGAAACCTTGCAATGGCACATGAAGAGCAGCATCAGCTTGGGATCAGCTTCCCAGGAATGGTGGGGAGGTACCAGGGAATCCCAGGGGATCCCCGTGGCCCTTTGCCCACATGAGCACAAGGGGAGGTCCGCTTGGTTAGGCAGCTGTGGGGAGGATATGACTCCAGTGCGCATCATCCCTGGTTTGGTAGAAGCAGGGCCCAACAAACCTCCTTCAAATAAGGCAACAGCTACAGCAGCAGCAGCGATCAACACCATCATCAACAAGTCTGAGAACTAGAGGATGGATCAGATTTGAAAGGGGGAAATGGGGAGAAAAGAAGACACTCCGGAGGGAGGGGCAGGAGCTGAGGAGGGACAGGAGGGGAGAGAGGAGGCAGGGACTAATCAGCTGGCCCCAAGTAAAGTCTTTGAGTATTAGGAAGTGCGGCTGGCCAGCCTCCAAAAGGCTGCCCCTTCTGTGGCCATTTGGTTTCCAAGAGGTCATCACTCTAAGAATAATATGAGCCCCCAACCCCAGGCTGCCTGTTCTCTTCCCATCACAAGACGTTTACCTAGAAGAGGTTAAGCAGAAAGTAGAAAGGAGGAGTTTCTTTCCCTTCCCTCTCTCCCTGCCTCCTCTCTCTCTCTCTCTCTCTCTCTCTCTCTCTCTCTCTCTCTCTCTCTCTCTCTCCCCCCCCCCCAGCCCATTTCGCCCATTACCCCCACCAGAGCATTTCTGTTTGGAGATTATCTTTTGCACCCTTAGTTTGGATTCCAATCAAGAAGTCTTATTCTGAGACCCATAGAGAACTCTGATCAGATCACAGGCTTTAAAACTGGAAAGGTCTTTAGTGCCTAACTCAAGCCCCAAACTTAAATCCCAAAAAGTCCAGGGTTCTGCCTGAATGCTAAGCTTCTCCCAATCCCTTCCTTCCTCACATTTCCTGTTGAGAAATGGGTCCTAAGTTACATGTTTCTTTTCCCTGCTGTGTGTCTCCAACATTTAGTAACTAAATCTAACCTTTCCAGTCCTCTGAAAGCGCAAATGGTTACAGGTAAAAAAGTAATCCAGAGACCAGTCTGCCCATCCATCCCAGGGCAGAGTGGGCTTTGAAAGTCAGAGGGTCTGCTTGCCTTGTCCTAGCTTGGCAAGGTGCTCTGGCCTGCCCATGACTGATCCAAGTTCATGGAGCAATAGCAGGTCTTTGGTCCATCTACTGTTGGCCTCTCAATGGATTCCACCTGTACAGTGATGACCAAGTGCCAGGGGCAGAGGGTGAGTTCTCGCTGCAATTATATGCCAGCTGGTCATGTCTCAGAGCCAGCCCTTTATGATGGTTGAAGTGTCTGGCTGGGCTCTGACCAATGCCACCTTTCTAAACAGACACATTTTGTCTACCCTGAATCCTTGACAGTGCGGGCCTCTCACCAACCATCTGCTTTATACACCAGGAAGTACTTGTCTGTCATAAAAAGAGGGTCCATTAGGGATCTCCTTCTTCTTCTCTGCAGAGCTCCTTCTCCTCCCAAAGACTTGCTGCTATTTACGGCATTGAAACACTCTGTCTCTCAATTATGAGGTTCTGAATACTGCATTTAAAGGCAACAAAGGCATGTTGAAGGGTTCAAAAAGGAGAGAGTATAAAAGAGACCTTTGGGGTCCCTGAGGAAGGTTTGCTGGAGAGAGAACTCTGGCTGGCTGTGGCCATGAGCAGAGATTTTCAAAATCAAAGCAATCTGCATCTTGACTTCCTCTATTACAACCTAGAAATTAACGGTCCTGAATAATGCCACCATGAATGAGGCCATCTGACCTACAAGAGGCATCTGTATCCTAGCCATCGAATCCTAGACCTGGAACTGAATGAGACCATGAACTGTTTCCTAAGTGGCCAAGTGGCCAAATCTTTTGAGGAACACCATGGCCTCAGGGACCCTCACGCTAAAAAAGGGCGATTCAGCCTGCTCAGATCCTCCTTGGTGGCCATTGCATTGTTTCTCTAGTGGTGAACCTCTATCTTCTTAGCTCTTTTGAAAATTAAAAGGGCACCTCTTGGCCAATGACAGAACCAATCTTCACCTTTTTCTTCATACTCAGTGAGCTCAGCTCACTTCTTTTCTCTTGTTAGAATCATTTTGTTCAAATTTTTATTAAAAAAGAAAAAAATTCCAAACTCCTGATCTCAGAAACAAGTCCCCAGTGAGCATCCTTCCATAAAGAATGGATTCCAGAGCAGAGAGCTCCCTAAAGGGCCATCCAAAATCCTCTTAGCCTCTGTGGCTGAATTGGTAAGAGAATTTTATTTTACAGAAAGTTGAGCTTTCTGTCTGGGACTGAGACTCTCTTAGACTCATGGTTGTAGAGCCTTCCACGAGACCTATAGCCTTATTTTACAGATGAGCAACCTGAGAGCCAGAGACACACAACCAGCCAAGTGCCAGAGATATCACTGGAGCCCAGGTGTTCCTGCCTACAGGCCCCCTGCCCTACCTTCTCTGGCAAGCCAGCTCTTTCCAAGCAGATGGGCCTGCCAGAACCATGGACTGTGACCATTGGCTAATAACAGCTGACATTCAGAGATCTCTTGATGGTTTACAAAGTGACATATATATATGCACACAGGTGTACATTATGTATACGTACATATATATAAACATCAACAAGCACAGAATGACTAAACAATAGTCCATGTGGGGGGGGGGGGGGGCGGCTAGGTGGCGCAGTGAGTAGAGCACCGGCCCTGGAGTCAGGAGAACCTGAGTTCAAATCCAGCCTCAGACACTTAACACAAAACTAGCCCTGTGACCTTGGGCAAGTCATTTAACCCCCAATTGCCCCTCCAAAAAGCAAAAAAAAAAAAAAAATAGTTCATGTGAAAGATTTGGAGATTTCAGTGGACATTTGAATGTTTAACAGTAGGAGCCCCGACACCAACATGGCAACCTAAAAAAAGATCAGTACTATCCTCTGTACATGAAGAGAGGCGGGATCCAAGAAAATGGAAGGAATCGATCAATAAGTCAACATTTATTAAGCTCCTACTATGTGCCAAGCACTCTGCTAAGCCCTGGCTCACTCTGCTCTGTTCAGGCTGCGCTGGGTCAGAATTAGAGTGGGAGAGGACCTCACAGGTAATAGAGTCTTGGGCCATGGTTCACACATACACATAGTCATGACTATCTTCTAACTATAAATCGATACTCCTTCTACCATGCCATCCTGCTGTCCCCAGTAACCTAATGGTCAGTCCTGGGTGTTGCATTTCAGGAAAGCCAGTGACAAACTGGAGTATCTTCTAAAGAAGGTGGCTAAGCTGGGGAGAGGACTAGAGAGTATGGCACATGAGGAGGAATGTCTAACCTAGAAAAGTATGAGGAGAGTCATCAGGAGCTGGTCATGAAAATTATCTCCAAGGATGTTCTTTGTCTATCTATCTTCAAGGATGCCTGGCCCCCCAAGACAGAACCAGGAGCAATGACTGAGAATTGCTCACCCAGATTCAGACTCAACATCAGGAAAAGCTTCCTAATGATGAAGGGCTGTTGCAAAGGAACAGAGGGGTTCTCTCAGTGGAATCAACTAGCAGAGACTGGTTGCCCATTTGTCAACTGTCTCATAGAAAGGGGAGGAAAGGAAAATAACATTCATTACATGCCTACTTAATGGTACTATGTGCCAGGCACTGTGCTAAGTGCTTCACAAATAGTCTCATGTTTCACCCTCAAAGCATCCTGAGAGTGAGTGCTATCATTACTCCCATTTTACAGATGAAGACACTGAGGCTGACCAAAAGTGAAATGGCTTGCTCAGGATCACACAGCTAGTATGCCTTTAAGGTCAAATTTGAACTCAGGTCTGACTCCAGACTCAGCACTCTACTCACTGCCTGCTGGGTTGGATTAAGTGGTCCATGAGGTTCCCTTGAATTCTATGTTTATATGATTTTTCTGGGGAGTCATACATTATCTACTTGTATTAGCAAAACCTCAAAGCTGTTAGAAATGGACTACCCAATGAAAACATAAGGACAAGAATCTGTTTTTTGCTACTTTTCCCACAATATATGAGAAAGACAAAAAAAGATACCAGAGCTAAGGGTGACAGCCAGGACACTGGACAAATGAGGGTACCTCATTTTAATTCTCCATCCCAGGTGTCCTTAAGCCAGTAGCCTCACCTCTCTCTGCCTTGGTTTCCCTTATAGTTAAAAGCAGATGATCAAGTTTTCTGCCTTCCTGCTGCCTTCTGGGGCTATTGTAATGAGTCTTCTGTGGTCTTCTCACCAAGCAGGGACTGGTGGACTCTACCTACTCTCAGGACCTTCAGCAAATGAGGCCAGAAGGGAAAAGGGCCACCTCCTATGTCAGAGACTGAACAAATAATTGTCTAACGCTGATGGCATTGATAAATTACATCTGTCTGGGGTTTTCCAGTTTTCAGAGAACTCAGCAAGTTCATTAGGAAACCTAGAATGAAGCAGAGGATTGACTGACTTCAGATCCCAAGCCTTTGTAGTTGTAAATGGGAATGACAAATATCGATTAAGCACCTACTACATGCATTTCACTGTTAGAGCCTGGGGATACTTGTATATACTTCAGCAGATCTGAGGTCTCTTCCGGAGCAAGATGGAGAGTCCCTGAGCTGTGCACACTGCAGCCCATCTCTCCTTCACCCTGTGGGCTTCTTGTCCCCCCAATAAATTCAGGCGTGCTCTAAATCCTCCCCAAGGATCTAGCCCCTGTGCTGAGGACCTTCCACTACATCTCTCGACTTTGAATGCATGTCAATTGAGGATCCATCTGCTTGTTGCCTATTTCTTGTTCTCAAACTCTAACTGACCCACCTTCCCTTCCAGCCATACATCTTTCTGATGACACTCCTCATAACAGCTTGTATTTATATAGGTCAGCTAGGTGGTACAGGTCTGGAATCGGGAAAACTCATCTTCTTGAGTTCAAATCCAGCCTCAGACACTTACTACCTGTGTGTAATCCTGGGCGTCACTTCACCCTCTTTACCTCAATTTCCTCACCTGTGAAATGAGCTGGAGAAGGATATGGCCAACTGCTCTGGTATCTTTGCCAAGAAAACCCCCAATGGGGTCACAGAGGGTTGGCTACTCCTGAAAAACAGCTCAACAAAACACATACAGTGCTTTCACTTTTTTGTCATTTGTTTTTCACCAGCCCCCTATGAGGAGACAGAGTAAACAACTTTCACGGCTGATTAATGTCTGGAGCAAGATTCAGACTTAGGTCTTCCTTGACATCTGCTGTGCTGCCTGGCTGCCTCGTGGTGCCACTTTTGTCATGCCAGTCTTGGTTGGTAATGCACTTCACCTGTTCAAGCCCACCATTTACCTCTTCACCAACCACAGGCAACGTTTAGCTTTCATTATTCAGGGACTATGATATCTCCTCATTCTAATGATGAAGAGATAAAAATTAAACTTCAATTCAATAAACATTTATGACAGATCTACCAAATAGAAGCCACTGTGTGGGAGATACAGGAGAAAAACTGTGAAATTCCTGCCCTCAAGAGGCTTGTATTCCCCAAAGAAATATATAAACAGAAAAAGTAAAAACGAGGTAATTTAAGCACAAAGAAAGCACTAATCCATCTCAGGGTGGGGGAAAATCAGGAAAGATTTCCTGTAGGAAGTGGTACTTAAATTGAACCCCCTCAGAAGATCAAGACTCTGAGAGGAGGAAGTGAGCAAGAAGAATGAATTCCAGGCATGCAGGGCAGGCTGAACTCAAGGGATTTATAGCCAGGTAACTTGGTGAATAGAGTGCTCATCCGAAGTCAGGAGAACTGAGTTCAAATCTAACCTTAGACACTAGCTTTGTGATCCTGGGCAGGTTATATCACCTTGGTCTGCCTCAGTTTACTCAGCTGTAAAATGGGTATGATAATAGCACCACCTCCTAGGGTTATTGTGAGGATCAAATGAGACGTTTGTAAAGCACATAAGAAAATGCTTCATCAATGCCTGCTTCCTTTCCATTTTCTCCCCCTCACCCGCAGCTGGGGTACAAGACATGTACACAAACTCACATACAAGTTAGAATGTGACAAGATCAAAACAGATAGACTATGACAGATCATACAGAAAGGAAGGGAAAGGGAAGGATTCTTTCCTGTCTTGGTCATGGCTTTCTAGCCCTCCTTTGGATTTCATGAAATTTCCCTGTATCTCAGGTTTCTTGCCAGAAATAGAAATTTCCTGTCAGAATGGGGAGCTGGGAAGCCTGGTGGAAATCAGGGTTTTCTTTGTGAGACCAATTGAAGCTGTGTAATTATCCTGCCCCACCTGGGTGTGTATTGGGTCCCAGGTTTCTTTTCCCTGGTCTAGAGGCATCTGTAGATGCAGCAAACTAGGCAGAGGGCTGATAGGTTTTCAATGATGGGCAGGGTCACAGGTCTCTAGCTGTGAGAGACCTCAGAGATCAGCCAGTCCCATTCTCTCATTTTATGGACAAGGAAATTAAGGCCCAGAAAGGGGAAAATCACTTCTAAGTCCTCACTGGAAAGCGTCCTGAAGATGGAAAAGCATCCAAAGCAGCAAGCAAGTTAGCAGACTTTCACTGTGCACCAAGCACTGTGCTAAGGAAGAAAAAGACAGAGGCAAGATGGCTCCTTCCCTCAAAGGATTTAGAGTCTGTTGGATGACAACTGCCTGTGCACAGTTTGGTAAACTACATGTGTGTGTGTGGTGTGTGTATACACACACAAGACACATACACACAGATATACATATGTGTATATAAGACTTAATAACCTAAAACTGTTTTAAGACTTTTGTAGAAACCCTGTGTGGAGAGAGACAGAGGGAGAAATATGAGTGATGGATAGATGACAGATGGATAAATAATAGATGGAGATAGATAGGTAGGTAGATAGATGATAGACAATATATGAGAGAGAGAGAAAGAAGCAAAGAAGGAAAGAGAGAGAGAGAGAGAGAGAGAGAGAGAGAGAGAGAGAGAGAGAGAGAGAGAGAGAATAGTAAATACTTCATATTCACAATTTTAGGGGGAAGCACTAATCAGGAGGATGAGAAGAGTTTGTGTAGAAGGTAGCATTTGAACTGAGTCTTGAAGAGGAGGGGAGATGCCAAGAGGTGGAGATACAGAGGAGTGAATTCCAGCCACAGAGGGATGGCCTCTGAAAAGTTTGTTGCTCTACAGAATCTTATTAAAAGCTTCTTATTGTAATAATGGGGGCAGAAAACACTCACTGGGATATCAGGGAGCTGCCCCTTACAAAGAAAGATGAAAAGAAAAAGCACCAGGTCCACATCTGCTCACCAAGGCCAAAGAGCTCTGGGAAATATGTCTGAGGGAGGACCGGTATTTATTTATTTTGTTATTTTATGACAAGATCCATACTCTATGAGTGTGTGCGTGTGGTGTGTGTGTGTGTGTGGTGTGTGTGTGTGACAGAGTGTATGTGTGTATGTGAGTGTGTGTGTGTACGTACTTGTCTCAGTTCAAACCCCTTGCCAGCAATCCCGCAAACAAAGATTATCTGAAGTGTTCCCTGGTAGGGCCTTTTTGCTGGTAGGGGCAAATTCCGTGCGGTGCGAGCCCGGTGGGGAAGCCCGGAAGCCGTTGTGCGCGGTTGTTCCTCCCTCCTTTTCTCTCTGGGCACCGGGCTGTTGGGAGAGAATGAGCGGGCAGCCCCGGCGATTAGGAAATTTGCCTAAGTGCTAATGGTTTGGTTCCGAGCCGGAGCGCCCCCCCACCCCACCCCCTCTTGCCTGGAAGTTGATTGACTGGTGCCGCGGGCCTTCGCACTTGACGCTGGGATTTGACTCGGAAATTCTGCCAAGCCTTTTCCTCCGAAATTTATCTTAATTAGATCGGAAGGGCCTGCCACAGCAGACTAGTCACACCGATTAAAATGAAAAACAGGAGAAATTACGGATCAAATTAATCATAATGGCGGGTTACAGCTGTAGGTCTGATGTAATTTGCCACTCCAGTGAGTTACATCGGCCCAGGCAGGGCAGGAGCGGCTCCGACGCTGATCCGTGACCCTGCCAGCTCCAGGCGGCCCATCAGTGGCTGATCCCATTCATTCCGTGGCTTAGGTTGACCCCGCGCTGCTGCTGCAACTGGAAACAAACACAGCCCCGAAAAAGAAAAGAATTTTGTCTGTTTCGGCTTCAGCCAAGGCGTCGCGTCAGCCGGGGAGAGCTTTCAAAGCTGAGCCGGCAGCTGGGAGTGGGGGGTGAATTTTTATGATTTGTTTGTTCTGTGCTTAACCTCCTGTTATTTTGGCTGGAGCTGACCTAACGATTTGTGCCACGCCGAGTGGGAATTGAAAGGTCAAAGGCCGAGACCTTTTAGCTCCAAGCAAAGGAGGAAGGAGGGGAGGGGGTCTTTAGAGGAATCCTCCTGCCAACCTGTCCCTCAAACGAGAGGTCACAAGAGAGGAGAGAGAAAACTGCTGCCGGGAGTCGAGAGGGCAGATTTCCCCCGGGAGCCAGACGGGAGCTACTCGGAGCAGTGGAAGGTCAAGTTCCTTGAAGGCTCGACCTGTTTCCAGTTTTGTCTTTCTATTCCTTGTGCCTAGCAGGGTGCTCACCCATTGAAAGCTCTTAATAAATGCTCGTTTAATTGAATGGAATTGAGTCTAATAAAACAGAATTGAGAGGGGCTGTAGCTAGTGCCAGTGGTAGTGGATAGCTCTACTTCTAATGCACAGTGACCATATTGCTCCCCTGTGATAAAAGTCCACAGGCTCCCTATTATTCCTGGAATCAAATAGAAATGCCTTAGTTTTCAATCAGTAAATTTTTATTAAGTAAACACTGAGCTGGTGATATCAAGAGAGGCAGAGATAGTGCCTGCCCTCAGGGAACTTACACTCAAATAGGAGAGACCTCATTTAAAGCTTCCCAATCTGTCTCCCTCCTACCTTTCTAAAGTGATTGTTTCTATTCTCTTCCATCCACTTTATGGTCCAGCTTTCTTAATTGTTCCTCACATACAACTTTCCACCTGCCAGCTCTGTGCACTAGTACACTCTAGCCCCAGTACAAGCTTCCATCCCTTCTCACCCCTGTCTCTTAAAATCCCAAGTTTCCCTTAAAGCTTAGCTCAGGTGCCACTTCTTTCATGAATAGCTTCCCAGGCTCCCCAGCTGCCTCCTCCTACTAAATTATCTTGTATTTATAGTGTATGTATTTTATATTAACTAATAAGGGTACATGCTGCCTCTCCTCCATCCAATAAAATGTAAGCCCCGTTGAGATTCAGGACAGATTTTATTCCATTTTTTTTATTCCCAGGGCTTAAAACAGGGCCTGATTATTAAATAGAGCAGGAGTCTTGGTCCTGTGTTCTACCTCTTCCCATGTCTTGGAGACTTTATCCTCTTCACCCACCCCACCTCCCAGAATATGTTTCAAAGCAATGCTCCCCATCATCAACTAGTGTGGAGACAAGCCCCAATCAAGGAGGTAGAGATCAACTAGACACTAGAAAGCACAGATCCTTCATAGAAAGTCATGATCCATACATCTTAGTGAGAGCTACACATCTAAGTCAAAGAAATATTTCCTGTACACTGGCCTAGGTTGTATCCTTTTTGCAGGTGACATAACCATAACTAGGACAGGGCAACTGGGCTTTGTTCCTTGGCACTGGAGTTTAGAAGATCCAAAAATTTCAGAGTAAATTTAAAAGATTGTGCAATTTAAAAACTGGTTGTATTTCTATTTTGACAGCACTTTTTCCCCATAAGTAATGCAGAAACTAGTTAGAATTAAACTAGGAAGCTCCAAGAGGCACACATTTTCCCCTGAGCTCCTCTCCAGCCCAGCCTTCACCCTGTGACATCCTAAAAATGACTACATGATTTCCTAAGATGTCTCTGTCTGTTCAGGGCCTCTTCCATCCAAGAGATTTGTCTTATTTGGCCCCAGGAGGGAAGGGGGGGTGTGGGGCAGAGAACTAAGAATGAGTGGATGTTACATAAGGAAAAGTTCCCTCATGATAAGTGATGCCCCAAAGCGGAATGAGCTGACTCAGTACCAGCTCTCTACCTACTATGCCACTCTTCTTCTGGGCAACAAGGTGACATGTTTATTAGTGTGATGCAGAGAGTGTCAGGAAGTCACAGTTGGGAAGACTGTCTCAGGCACTCACAAGTTGTGTGACTCTGGGAAAGTCACTTAACCTGCCTAGGAAGAACCAGTTTCCTCATGTATAAAATAGGGAGATTCACCTCAATGGCCTATAAGGCCCCTTCAAGCTCTAATATTAATGATGTTCCCTGTGATCATATGAAGATGCCTAGTAGAGAAGCCAGAAAACTGAAAGTCAGGAAAACCTGAGTTTAACTCAGAGGTGGGGGACCCACGGCCTCAACGCCACTTGTGGTTTTCTAGGTCCTTAGGTGCAGCTTTTGACTGAGTCCAAATTTTACAGAACAAATCCTTTTATTAATAGGATTGTTCTGTGAAGTTTGGATTCAGTCAAAGGGCCATGTTTGAGGACCTAGAGGGCCACATGTGACCTTGAGACCACACATCCCCCAGCCCTGGTTTAAATTCCACATTTGGCACCTCCATTATACAATCTCCCAATGTTCCCAAACAACCCTCTAAGACCAGTTACTGACCTGCATTGATAGAGGGAGTCTGAATATTGGGAATTTCCTTTACTGATCAGGTCACAGATCTGGACCATCCTTCCTACACAAAAAGATGATCTATATGTACGTACAAATTCACGTCCACAAAATGAATCCCCCCAATGTGCACATAAGCTCATGTAAAGATTACCACCCAAACACATGCCCATAGAAGTACAGGTTTGTGTCCATCTCTATCACCCATCTGGGTATTTGACATTTTTCTTAATATTTTTGGTAATTTTCATCATTGTTTCTAGGATATAACCTTCCTTTTCTACATCTTCAAGTCATGTAATTCAGTTCTCGAATACAGAGTGACTGAAGGGGAGTATTGGTGGAAAAAGATTAGATAGGTAGGTAAAAGTAAGATTGGGGAGGGCCTTAAATGCCATCATCCTTGCCGTCAACATCACCATCATGCTCACTTTCATAAATTGTTTTCAGGTTTGCAAAACCCTTCATACAAATGATTCATCTGATCTTCACAGCACTGGGACATAGCTGCTGTTATTAGTACCCCATTTTACAAATGAGGAAACTGAGGCCTGGAGAGGTTAATAGACTTATTCAGACTCACACCATCAGTCTCTGAGACAAAATCCAGGAGTCTTCCTGACTGTAGGTCCAGCACTCTATCCACCATATCACCTAGCTTCAAGGATAAGAAGCTTGTCTTTTGTTCTATAGGTAAATAGAGGACAATGAGGGTATCTAGATGGTACAGTGGACAAAGAGTCAGGCCAGAAGTCAGAAAAGCTCATCTTCCTGAATTCAAATTCAGCCTCAGACACTTAGTAGCTGTGTGACCCTGGGCAAGTCACCTAACCCTCTTGACCTCAGTTTCCTCATCTGTAAAATGTGCTGGAGAAGGAAATGGCAAACCAGTCCAGTATCTCTGCCAAGAAGACCCCAAATGAGGTCACAAAGAGTCAGACATGACTGAAAAATGACTGAACAAAACATATAGGGGAGCTGATTCCAAGGTTTTGAGCAGGAGAGAGACATGACCAGGCCATCCCATACTTTTCACATCCCAGAGGATCAATTGCCTGTAAAATCAGGTCATCATAGAAGGATGTTGAGTGTAATGACCAAGGCATCATTTGTCCTTAATGACTTAGGTTCCCAGCTTTATCATTACATATTCCCCATAAAGATGGGCTCTATCTCAGACTTTAAGCAGGGAGTTCTAAATGTGGAGTTTGTTTGGAGTTTAAAAAAAAAATTAGTTTGATTACTGTATTTCAGTATAATGGGTTTCCTTTGTAGCCCTATGGACTTTGTTTTCCACATTTAAAAACATGATTCTGAGATAAGATTCCGTAGATAGCCTTCCCTGGATTGCTGCCAGAGGAGTCTATGACACATATAAAAAGATTCAGAACTCTTGACTTAAAGGAATTTGAACAAAAAATAATAACATATTTACATGGTTGCCTAAAGTTTTCAAGGTATTTAACATACATCATCTTATCTGAGGCTCATGACAACCCTGTGAGGGATATACTACACATGCTGTCATCATCATCATCCCCATTTTATTGATGAGAAAACTGACTCTCAGAGAGGTTAAGTGGCTCACCCACCATCACACAGCTAGAAAGTAGCAGAGACAGGATGTACACCCAAGTCCTTTCAGCTACAGGTCTTGCATTCTTTTCAGGCTGCCAGATGACTCTCCAAAGGATGTCTGAGCTCTTTCCCACAAGTCAAAAGATTCTGTGCATCTAACTTTCTGCTTTTCCACTTACCCAGGCAGCATGGGTCGCTAATAGTGTCTTTAACACAATCTTTAAAAATATTGTCTTCTACACAAACCATAAGGCCCACTTGCCCTTTGGAAAGCAAGATGTATTTCAAGATAAGCTTTGAAAATCCTGTCCTTCATCTGTATGAGCCACCTGCAGGGCCGACCCAGCAGCTTAGTCTCTCCATCTGCCTATGGCTTTATCACAAATACTTGAGATCTAACATTAAAGGACAGTAGAAATCCCGCTACAACAGCATCAACTTGACAGTGTTTGTCAAGCATATTTATATTGAATAAATACCTGCGTGTAATATATGTATCTGTGTAATGTATACATATGTGATGATGTAAGAACAAAGGTCAGCATTTATTTAGAGCTTTAAGGTTGGCAAAGTGCTTAATGTGATATCTCTCCTTTGATCATCATAATAACCCTGGGAGGGAGGTGCTGCTATTAGCCCCCATTTTACAGATGAGGAAACTGAGGCAACGAGAGGTTGAGTGACTTGCCCAGGGTCATATGACTAGCAGGTGTCTGAGGCTGCATTTGAATTCAGGGGTCTTCCTTACTCCACATCTAGCTCTCTATTCCAGTGCTGCCAAGCAGCACATAACATGGCCCATTGCCTCTCTCTAGAGTACTAATCCTAGAAGCTAGTGGTAATCCTGTCACCCAGGCTAGCCTTCTTCAGGGCTCTGTTGTGCCTGCTTTTAAATTTCCATCTTTTAAGTACAAGCTGCCATTTGGGCAACAGTCTTCCTCATTTTTTAAATGAGATATTTGGGCTAAATGTGATTAAAGATCTCTTAATGAGACAGCCAGGTGTCCCAGTGGATGCAATGCTGAACCTGGAGTCAGGAAGACCTGAGGTTGAATCCAGACTCATACACTTACTACCTGAAGTCATTTTATCTCTGTCTGACTTAGTTTCCTCATCTGTAAAATGGGGGTGATAACACCACCTTCCTCCCAGGGCTGTTCTGAGAATCAAATGAAACAATAATTGTAAAACATTTAGGTCTATCTAAAAGCCTAATAAATGCTAGTTCCTTTCTTTTCTCTCTGTTCTTAAGAAGTTCCATTTTAGAAAATCATTGTAAGCACAGAATGTGCCGTTTGTCCCTGGGCTCTGACTTTTTTAGGGAGCCACATGGGAAATGGGTCCATTGAGATCTGTGGCTGAGGTAAAGTTGGGTCTGAACCTAAGAAGAAAATTGGAGGGATGGGGATCCAAAACTGCTGTGCAGGCGTTGTGAAATTCCTGCCTGCTCTTGATGGGAGCCTTGTCAGATGTTCTGATGAAAGGCTTCCCAAAAGTTAATTTTTTTCCTCATAATACAATAACTAAATTTACTTTAACACTTGAAAAAGCCCATCCATACTAAAGAGAATCAGTTGCTTAATCCTAAAATTAAAGGTTATTGCATGCAAGAGAAAATAATTACATGCTCAAAGTATGGAAAGGAGGAAACTTTTTTTTTAAAAAAAAATATGTAGGTATTTGTATAATTAAAGACTAATCAAGCATGAAGGGCTGCTGACTAAACCAGAAAATGAGATTGTTGGCAAGCAATATTGTAATGTAAATGCCATTTTTGTTTAACTACTAAAAAGCTGGAGGAATGATCTCTTGAACAGATTAAAAGCAAACAGCATTGATGATAAATATTTATCAGATTTCAAATGCAACAAGAAGACTTTTATATTTTACATGCAAGAAGTATTTGCATTGAAGTATTCAACCACTTCTCAAGGGGTGGGTGACATCCTTATTTAAAACTGCATTTTCCAATATTGTCTACTTAATGTTAAAACATATGTGAATCATCAGGCAAAGAAAAGAGGCCTCTTGGAGGGCATAGAGCCCCCAGTGCAGCTGTCTTTTAATTGGGACTCAGTCACATTAAATGCACTCATTAAATACTTCAGAGTTTGAAGGGGGAAAAAACTAATGCTCATGTTTATAGGCCCAGAATACTTTAGCAACCACAATTATACTATATGCTGAATTAATGAGTTGAATGAATTTTTGTCATATATTTATGACTATATGTATACATGGAGAGGAAGCTTAGTATAGTGCCCTCAGAGTCAAGAAGTTCCCAGTCAGCCTCTGACTCATACTCACTAGGTGGCTGTGGACAAGGGACTTAATTTCTTAGTGCTTTGAACAACTCTATTAGACCATAAGTTGTAGGGAGGGTGCCAACCCTGCCCTGGTAGAATTTTCCCCATTGGGAGTTCTTTATCTATACCTCTAAAATCATAGATCCAATCCAGAAATGCATAAATTAAACCACATGTGAATTATCAACCAGAAAAGAGAGCCTCTGACATGAAGCCCCAGTGCAATTTTCTCATTGTAGTTCCCTCATATTAAATAGGTCTCATCAAGTATTTCCAAGGTTGAAAAGTTTTCTAAATCCTTACATTCAAAGGTCCACATTGCCTTGCACATAATTCTGTTTGGATGGATTTGAATGGATGTGTGGAAAGTACCATAAAGCAGTCACTTTAATTACTACAAGAAACATTTAATCATATAGATGTGGAAAGGTGGGATTACTTAGAATTTTCAAGTGAAAATAAAGAGCCCTTAGAAGTCATCAAGTGCATTCCCTTTATTTTAGAAAAAGGGAAAACAAGATCCAGGGAGGAAAAAATGACTTCCCCAAGGTCACATAACTAGGCAGTGGCAAAGTCAGAATTTGAACCCAGGCTTTTGGTTCTACCACCCTTTCCACTGTGAGATTTTGCCTCATTCTGAGATTGTACTACAGGTAGCAACAGCCCTGTCTATTGTTACATTGTTACACTGGACTGTGTTGTTCATTATTATATTGCTTGGATTATTCTTTGTTACATTGTTATAGAAAGAGTGTTATTCATTGTTGCATCTGACTAAATTGTTCATTGTTACATTTCTATAGTTGTTTGTTGTTACATTATTATAGATATAATAGATACTATTCATTGTTACACTGTTACAGTTTATAGACTATATTGTTCATTGTTATACCATTTTCCAACTATGGGTTTGTGGTTGTTGTTTTGGGGGGAGGGGGTTGCTTTACTCTGAACATTCTTAGTTCATCAGACAACTGAGATGAGATTCCTTCCTTCTCTTAACCTGTGTGAACTCAGAAATTTACCTGGAAAGGAAGGACTGGACGTAATGAAGTAACTAAGGTGAGCCTAGCAGAGCTCCCTCTGAAGCGCTCTTCTTTATTTCTTAGATTTTCTGCCTATTTTAGGTGGGCAAATACTGCCATTATTTAAGGAGAGCTCTGAAGTGCCCAGATCTCTGCCTCTATTTTCCCTTGATAGTGAAACAGCAGGTTATAGTGGAAAGAACATTGGATTTGGAGCGGAAGAGCTTGGGTTCAAATCTAGTGTCTGTAACTTACTACTTATATTCCCCTCACTCTTCTCTCCCTCCAAGTCACCACCTCTCTGGTCCTCACCTTCTGTTCAGTGAAATAAGGTTGGATGAGATTATTTATGAGGTTCCTTCTAGTTCTATATCTATGATTCTAAGAGTGTTTATAAACACGGTGTGTGTTCCAATTATTTTCCCTGTTTTCCTATCAACACAAACCAGTCACATGGTATGGTGGAAACATTGCTAATTTGGGAGCCAAGAAGATCTAAGTTTGGGCATTGGTGCAGTTGTTTACTGCCTGGATGGCTTTGAGCAAGTCCCTTCCTTCTTTAGGACTCAGTTTCATTTTCTATCAAATGAGAGAGGGAGAAGCAGTGTGCTAGCCACTAGACAAAAACAAAGTAGTCCCCACCCTCAAGGAAATTACATTCTATCAAAGCAGTGGTTCTCAACCTTCCTAATGCCTCAACCCTTTAATATAGTTCCTCATGTTGTGGTGATCCCCAACCATAAAATTATTTTCGTTGCTACTTCATAACTGTAATTTTACTACTGTTATGGATCATAATGTAAACATCTGATATGCAGGATGTATTTTCATTGTTACAAACTGAACATAACCCACGGTTGAAAACCACTGTTAAATTAAAGCATGGTCTCTCCTAATTCTAAATCCCATGTAAATTGGAGTCTTTTCTACCCAAATGCTGTTTTTAAAAAAAGCATCCATCTCCTTGCAGTTTTCTCAAAACTTATTATTCAATGAAATGAAAAGAGCTCCAGGTACTGGTTTCATTTCTGACTTTCCCCCTTACTCCTGGTGTGACATTGGGGAACTCACTCAGCTTCTCTCGAGCTGTTTTCCCTCCTGTAAAATGAGGTCATTGGCTTGGATCACCTCTGAAGTCCTTTCCAGCTCAGGATCGAGGCTCCTATCGTTATTGTGGGCTTTGGGAAAGAAGCAGAGAACTTACTCATGCCCAAAGTAACAACGACAAAAAAGTTCCCTTTGACTTGTTTTTTCCTAAATCATAAATCAATCCCTTTGTTATTCTCTATTTCTTTTGGTGATGATATTAATTTATGTTGTTCCACATCCTCCCACCCCCAAAGCAGGGAGCCTGGAGGCCTATTTAGAGGCACTTGGGGGTTCCAGAAGCAGATCACGGAGTGACAACTTGTCAGATTGAGAACCTTGATTTAATTCATTTTCCCCCTAATATAATCATAGCATGCACCTATTTTCTAAAGATTACCAAGCGTGTCAGCAACCATCAGAAGAAGGGAAGGGGAAAATGTTTTAAAGTTTGTTTCTTTTTTCCTTTGGGAGTAACTTCCTCTAAGTTCCTGGGAATAGCAACAAAAGATACAGTTTCCTCACCACTTTCTCCACTTATGAACAATCTAGAAACTCAGAAGTAGGAAAATGTTAAGTCCCTAACCTTAGAGAATAGATTTCCTGGAGGGCTTTAGCCCTGACTTCTTTAAGAGTTATCCAGGCAGGGGGCTATTTTCAAGAGGTGTTCTCAGGGCACGTAGTGGGGTGAAGTCAGCAGGAGGAGAGTGAACTTAGAATGAAAAAACTATCCAGTCCATCATCAGAGTGGTCACCTAGCCTTCCTGTGCAAAGAGCTGGGGCTAGCATTGGAGTCCCTGTTCCTGGGTAATCCAACCCTCCCCCTCATCCCACTATCCTGAATAGAAAAGTGCTTTATCAGTGAATTCATGCCAAATTATAATCGAGATTTGAATTGCTTGAAAAACACTTTCCAACCCAAATGCACCTTGGTTTTTCATTCGTGACCAAATTTCAAGCATCATGCACTGACGCAATGCTTTCTTATTTTCTATTTAAAGTGATCAATAATGGGTAAAAAGGAAATATGCAAATAGGTATGGCTGTGGGACATGAGGGATGAGGGAAATGAGACATGGCCCACTGGAATATGCCTAGCAGTTAGACAGCTCTTATTCCCAGACCCATTACAAAGCTCTAGGGAAGGAAACCTACTCAGTGCCCACACAGAATAGGTGCCTACAGTAAAACCAACTCAGATCTCATCACCCATTCATCAGAGGACTTTTTAAAGTTTTACCACTCAATTTATGGTACAATTTTTATCATTTAGTTAATTATTTTGACCATGTTATATAGCAGTAATAACACATTCCAATCCAATTTAAGAGGCAGCTTGGTACTAGTTTTCTGAGTATGATTCAGAGACCCCTCAAATTCTTCAGACACTTCTGGGCAAGGGGGCTACAAGAGCCAAATTGTTTTTATAAAAATACCAAGACATTTTGATTTCCAATACAGTAAATATCAATAGATACAACCCACATAAACTAAAGCTCTTTGAGAAATCCTCAATCATTTTTAAGAGTATAAAGAGGACTTAAGACCACAAAGTTTGAGAACTATTGGTGGAGTGGATAGAAAGACAACCTTGGAGCTAGAAAGACCTGGGTTCAGATCCTACCCCTGATCCATACATGTGACCAGGGCTAAGCCACTTAACTTCTCAGTGCCCTAGGTGCCCACCTGTAGGGCATTTCTTCATCTAAGACTTCTTTATACAAATGAAATTATGGTCTAATGGCTGTTCCTATATGATGACAGTAAAGAGATACATGGACTTTTTTATTTATTACAAATCACTTTATATCTATTACCTCATTTGATCATCATGAGAATCCTGTGAGATCATAAGTGTGAACATTCTTATCTCACATTCTGCATATTAGGAAATTGAGTCTCAGAGAGAAAATGACTTCCTCTGTTCCCCTAGTTCAAGGCTCTTTCCATCATTCCACACTCCCAGGGTCCCTCCAAGGTTTCAAACTACAGAAGTAGCCACAGTTTTAGAGTCAGTTTGTTCCCTTGATGTGAGAATGTTGGTGCATTTAACTTAACCTCAAAGTATATTTGTCTCCTAGCACCCCATCAGTGAAGATAAATATAGTTTGAAAGTCTGAGAATGTTACTGTGAAAAAAAAAGTCAGTTAAAGAGAGCCTGGTGAAGCCAAAATAAGCTCAGTAGTTATATGGAAACTTAGGGAGTGAATGACTGTGAATAGCCACCATTTTCAAGTAGTTGGGGTTAACCCTTTAAGTGATGGAGTGGGGGTTAAGTGGAAAGAGTTCTAAAATACTCTATGTACTTCCCTGACTTCTTAAGCATAGTATATTGGGTATACCTTTGCCCTTTCTTTATCACAAGGAGTCGTCATTATAAGCAGCAACTCTAGTAACACCTTGTAGAGCACAAATTAGATTCAGTTGCCAGTGAAAGAGCCATGTACACAGAATCCCACCCTAAACCTGCCCCCATGTCTTGAGAAAAAATATTGCAGATTATACAGATCATAGGCTGATTCACCTTGGGGCTCATCTGTCTTCAGGGGGTACAAGGTTTATTGATAACAATGTCTGGGGCACTTCCACCTCCTTCTTCCCTTTTCCCTGTCTCCTACACACAGGTTAACTTGAGCTTACAAAAATTCTAAAGAAAGAGACCTTTGGTTCTGCAGATCCTTGTTCCATGGAGCCCAAGGAAAGATACCACATACCCCAGAGAGAAGAATGGATGAGGTATTTTCTGATGGAAATCAGAGTAGCATTCTGTGGACTCCTGATCAGAAGTTGTAATTCCACAAATCTGATTCTGGAGGCAATCTAGATCTAGGAAATAAAGAGCATTGGCCTAATTTCCTTTTCTCTCCATTTCCCAGCCTCTTCCACATTAACATGTAGTTCATTAGCTACTCTTTAACCTGGACTGATTTTTGACTGAACTCCACCCTACTACTCTCCCTAGCACCATTCCCAGGTAACCAGAATACCTGGGAGGACAATCCAATCTAACTAGAAGTGTTCATTTCATATGTGACAAGAAAACAAGGAAGTGGCCAGAGGGTTCATCTTTGGAGGCAGGAAAATCTAGGCTCAAGACCTCCTCTGTTACAACCTGTGTGACCTTAGGCAAGTCACACAATCTCTGAACTTCACTCCCTACCTGTTTAAAATAAAAAAAAAAGGAGGGGTTAGACAAGCTGGCCTCAAAGGTCCCACCCAGTCCTACATCAATCTCTGTTCATACTATGATATGTTAGCCCAGTGATGGAGAGTCTATTACTTAACTTCTCAATAGCCCCAGGCCACAGCCTGAATTTGTAAGTTACAGCCGAGTCTCCCCTCCCCACCTGAGAAATTACCTCATTCCTTCCCTGGGATAGGTGGATCTTCCTTGCAACCTGACCAAGAGCCACATTTCCCAGCATTCTAAACTGAGATTGTAATTCATGACCAACCAACAGGCAAGACCTGAGGTGTTGTTTATTTTGACCTGGGTGGCAGATCCTGAGTTTGGGAAGAAGGGAGGGAAGCAAGGATTGGTAAGTTTCCTTACTCACTGTCAAGATGGAAGTTAAATTCGTGACAGTCACTGGAGAGACCTGCCTGTCCATGTCTTGATTCCAGCCAGGAGAGTTGGACAAAAAGTCATGATTTTTCTAGGAGACTGGGAATTGATGTGCTTAGCAAATGAAAGCTCAGCTCTCAGATTGGCATCAATGACTAAATGACTAAAATAACTAATGCTGCATTTCTTCTTCACATTTCTAAAAAGAAGAAATAGAGAAACATGTTTATACTCTGCCCTCCTATGATGCCCATATCTATTGCCCCATTGCCCAATACTAGAATAGATCTTGCCTCTTAAATCTACCCATTTCAAATAGAACGTGAGAGAGTAATTATGGATTCCCCAAATAAAAAGATTTTGCCTTATTGCTTTGATAAAGATTTGCCACCCATGACCCTTTAAATATTGACCTGAGGCTATAAAAATATCACTCCTTATTGATCACATGGTTATTAAAGTCAGTCAAATGCTGGATTTATATGTCAAACACTTGTAATATTTCCTGTAAATATTAGGGCAAAGGAAGGGGATGATAATGCCACTGTGGACTGTCACGTTCAATTCATACAGCTTTTTGTCACTGAACAATAATGAAATTGTCATCAAGAATTTCATTATTGATGCCAAGCATTGATCCCCAAACTGCCCATTTCTGCAGGGATGTGTGAGTCTGTCTATGGCAGAGCCATAAGTAGGAATCTTTGTGCCTGTGAAGAGTAGGATAGAGAACCTGAGATGAACCGCATAAAACCTGTGCCCTGCTGCCATGGCTTCTTTAAAGAGGAGGAGGGAACCCAAGCATGTTGGAGTGGGGGAGAAACTCAGCCAGCTCTTTGGGAATTTCCTATTTCGGCACATAATTCCTGTGGGCTAGGTGCTAAGCTCTGCTGAGGGATTTCAAGTTACTATCAGTACCCCAAAATTTGGTGCTCTGGAAAGAGCCCCAGCTGCCTCTCTTTATTTATGGTTCTAGTACATGAGTACCGAGCAGTCAATTAACAAGAATCTGTTAAGCATTTACTATATTCCAGGAATTGTGCTTTGTCTCGGGGATACAAAGACACAAATGAAACACTTGAATGTACATTCTAGCAGGGAGAGGTTATGTGTGTATGTGTGTGTGCATGTATAGGGATATGTACATATATACACATACTATGGAAATACATGTATGTGTTATAAACAATGCTATGTGTATATTGTATATATAACACAAACGTGTATTTATTTGTTTCGTTTTGACCAGTCCTGTGACTTCAATTGGAGTAGGGAATTCCTCACTCCAATGACCAATGCAGATTCTGCAATTTAGTCTTAGAGAGTTCCCTGGGGCACTGAAAGTTTAAGTGATTTGCCCAGCATCATACAGCATACAAAATATGTACAGAATCCAATCTGTGGTAATGGGGAGGAAAGGGGCAGGTCACTAGCAGCTGGAAGACCAGGAAACATTTGTTGGGGGGGTGGGGGGGGGAGGTTGAGTTGAGCTCTGAAGAAAGCTAGAGTTTCCAAGATGCACGGGGAAAGAGGAAGAGCATTCCAGGCAGTCCCCTGGAAAACATACATGTAACGTACTCTATATATGTAGAAGAGAATGTTAGCTTTGTAAAAACTGATACATGAGCCCTAGATGTGGATGTGAATATGAGTGGGTGTGTATGCACAACCTATGACTCAAGCAAGGTATGTCACACACACACACACACGCACTGTATATGTGCACACTGGTTTATGTGTCTTTCCCTGGTTTATGTGTCTTTGCCAAAGTAAGATCTCCCTGGGCAAGTGCTAACCTGTTAGCTGGGTTTGGGGAGAAAAAGCAGAGAACTCGATAAGTCAACAAACATTAATTAAATGTTTAAGGCAACTTCTGACTGCTCCTGCCATAACTGTCACCCCTCATGGCATTCAGGCATCCTTGGGGGAGAGAGTGCCCAGACACCCTGAGACCCCCGGCTTCTCCCCAGACACCCTGAGACCCCCGGCTTCTCCCCAGACACCCTGAGACCCCCGGCTTCTCCCCACACACCCTGAGACCCCCGGCTTCTCCCCACACACCCTGAGACCCCCGGCTTCTCCCCACACACCCTGAGACCCCCGGCTTCTCCCCAGACATCTGGCCATAACCAAATGCTTTCAAATGCGTAATCGAAAGAAACCTTTTGTCAATCGCTGGGGAGTCTTTCCGGCTGGCCTTCGATTGGAGCCTAAGTGCAGACCCGCCAGCTTCGGGGAGGTATTTGGAAGCATTTCTAATGGCATTTTGATGTACATGCCCAAAATTGATGTCGGAAGGATCATTGTAAAGTCCCAAACAGTGGAATATTGAGGACATTTTCAGGTGGCAGTCAGATTCTGGCTGGGTGAGCCCAGTATATTTTCTCATGTCACACTTGATTAGGTTCACAGGGAAGTGGAGAGAGTAAAAAATTCTCTTATTACCACGGCCCTGCCGTCTCAGCCTCTTTTCCCTGTGAATGCAACATTAGTTTTTGTCCAGAAGTCTAACTGCTTTCTACAGTTTGGGGAATTGTAAAGCAGAAACAATTTCCCCAGCTAGGCTGACCTTCACAGTAATGAGAAATGACTGGAATTTCTCTACTGTTTGGGGAGGGTTGGAAAGGGGGAGGGGGGGAAGAGAAGGAATATGCTTGTTTTACCTGGTATTCTATTGTGGGCATCTATTTGGCACTCGGGGCCTAATTTTTTTCCATTCAGGAGATTACATGGACTGTTGCGCCATCTGACCCAGCCGTCAGCCTGCGAGTGGGTAGAGAAATGACAGTAATGCACTCGAAACCTTTGGTTATCACAACAGAGATGGCATTTTGTTTCAGCCATTAAATGAATAAATATTTCTTCTCCTGGGGAATGGCTATCTTCATTTACTCTCCAGCCCTTACTCAGGTGATGAACAATGGTGTCAGGAAATTTAAAATTCATTACAAGGCCAAGCATGTTCTGGCCCCCTGTCTGGTGCCCTTGGAGGCTATGATGGACACGTGTTTTCCCAGCATGCCCAGAACTTCCAATGCCCAGCTGCCATCTTAGCAGCCCACAGCCCTTCCTTCTGAGCCATTTCTTCCTGTTGTCCTGCCCATTTACCCTGATAATGAGACTGATGTTTGGGTTTATTTCTTGGCTGTTACTTTCATCCAGATGGTTTTCACATTTGTATAGTGTTTTTATGGTCACAAATAAACGTTCATATTTAATAAATTGTCTTTCTCCAGGGAAAGCTATTCTTTAATTAGATAAGTGGAAGGGAAAGTAACTAACCCTCTCTGGTCAAACTCTAAGCAGAAGTGAGGAGAGGAGCCCGAAAGGACATTTAAAGTAAAAGCCCCGGGGAGTAGATTCCCAGGGCTCACGTTGACAGCCAAGTCTGTGTTCATTCTCACATTCCTCCTTGGTGAGGGAATACTGAGGCAATGATAAGCACAGATCCGGGTGGGGACACCCAGCCACCAGCTGTATGTCCCCTGCTCCTTTGTCCTTACTCTTATGCTTTACCTTGGTCAGAAACCCTTTAAAACCATCTCTGGGTCCCACTTAGACCTAGATTTCTGCATAGAGCTCTGGGGAAGCTGCCTTCGAGGTGAGGTTAAAATTCATTTTAATCCCATTCAGCAAGCATTTATCTAGCACCTGCTGTGTACTGGGCACCATACCAGCTGCCTCTTTTTGTTGTTTGTCCTTCCTTCAGATACAAAGTGAAAGAATCTGCCCTCCAGGAAAAAGAATGTCCAAATGGGGTGGGGGTGTTAGAACCCAGATGCCCTTGCTTAATTTCTGCCTCTAGATGATTGTGTGACCCCAGATGAGTTACTTAATGATGCCAGTTCCCAATTTCCTTATGTTTTTTAAATGAAATATTTTGGGATAAATGCTCTCAAAGGCTTCTTTGAGCCCCAAATTTTAAGATTTTGCATGGAAGGTATTAATATTTTCATGCTCCAAATATCCCCAGACACATTTTTAGGAGCCCCAGATTTCTAGAATAGATACCTAGAATTTCAAAATGCCATTTCAATATATTTGCCTATCTATAATTGAAATATTTTTAAATGGTCAGAACTCAGCTGACACAAGGGACCCCAACCATCTCAGGGTTTGTAAGTCAGGCACAAGGTAAAGAGGAGCCCACTCAAGGACTTCCCAATATTTTGAATGGCTTAACTTCTTTTGAGTTATACTTTAATTGAATTACATGACTGGCTTGTAGGATTCCAGGCCCTAAATCCACCGTGAAGTTGAAAGAGTGATGGTTGAGTACATCCTTCCCCATGGGGAAGTTATTGGTCAATCAAGAATTAAGAGCAACTGATGGAATGACCCAGGGGAGAAACCCTAGATCAGAGGTCAATGACCTTTCTGACGGACCATCCAGGATCTTCATTTATTCATCCTCATTTGGGGTCTGTATGTCAACAACATCTTCTCTGCCCTTGCCCCAACTTCAAAAATAACTATGAAGAGAACTCTCATGTCATCTGGGGCCCAGGGAAATAGGAGGATCACAGGCACCATAGATAATGCAAATGGGAGTCTAAGGTAGCTGATGAGACATAGAAAAAATCTCAAGACCCCAGGACTCTGCAGATGGTTTGGTGAGGTCTGAGAAGCCAGCTGTGAAAGAACAAGGCAAACACACCTGAAACTTGAAAAGACTCTGTCACTTCAGGAAACGAGGAGGGAGTGAAGAAGCTGGCTTCACTTTCAATTCCAACTCTGGGGTTTAGAGAATCATCAGTTTAGAGCCAGAAAGAACTTTAGAGGTCATTGAGTCCAACATCCCTCATTTCACAGTTGAGGAAACTGAGACCTACAGAGGTAAAGTGACTTGCACAGGATCACATAGTTTACTGAGTACCTACCGTGTGCCATGCACTGAACAAGGTTATAGCTTCTACAGTGTCAGAATCAGGATTTTTAGGTTACTTAAACCTCTATTTGACTCAGTTTCCTTAGCTGTAAAATAACAGCCCCTACTTCAGAGATGGGTTGTGACTTGTATTATAGATCTCATCACATCATCTTCCTCCAAATCCCACCTATCTTTCTACTTCTTATTTATGGTGGAGGACACCACCATCTTTCCAGTCACCCAGGCCCCTGACATCCTGTCATATTGAGCCCTTCACCCTCCCTCAAAACACATCCACAAACCACATGGTTAGACAACCAGCGAGTTGTCAAATCTTAATTAACTTCTAGCTAAGCAATTCTCCCATCTGAGAGTGACTTGTCCAGGGTCAAACAGCTAGTAAATGACTAAGGACAGATTTGAATTCAGATCTTCCTGACTCTAGACCCAGCACTCTATCCACTCTGACAGGTAGAACTGGGGAGGTAGAAGCTATGTAAGATTTGGGGACTGGTTGTTTAGATGGCTATGGGTTAAGGGAATGGTTATAGTTTATGTGAAGCTGAATATGCTATAACATTAGGATCCTGAGTGACTGGAAGGATGGGAAACTGAAAGATGGGTGAGATTGGAGGAAAAGACAATGGAATGAGATCTACAATGTGAAGCCCAATTCATTCATAGCTGGAACTATTGGTGGAACTCTGTCTGTCCCACCCAAATGACAATGGGGGAAGTGGAGCTTTTACCTCTCAGAGGCTGCTCTCTAAGGAGCCCTTCAGCCACCCAGACCTGACTGGGGAGCAAGAGGACTTGCTGGGATTTTCTCAAAGGAACCTACATGATAACTGCCTGGGGGACTCATACAGGGCTCTAAGTGATTGATGAGGAGAAGAAGGGTCCAGGTAGGGGTGTGGGAAGGGAGTGGGTCAGGCTCAGAGATGACTGTAGATGTAGTTGCATTGGAGGTGAGCCTTAGAGGTGACTCTAGGAATGTATGTGAGGGTGAGGTCAGGCCACAGCCTCCTTAGAGTGATGCCCCCATGCCCATTTTGAAGCCTGATGGGCTAGGATTCATTCTCCATGTCTTGACAGTTTTTATGCGACTGAGCAAATCACTTTACTTTTCTCAGACTCATTTCCTTATCAGTAAAATGAGAATAATGATGCTTCTGGTCTTTAGTCCCGCCACAGTCATTGTGAGAATCAAATGAGATGAGATGTGTAAAACTATTTGCAACTATTTAAAAAAAAAACCTATGGAAATTTCAATTATTATGATATTCAGCTGGGGTGGGGGGCAGGGAGGAGGCAGCCCAGCCTAGCCGAGAGAGAACTGACCTTGAAGCAGGGAGACCAGGCCTCATGTTGCTTCTGACACATTCTGGCTGAGTGACCCTAGACAAGTCATTTCATCTCTAGGCTCTAGGTCCATGACGTTAAACTCAAATAGAACCAGAGGCCACTAAACCATATATAAGCATCCTTGCTATCGGGATATTGCCTTAGAAAATCACATGTTACCATTATCTATGTTGCGTTGCATTTTCATTTATTTCGTTATACTGCCCTGGGGAATGTTGGAGCCCCACTTTCAGACACTTCTCTCTAGGCAACTCTATATGGCTAGAAGTTACTGAGAAGGGGCTCAGCTGGATTAGAAGAGGGAGTATCTCTCTGGGTTCTCCCTATGCCAGGTAATTCACAGGGTCAGTCCAGAGTCTGCTCCAGTGGGGGAATTCACTGAGACTTCATCTGGGGTATGGCCTATAGTCTACAGTCATCCCCTGTCACACAACAGATATCCAAGATATGTCATTCATTTCACCACCTATGCTAATCAAGACACCACCCACAGTTTCATTCCTCTTTGCCCATGTATTCCCAAAGTGCAGAAGTGTTGATGGGACAAGCCCTGCCAAAGATGCTGTCTTTAAAAAAAAAAAAAAAGATTTTTCAACAAAGTCTGAGAAATGTTAGCTACTAATAACAACATTCAGGTGTCCCAAAGGTCTTAGTGCTGTCTCAAGGTTTTGATAACTTATAACTGTACTGACTTTGGATGCCACATATTTATTATTCATTTATTCATTTCAAAAGCACTTGTTAAGGACCTACTGCATACAAAGCAATATTATTGGGCTTCTTGCATACAAAACAATATTATTAGGCTTCCTAGATTGGCATAACCTAAAAATTATTCTCTGATGGCCAACCCCTAGAGAATGGGCCTTTCCATACCAAACTAGGCTGAGCCTTGGTCAGTTGATCACCAGTACTTCACTCAATACCTTTTCAGCTCAGAACTGGTCAAAGGTTCATAGCTGAATTAACAAGAGATTAAGTCTCTATCTGTCTTTGGCCAAAGAAATGAGGCAGAGGGGTCCAATGGAAAGAGTCTGGGATTTGGAATCAATGGACATGGGTTTGAATTCTTGCTTTGATACTGGTTACTATGTGACCTTGGGTGAATCCCATCACCCCTCAGTGACAATTCCTCCTCTATAAAATGAGGGAAGTAGACAAGGTGCTTTTTAAAAATTTATTTGTTTACAATATTCAGTTCCACAATCTCTTAAGTTTCACATTTTCTCCCCCTCCTTCTCTTACCCCCGTCCCCCATAGCTGCATGTAATCAAATATAGGTTCTACAAATACCTTCACATTGAACATCAGTCATGTTGTAAAGGATTATAACCAGTGGGCTGAACAATGAGAAAGAAGGGATGAAACAAAACAAAACACAAATGAGAGAGGGCAGTTTGCTTCATTCTGAAGACTGGTTCTTTCTCTGGATGTGGCTTTTTAAGGCCTCTTCCAGCATTATATCTAGACTCTTATGAGATTGTGGACATTCTTGGTAGACTCCTCAAATGGAACAGAGTACAGTTGGACCAAAGACTTTATTGATAAGTGGAGATTTGAGCCTGATCATCCCCCTTACTGCTTCTGAAAGGTAGCAGCCACCCTGGATTCTACCCATAGTTATAGAACAGTGGTTCTCAACCTTCTTAATGCCTCGACCCTTTAATACTTGTATGTGGGCCTATATGCATGTGGGTGGACCTGCCTGGAGATGGATAGAGGAGCAGTGTCTCAGTTCCTAAGACCATTGGAAATATGTGTTTTCCAATGGCCTTAGGTGACCCCTGTGAAAGAGTCATTCGACCCCCAAAGAGGTCGCAACCCACAGGTTGAGAACCACTGTTATGGAAGAACTACCACTGGGCCCCAGACAAATTGGGGCACAAAGTTTTGCCCTCCCTTTCTCCTAATGTGTTTCTAGAAAGAGAGGATTACAGTCCATTTGCTTTCACCAAAACCTTTGTAACAAAATGCAAGATTTGGGCCTCAGATTAATTAGATAAGACTATTTAAATGTATCTTATACAGTAGCAAAACATGGAAAGAGTTACATCTCCAGACCTTTGATCCCAAAGCTGGTTCAATAATCCATGGCACTGTCTGGTGAGAGGTCAGAAATTGGTGGAATAAACCCAGAGTATCCCCAGTGGTTCTAATTTGGGCCAGGAACATTGGAAGAAAAAACATTTTATTAGTTGTGACACATAAAACGATAGATGTTTCAACTCTAGGAATACCTAAAATCAGTTCAGATCCAATACTTCAGGGCTTGACTCCCATATTCTGGCTGGGCTGCTCTCTCTTTATGGTAACACTGACAAATCACCCCACTAGAGCCTTTTCTAAGTGACAAAACGCAGGCAAAATGTGTTCACTCCCTACTTTGTGATTCTCCCAGTTTCCAAGTTGGTTACAAGTGTCTGTAGCCCATGTGGACGTAATCCCAAGTTTCCTCTGCCCAGAAGTCAAAGCTACTAGTTAATCTTCAAAAGCTATTTTGCAAAGTTCCTGAATCTCCCTTAATCGGGTTGCTCCTTAGACAGCCCACAAATGTCTTGGCAAGAGGCCAAAGGTTAGTGTGAGAAGAGGCAATGTGGAAGAGTGAAGAAAGTGATGGTCTTGGAGGCTGAAACCTAACTTCAAGTCCTGAGACCTACATTTTCTGCATCCATAAAAGCAAGGTGTGGGAGGGCTTCATGCCAAGGTCGGATGACCATTTGTGGGGTAGGCTGAAGAGGGGATTCAACTTTGACTTCATTGACCCTGAGATCTCCTCCAACTCTGAGATGAGAATGCAAGGTTCTAAAAGTTGATGATTTCTAATGTTCCTTCCGGCCAAAAATTCTCAGGACTCTAAAGTGGAAAGTTTAGTGATTGATGAGCAGAGGAAAGGTTGGGGGGGGGGAGGGGAGGGAAGTAGGGCAGGCTCAGAGGTAACTGTAGTTGTGGTTGTATTGGAGGTAAGCCTTAAAAATGACTTTATGTCAGAGTCAGGCACCTGCAGTGGACCAAGTTGTCACTAGCCAAACTAAATCTAGATGAACTTTGAAATAGCCAAATTATCAGGGGATTTCCAAAAATCCTGTGGATATTCATTCCACCCTTTCCTCTGAATTTTCCTCCCCTTCACTCAGTATCTTTGTCTCTGTTTGCTGAGTAGAGCGTCCACATGAAAGTCCTTTACTAAGCTGAGTGAGTCAGGTCCCACTCACCTCATATCTCATCTTTACCGCCCCCTGATAGAAGAAGGAGGAGGAGGAGGCGGAGGAGGAGGAGGAGGAGGAGTTATGTGTAAAATGACAGAACAACTCAAACATGCTCAAAATCATTCTTGAAGTTGCTGTGTTGAATTCTAGATGAGTATCAGCACATGAAAATTCCACAAAAACCAGGCAAAAAATTAGCAGAAGCTACTGATTCCAAGAGAATATGTTTCCCAAGTTATTAATCCTCTATTAACCCAGAAATGCTATCATCCATGCTTAGCCTAAGAGCAAACATGTGGATTATGTGGGTCATCCTGTGCTAGTCCTTCTGGGATGACTAACTACTGAGGCATGGAGGTATCCTTCAGGTCATCAAAGTCATGAGGAAAACAGAGTCTCCCCCAGGTTCAAAACTAGAAAGCCTTAAAGTTCAGGACCAGGAATGGAAGAATATTTGGTCTTCAGGCCTTCCAATACAGCACCAGGGAGAGAAGAATGGATGATCTACCATCTCAAGACCAGCTGGGGCAAGTCAGAGACATTCATCACCAGAGAGCTGGCCACCAAGTAACAGATTCTGAGGAAATCAGCAGCTTATGAAACTTGTCTAATAAGGCATGAGGATAATAATCTATATCAGTGGCTATAGATAGAGACATGATCAATGGGGGAATCCACACCCAAATCTGTTGGCATATTGACAAAATGAAGTTTAAGAAGGAATTCACCCTATAACATTAACATTTATACAATGTTTACTCTTACAAAGGATCTCCCTTTTAAAAACTTAATACCTTTTGGTTTTGTATCATTTCAAAATCATTTTCCTCCTCTCCTTCCCAGTGATCTTTCATGACAAAGAATAAAAAGAGAATAAGAAACAGTTCAACAAAACTAACCATTCATCCACCAAATCAACATTATATTCAGTTTTCCAGACCTATAGTCCCTCCATCTCTACAAAGAAAGGAGGGATGATGCCTTTTCATATCTCTTCTTTGAAGTCAAATTGGTCATATCACAGCATTCAGTTTGGTTTGCTTGGTCACTACTGTCCTTTTCATTTACAGTGTAGCCATGGTGTCTGTTGTTTCCCTGGCTCTGCTTACTTTGATTTGCATCTGTTCATACAAGTCTTCTCATAGTTTTCTGTATTCCTCATATACGTATTTTCTTAGAACACAGTAATATAACATTACATGCATGTACTTACTTAGTCATTCCCCAGTTGATGGGTATCTTTGCTGCTAGTTCTTTGATGCCAGAAAAAAAAGTGTTACTATAAATATTTTGATGCATGTGGTAAAAATCCCTTTCACACACATTATCTCACCTGATCCTCACAATAACCCTGTAAGGTACATGGTGTGCTTATTATTGCTCCCATTTTACAGATGAAGAAACAGAATTTCATCAAAGTTATGCAGACTGCCCAATAAGTGGCAGAGTTATAATTTACTGTAGTAGCAATAAATATACTGGAAAGCAACTTTGTTTCCAGACCTTCAATCTAGTGTATGTGTGTTATTAGCAATCACATCGGAGATCTGTGAATAAATGGAGCCCAAATTTAGGTTGCAACCTAATCTAATAAACTTTTATTAAGGACCTCCTAAGTTATAAGCATGTAAAAAGTACAGGGAATACAATTAACAAAAGGAAAGACAGTCTCTGCCCTCAGGGAACTTAATGGGGGGGATGGGGAGAGACAATATACAAAAGGAAGCCAGAAAGGAGGCAGGGATGGAATAACAAGAAGCACTTCTTCCAAGGAGTTAAAACTAGGAAGAGAAGAAGATGAAAAATGGAGATGAGTCTAACTTCTGCCCTCTATAAATTAAGACATTGGGAGGAATTTGGTACTTCTCTCCCTCCCCCAGCCCTCCAATCAGAAAGGAGAGAAGGCTGAGGGAGGCGGTATCAATCAAGGTTTGAGTTTCCAGCATGTTCATGACATGATAAACTTAACCTTGGGGTGGGGGGCAGCCAGGCAGAGCAGCAGATGCCAAGTGGAGATCGAACCCTTTTTCCAATGTGGCAGATACATCTTGGGGAACGGCATGAGGTTCAGGGGGATTAATTGACTTCCTACTGTAATGCAGGCCACAAGCAGACCTCCACCCCCTGAATTCCCCAAACAGCCTTACGTCCACTACATTCATAATGACTTTTGTTGCTAACATGTGGAAACTAAAAACTAAGCAAGGGTGACAATAGGAGCAGCTAACAAGCTCCTGACACCCACTACAGAATTCATTGAGCTTCCAGGACTTTCTCTTCTAGGAAAAGTCTTTCCTTGCCTACTTGGTCACTCCAATTATTAACAGTACTTAGTTCATGAACCCTATTTTAGATCTGGAACCATCTCTCTTTGAGATAACCTATTTTCTAATGTTCAGCACTATTACTGTTTGAATACTAGTTTACAAAGTTCTTCAAAGAGAATCACATTAAAAAATGTCTTCAGAAGATTACAGCATTGCCTCAAGAATTTCTGAAATGGAATGCAATTTTCTCTGCATCTCCTGGGATTATTTCCCATAATTTTATTGTTTTATATTGAGCATTTTATAAACTTTCATACAGCAAACAGATTATTGACCCCCTTCTTGAGGAGCAGTTGGTTGTAGAGAAATCCATCCTGAGTAGTCATATTCTTAGTGATGATAACTATAATAGGGACAAAGAACCAAAGTACAAAGATCCCCCTTCTGTTTACTATTTCAAATGCAAGTCAGAAAGCTTACAGGGAAAGAAAGGGGTATACAATTGCTTCATATTTTGTATGAATTTCTTTTCAAGAAGAATAATGCCATGTGTGATGGCTTTCATCCAATTTTCTTCAGCACAATCACATCACTGACAGAGTAAAATGTGTCATGGTTCCTTTTTAAGAGACAGGCTTTTAATTGTAAGTTTAACTGAAAGCTATTTAGAGACAGTGTGCATAATGAATACAGCACTGAACCCACAGTCAGGAAGCCCAGGATTCAAACTCTGATCCAGAAAATTATTATCTGAGTGACCCTGAGATGCCATTAAGTCATTCTCATCATTGTCTGTAAAAGGAGAATATTGAACTCAATGATCTCCAGAAGTCCCATTCTACTCAAGCTGTCGTAGTTCCTGGCAAAGTGGTTTCTAGGACCTTGGACAAAACCCAAATAGAAACTGTAGATACTCAGTAAATATTGCAATAGTGAGTCACAAACAGTGAATACCTGGACACAAATCTGTCCATCTATAATATTTCCAGGATGTTATTGTTTTTTAATCCTGTGATCATCCAATCATTGTCTTATTGAAATCAGAGCAATGAAAGAACACCTGCATCTAGGTCATTTTGACAGCACACTTAATCTCCTTTCCCCTTCGGGGTTAAATTAGATGACTTCTAGATTCCCATCCAGTTCTCCACTTCTATGGTTCCTACAGTCATATATGTTCATTTCTGTAGGATCCCCAACCCATTTGTTTACTATCTTCAATGTATATGCTTCTGCTATAAGTGTGGGGGTGAGGAGATGGAGGGGAGCAAATGCTGTAAATATATTAAAATGTTCTTCCTGGTTCTATGGACTGGTACAACCAAGGTTTTGAGAGAGGATTTAAAATATGGTCTGATATGCTTCTATCTCCACTGAAGAAAACTCAAGTCTTAATGGACTATATTTTTTCCCCATGCTCAGCACTTCTCCACCAACAGGCCGACTCCAACAAATCCATGCGGAATAATGACAAGTACAAGGCAATAAAAGAGGCAGGAGGGCAGGGCTAGGCTTTTTGCCACTGATATATAGCCCTGTGTCAGATCTTGGGGCATTCTACCTCAGAGGCTTCTTCCCTTTTTTCATTCTTTTTTCTTTGATTCAGTCCCTCTTGCTCTGCAAAAGTAAATCTTTCCTTTTTTTCTGGAAAGTGTGTTGGTGTTATGGAAAAAGATGTCTATATGGATAAGAAGACAATGACAATGAAAGGATAGCCTCATGGTCTTTTTTATTTTATTCTATTCTTAATTTATGGGGGGGGAAACAAGCATTTTTCATAACCTAGTGAAAATAAAATACTATTATTATGCATATACAAACACTCCTCATTTGCTGACCCTTTAAAAGTAGCATTATAAATGGCTCCAAGTCTGCTTGTCTTACAGAGATCTCTTACTGGGATCTTTGCAGGGTGGGGGTGGGGGTAGTTTCTATACATTTTATCTCAAAGCAAAGACAGTTTACCAGTCCCTTGCAGTGTGACTCCTCCCTCATCATTCTCCTCAAGTGTTTCCAAGGTCACCAACAACCTCCTAATCATCCAATGCTGAGATCTTTGCTCAGACCTTACACTCTTCGTATCAATGAATGAATGAATAAATGAATGATGGAAGCAGCCCTGGCCCTCAAGGGTCTCAAAGAGAGGGAGGTAACACACATAGGGAAGGCTGGCCAGGGAAGGAAGGTTTTGTCTAGGGAGTTAGAAGGATGGTAAGTGGATCCAAAGAGCAGTTGATTGACATGCCCTTTCCAGAAGCAATGGTTCTATTGATTTGATTACTATGCCCAAAGCAAGAGGGGGAGATGGGGGAGGGGGGTGGTATGTGCTAGGAAGAGCAAAAAAAATCGAAAAATGCCCAAGGTGGATGGGTGTGACTTGTTAAGCTCTGGGGCTTGCTGCCATTGACTGTACCTTATATTCTCTCTCTCTCTCTCTCTCTCTCTCTCTCTCTCTCTCTCTCTCTCTCTCTCTCTTCTTTTTTTCTCCTTCTGCCTCCCTCTCCCCTCCCCTCTTTCTCTTTTTTCTCTCCTTCTGCCCTTCAGAGATTCCAGAATCTCCTGGTGCTCCTCCTACATTTCCTTGTTTAATTCCTCCCCTTCCCAGATTCATAATCTGAGGGTTGGTGTAGAGGCTCTTTTCCCTACACTCTTTTACTCTGTGATCTCTTCTACTCACAAAAATGACAATTTGAGAGTGGTAAGGGGTCTCAGTTTCTATCCAGTTCAACTGCCACACAAAAATAATCTTCTTTATAACCTACCTTACAATGAGTCATTTAGCCTCCAAATGAAGACTCGAAGGAGAGCTCAGCCCCTGAGTGTCTCAAGGTTCCCATTCCACTTTAGGGCAGTTCTAACAGTTAGGACATGGCTTTTTCCTCTGACATGAAACCCAAAGTGCAACTTCTAATCACTGTTTTTCATTCTTCCTTCGAGAGCCAAATAGAACAAATCTAATCCCTCCTCCATATGACAGTCCTTCAAATATCTGAACAAAGTGATCATGTCCCCCTGAGTCTTCTCTTCTCCAGGCTAAACATTCCCAATTCAACTTATCCTCTCTTGCCAGGACATAGCAGGCCATTATTGTCCTCTGTCTGAGTCAGAGAGACACTAAGCCTAGCCAGACTAGGTCCAGATGATTTCTCCTTTCTCACAGACTCTAGGTTGGAGTAGTCACTTCCCCTTGTTCCTACAACTGCAACCCTCAACTCATTGCAGGGATTCCCAAATTGCTAATCTCTGTCCCTAGCCTCCACTCTCACTTCTCCCCCTCCATTTTCAGTTTTACTAATATAACTGCTAAATTTCACCTCAAATCTAATACATCCCATCATCTTCCATTCAATCCCCATCCCTTCTCCTGACTTAATACTCCTAGATAACAGACAAGACAGGCTGATTTAGGTTCCAGTAATTGAGGTTGATAAGTCACTCTGGGTACAGTTAAATGGTTGTATTTGAGGGCATTCATCTGGGATACTCAGCTGGTTTACTTTGTGTCCGCCCCTAAGTAGGATCATTGGGGGCTCACAATCCAGATCTCAGCCCTGTAGCTCCCATAATTCATCTTCATTCATTCACTGAGGAGGGATGAAATGGAAGTTAACGAATTCTCACCAACCAGACTCCCTGGAGACTGTCCAATTTATCACTTTAAGATGGTGGCTCTACTTTTCCACTAACTAGAATATTGGCAGTCACTCCTCCTCTGCTGAGGAGCTATGTGGCCCTAGGCAAGTCACCTCGCCACTGCCTCAGTTTCCTCACCTATAAAATGATGGTGATGAAGGACCTCCCTCAGAGGCTGCCGAGAGGATCCAATGGAGTGATGTTTGTAAAGTGCTTTGTAAGCTTTAAAACACTATGGAAACATTAGTTGTTATTGTTATCGTTGTTGTTATCATTCCTCAAGAGAAACGACTTGAGAAACTGACTCATTCATCACTTTGCTTAGTGAGCACGAGACTGGAGTAAAGGAAACCTGATATTCTTGAACTATTTCACCCCAACCCTGGGACACATGGGATGGGGTTAGGGCTTGACAATCATGAGGGGAGGTATTACAGTGATAAATCAGAAATAGCCAGAAAATAGTAATGGCCCGAGAAAAGGGGACTTAAATAAGGACATCATGGCTTAGTAGAAAAAGCACAGGGTCTCTAGTCAGGAGACTCAGCAGCTCGTATTTACTAGCTGTGTGATCCTGTGCAAATCACAACCTCTCTGGGTCTCAGTTCCTCATCTACAAGTGAGGAAATTAGACTAGACGGCCACTGACTTTCCTTCTACTTCTAAATTGTGGGATTCTTCCTGCTCCATCATAGAGACTTCTTTGCAGTAACCTACACGTAGTATCTGCACATGCCTGCTGGACTCGATATCTCCCAGGCTCAGTGCCTCTCTGGCTCAGACAGCATCAGATGTCTACTTACCAACTTTTATCATTGGCCCTACTCTTGCTTCCATTCATATTCATGGCATTCATATTCATTACATTGTCAAAGATTACATTGAAAATGTATTTCTCATAGTAAGTCAGATCACTGACTTCTGAGTCAGAGTTCTTGGATTCAAATCCTGCCTCTGGTATTTCTTGCTTCTGTGCCTTTGGATGAGTCAGTTAGCCTTGCTAGGCCTTCCAGATTGAGAGCCAAAACCCTGATTTTAGTTTCTCCATGACAGGATTTAGGAGACAACTTAGTAGCTTCCATTTGGGGAGATGGTACCCCCTCTCTTTATTCAGTTTCTGTCAGATCTTGTTGGCTAATGTCAAAGGGAGAGCTAGGTGGAACAGTGGATAGGGTTTGAAGTCAGGAAGAGTTCAAACCTGGCCTCAGACACTAGCTGTGTGACCCTGGACAAGTCACTTACCCCCATTTGCCTCAATTTCCCCACCTGTAAAATGAACTGGAGAAGGAAATGGCAAATCACTCTAGTGTCTTTGCCAAGAAAATCCCAAATGGAGTCGTGAAGAGTCAGATAGGACTGGAAAATGACTAAACAACAACAAAGTGTCAGAGGGAGGGTAACATGTTCAGACTTACTGGAAGTTTAAAACCCCCTAAATATGAACTGTCACATGGTCTTGGTATCTCATGAATTAAATAATGGAACGATAACATAGGATACAGCTCAAAGAGAGGATCTCCTCACTGGTAGATGAGGAACTGAGGGCTTTGCCTTTAAGAGAACATCTGAGCACACCAAATTTAAAGGCACGCAAAAGATACAGTGATTTAGTGATTAACCTCATACCTCTAGTTATTTTGACAAAATGCTGGAAATCCCATCCTCACATATCGCTATGATTTCCTGTTAAGGATTCATGCCCCTCCTGACCCCACACCCACCCATCTACACCCCCACACACACTCCTCACCTCACAAATATAGAAGGAAACATGGAATTAGGAAAAGAAACATCTTTGATTTCTAGTCTCCATCTCTTCTACTCTGAGCCATTTAGAGCCTTTGGTGGTCTTAACTCCTAGAAGTGCATTTAAATTCCCTTTTCTTTCCTCTTTAGCTCATCAACTTTAAGTTTTTCCCTGAGGATCATAAAAAGCGCAGAAGAATTATGAAAGGACTTTTTAAAAAGGTGAGATTAGGGTAATAAGACCCATGCTTCCATTATAAGGAAAGAATTCTATGAAGGCGCCAATTAGAGCCACTGCCCCATTACTGGGGTCCAGGGATGAGGGAACTGAGCATTCCACTGGGGTTCCATAGGAAAGCTAGGTTAATATACCAAAAGCAGTTGGAACTGGCCTAATTTCAACTTCTAGCTTGTTCTACGTCAGATGTAATCTTTCTTCTAGGATGTAATGTCATCACACTTTGAGAAAACTGATACACTAATAGGTAAAATACCTGTAATTTCATTGGCATAAGAACTTCCAGTGTAAGGGTGGCTAGGTGGTGCTGTGAGTAAAACACCGGCCCTGGAGTCAGGAGGACCTGAGTTCAAATCCAGCCTCAGACACTTAACATAAAAACTAGCCGTGTGACCTTGGGCAAGTCACTTAACCCCAATTGCCCTACCTTCCCCCCAAAAAAAGCAAAAAAAAAATCTTCCAGTGTGGGAGCTCCTTCTACCAATAGAGACTTCAGCTTATCTATATTTTTAAAATCTTAGAGACTGAGAAACAGAGATTCAAGGACTTGCCCAGGGCTGTGTAGCTAGGTGGTGCCAAAGACTTAACCCAAATCTTCCTGATCCTAAAGCTCTTGGTTGTGTTGGGAAGTGTCTAACAAGCAGCTCTCTGGAAACAATGTAGCACACCTTTGTAAATTTAATCTACATTTTTAACTTTTTCTCTATCCCTTTCTTATTTCTAAATAATCAACAAAAGTATAAATCAGGTTGGGATCTGTAATGATTGCTGAATTTTGAGCTGTAAATTCTTGGTAAATCACTGGACATTTAACAATCAGCTCTTAGGAGCAGGCTCCAGTACACCCGGATCATACAGTTTTCCTCTGCAAAATGAGGGAATTATGCTAGGTGAGCTAAAAGGCCTCCTTTAGTGTTAAAAGCATACAATTCCAAAAGTTGTTTCTCCCTCTTCCAAGGTCTCGAAGCACTTTCATGTTTAGCTGTTCTCAATCATAGTCCAACTTGTTCTATCCTGTGATGCCCATGCCTTATCCACAAAGCTTTAGAGCCAGGGTACGAGAGCAGAATAAATCAAGAGGGACTGGCGAGTGTGAAGAGAGAGATTCATGAACTGCTACCCTGCTAAGGGTGTTGAAATGTGCTTCCATCTTGTGTTTTTGACCTGTACAGAAAATCCCCTGCCTGACCCTTGCCATAGTGAAAGGGATAAAGATGCAAATTAAATGTGTGCCCTTCCAAAGCTTTGAGGACCAAGAAAAGGAGACAGCAACAGCTAGGACGAGCCCTAAGGGCTGAGTGCAAGTTGTGGAGTCCGCATTACCTTTGGGAAAACAAGCAAAAGTTCTTTGAGTTCCTGAGTCTCCCCCTCAGGTTGGCCACTGGCCCATTAGAAGGGTGTGAAATGAATCTAAAGACCCTAGGTTAAGTGCTCTGTTCATTCATCCCTAATACTCAGATTAAAATTTCTAAGGCCACGCCCTAGCGTTGAAAGTGAATCAGTTCAGTTCTTGGTCAATGACTTAAGGAAGGTTTTTCCTAGTAATGTGGGGGCTAAACCCGGTTCTAATTGCATAATCCACATTATTAAAACCCTAGAACAATTCCCAAAGGAGTAGAGGTTAGCGAAAGCAGGTAACCAGTTCTCTGAGAATTCAGGAGCGTTAGATCTTAATTGCCAAAGTTCACTGTCTAGTTACTGATCTGGTGCACTAGTGTAGGTGGGGACAAACACTTAATAGCTTATCCCTACGGTAAGACTGTCAGCTCCTTTAGATTTATGCTATGGTGTATCTTAGCTCATCTTAGCAATAAGCGCAGCAGACTGCATGCAGGAGGCACTTAATAAATGCTTGCTGAATCATCACCCATCTATCACGTAATTGTTCACGTTGGTAAAGATCTTGAATGTTATAAAGTGCCTTTTCCTGCTGGACTCCTAAACCAAGGAAATTTTTTTAAAGTTATCTAAGTTGTTTGGGATGTGGGCGGTGGTAATGAAATGGCATTAAGAATTTATATCTCCATTTTCTTAAACTGGACCAATCATCAATGTAGGGAACTCTCAAAATCTCTCCGCTGGCACAGATAATTGCCTCCTCCGAAACTGCCATGACTGGCCTGGAGCCCGGTCTCCTAGACAGTGGGTTCTGGAGTGGGAGTTGAACTCAAGTCTTCCTGACTCCAATCTAGCTCTTTAACCTCTATACCAGCCTGCCTCTAGGCTCCTAATTCTCTAATCCCCATTTTATGGGTCATTTTCCCACAATCATGCAGCTGACAGCTGTCAAAGATAGGATTCACTCCCAGATCTTCGGACTCCAATACACAAGGGAGTAGAGGAGAGCTTTCTCTTATTTACATCGAGTCCAGGATCTTGACTAGATCAAACTGTTTTCTTTTCTAGTCTTTTGTTAAGTGAAAGAAACAGTATGAGTAGTGCCCAAATACATTTTATATAACTACAGAGTTGTCGTTGTTTTTCAAGCGTTGCTCATGAATTTTGAGTTTCATACTGTCCCTTCATAAAATGTGTGAACTCTTCAATACACCAAGAATCAGGTCTTTTGCTGAGATCAAGCACCTTATGGTACATAAACATTGATGTATTTAATGGGCACAAGCCTAGTTCATTTCAATTTAAATGAAATATTCTAGCCATAAAATCACTTTCATTCTGAACCTTTTGATTACTTTGCTCCCACTTCAGCACCTGCAATGATAGCATAATGACAGCCACCATTTTAGGTACTTCCAACAAGCTCTTATCTAAATCATGGGACTCTTCCAACAAGACTCGATCTCTAAAGATTTCCAGACAAAGTCCTGTATCAGATCAGGCTTAAAGAAATTCTTGCTAATAATTGTATTTGAGGAGGCTTATCAGAAGGTGACAAAGCTTTATCATTATCTTGCAGCGACACAGCCATTTTTCAATTATACAGTGCCAACCCTCAAAGGGAGTTTACAGATTGCCCAATCTGGCCCCTTCATTTAAAAGAGGAAGAACCTGAAGCCAAGAGAGGGGAAGTAACTACCCACAAGGTAACCCAGGCAATCAGTAACTTGAGAGCAAACATAGAGTCCAAGCCTCCTCATCACAAATGACTGGGATGCAGTGGCTGGAGCTTTGACCTAGAATGCTAGAATTTTCTGGACTTGCAGTCCTTTGATAGCATAGAGAAAGTCAAGGTTAGCTTAATGGATTTACCAACAATGCTTTCTTAAAATAGGAAGCTACCAGGTGGTGACCCTTTCTTCTCCCATCCGGCTAAAATAAGGACATGTCTGTGGCCCAGCATGGCCAATTACAGCTCTGTGCCCAGATCCCCCCATGCCGCCTCCTTCCTACCTATACATGAACCATACAGAGTGAATTTCATTCCAATCATTATTAATACAGCCAGACCCTACTTTTAACCACTTCTCTCTTTGCTGATGGGTTACTTACTCGTGTTTTTATTGAGTTCTCGGTGCTGGGCTTCTTTCTCCCTGAGTGAGGATAATTCAGATGCAGTCACTCCCTTTGCTCCCGGCGAGATTAAGCATTATGTTTTTTAACCTGTGTTCTGTTTTATTAATGGGAACTTTCCCAACAATCTATATGACAACTTTTTCTATTTCCTTGGCTTAGGACTCTAGCAGGTAGTAGCTCTGGCTGTTTACTTAATGTTTTCAGTTCAGCCTATAAGCAATACATTTTGTGAGTGAGAAGGATTGTATTTACCTCTGTGCATTCCAGTCATGTTTGGGGCTTTCTCAATCATGTACTTAGCCTGACTCTTTTATAGAGTTTAGATTTTCCCTTATAATTTTACTTGTTTGTTTTTCATGATGGAATCATTCTTTTTCCATGTACTTTTATTTCAGAAGGTTTGATGAGGACGGTAAGACGGTATTGCTTCTAACATTCACACCTATGTCCCAAAATTAAACTCCAAAAGTACAAGATGGGGAAAGTGCCTAGACAATAGTTTCTCTGAAAAAGATCAGGGGTACAAACTCGGGCTACAAACTCAATCTGAGTCATCAGTGTGATAGAGTGGTCATGCCACTGGATACACCCTTAGGCTACCTGAAAGATGGTGTCAGGCCCCAGATATTGAGTGAGCTGCTATCGCCACTGTCCTCAGCCCTACTCAGACTAAATCTGAAACATCAGGTGCAGTGCTGAATGTCATAGCTTAGGAATAAGAGTGAAAAGGTGGAGAGAATCCTGAGGAGGGCAACCAGCATGTGAGAGACCTTGAGATCACTCTCTATGTGACTGACTCCCATCCACCTTTCTAGACTTACTTCCCATTACTTGCCTCCCCCAGCTCTATGGCATTTCATCTCTTTGGTCCCTGCCTTTGGCCAGGCAGCACTCATACCTGGATCTCACTCCCTTCTTTTGCTTTTATCCTCATAGCCCCAGCTTCTAACACAACTACTACTGTAGCCTACTACATTCTTAGTAAAGCTTCATTGAATCGAAGCTGAAGGAATTGGAGATGCCTACCCTGAAGAACAGAAGACTTGGGATAACATGATAGTTTCTAACCATAAGAATATACCATTCATCTAATGGTAGTCCCTAAGTCTGGTGGAAAACATTGCTTTAGGGCTGCATGTGTTATAATCTAGCCCTCCTATTTCCTCCATCATTTGGAGGAGCTTCCTGACTGGAAGCAGTGTGAAATGGATAATTTTGGAAGACCAAGA